>CM076902.1:42378772-42978772 GCA_039519145.1 Kokia cookei | reverse complement strand
CATTGTTGACCACTTTTATTATTGGTTCGACATTTTCTCAAATTGACATAACTTATCGAGATCTCTTATTTTCACTTTGTAATCTTCAATTTCAGGTACTTGAATCTCTTCTGAAATTTTACTTATTAGTTATGTCTTGGGTCTCTTCTGGAGCACCCGCCTTCACTATATGACCATCTAGATTTTTTTCTTTTATGAAAATTTCCATATTTGAAACTTTAATGAGTTATACTTGTTGAACCTTTGGTTCAAATAACTCTCCCCCTTAACTCATTACAAGTTATTAGTTCTCTTCCCTTAATTTCGGAACAACTATCAAATCAAAATAATAATCACAATCATGTCATAATTGAATCTCCAATACATTTAATATATCATAATAAAAGGAGGCCTATAATTAATATATATTTCCAACTTTCTTTGAAGATTCACTCATCTTTGTGCGTTGTGGTGGAGCAATTGGAATATATACGCACATACAAAAATTCAAAGATGAGAAATATTTAGCTTTTGATCCAAAATCAATTGCAATGGGGAGTATTTAAAACTTATTGGCTTGATGCGTACAACACGTAAATCAACATAATCCAATGTTGAAAGAGAAAATTTAGTTCTCATAAGTAATAATCAAAGGTGATCAATCAATAATTTCTTTAAACTATTATGCGCATAAATAACAAACTTTTACCAAAGTTTTTCAAACTTAATCAATAAAAGACTGAGATATAAAATTATCAATATTAACAAGATGAATAGTCTTAATTGCATTATCTAAAATTAATTATTCAAACAATCTTGCAAACGACAGGTTGCAAGTTGATAGCACATATGTGTTTATTTTGTAGATGCATCTACCAAAATCATATAATATCAAAATCATCCACTTGGTGGATTAATTGACCCATATTCATTTCAGAAATGCAAGACATTAAATCTCAACTTTAGCTAGTGAGTTTTTAACAACCAATTTTCATTGAGAACAACCAACAAATGAGAATTCTTTAAATTAAAGAATCTTTTGGTTCTTTAATGAATATCCATATGAATTCTCAATTAATTTTCGCATCATATATGATCCAGGATAGTCTAACTGGTCATGCCAAGTAGTAAATATATTTGTACCAGTAAACTTTTGGTTTACTTTAACATACGTTTCAGTTTAAACTAAATCGTAGCAAATTGATAATTTTACCATCATTCCTTTCACTTTGTATCCACATACAAGTATCATTGTGACATTTACTACTGAAATGTCTAAATCAATGTGAAGTTTATAATGACACTGAGTCAAATAATATAATTTCCAAATAATTATATGCAATATTCGCTTCGGGGAATATGCCAAAATCTTCACATATCCAAAATCTTCATAATTGTTATGAATTGCTACATTCATTTCAGGGAATGGAGCAAAATTGGTGGAACGAATAACTCGTTTTGTATAGCCATAAGGAGCTATGAGATCAATTCAAAAAACTTTTAAAGCCCTTTTACATAATCAATTTAACCACCAAGAATAATTGTCTTTTCGTTCTACGTTTAGTCTTGAAGATAAAAAGTAAACAAATTAAACTTCAGTAGTACGAACTAGGGACCTCTTGCTTATTTAATAAGCTCCCTTCCACTTTACTAATCACTTTCTTAAAAGAGAAATGACCAATAACTTTTCCGGCACAAAGTAAACGTACTTATTTCCAGTAATAGATTTTCAATCCAATAAAAATTTATTAATAGTAAACTTTGAAGGTGGATCTAATTTTCCAAGTGTACAACAAGTACATAACCAATGACCTTTTATACATAAGCTGTCTCTCTTCTTAAAGAGTTTTTGAAAATTTTTGGTATTTTCTTACTTTCTTCATTTTTCCACTTTAGTGGTGAGAAAAATTATCATCCCCCATGACTATTATTATAGTCCAATTTACTACATCCATGTCAAAGATTATATCCTTTGAATTTATCACATAATGTTACATTCTCTTCAGAGAATGGTTAGGTTTCGTGATTAAAAACTTTTGTTCAACCATAAGTAAATTTTTTTCTTGATATTGCTATTGTAAGAGCACATTCGAATTATGAAAAACTAAATAATTTCTCTCCTATAAGGTTCTCATCAGTAATATTTTTCCACATACTTTTAATTGAGAACTTATTTTGAATACTGTAAAGTTATACTCACAGTTTTAAAAACTTGCAACTTCAGGTGCATCCAACCATAGCGAGCTTTAGATAGAATTACCATATTCTATTGCTCATATTTTTCCTTCCAAAATTTAAGTAGATATTTCACAGTCAAATATTTTGACTTCAATACCCTTAACGAGGATAATGATGAAAGAATATCACAAAAATTATCACAATCAATTCAATATAAATAAATAACTCAATCCTCTTTTGAATCATATGAAATATAATATTTTCCTCATTCGAATATGAGATCTATCATGAATATCTTTTAAAACTAATGGATTAACCATCACAAAATATTAATATATTAGCTTTTGGAGCTTTTGATCAATTTTGAACTATCAAATATTGGAATAATATTGGTTTGTTTCAATACCAAATAAAATAAATATTTTCTATCTGTAATGATAGAATTCATTACTATATTCTCATATTCTTCCTCAAAGAATATTAACCCAAACAAAATATTTGGGCATACACCACATATGTGGCTAAAAACATTTCATATCACATTGATAACATAAGTTATCTTTGCCCTTTGAAGAGTTTCTTGAGAACTCTCATTGTTCTCTTATTCATCACTATGTTCCCACTTTTAGTGGTCCATGATTATTTTTTTTTATGTTTGCATTCACTTTTGGGAATGCAACAAATTTAGTAGGACGAACTTATAAATGTCCTGCTAGATTATTTATTTCATAATCACCATCACAAACATGCGCGTATTTCAAATCAAAATTCATCTATTAATATTGTCATGATTAGTCCCAAATTATAATAAACATAATATAATAAATAAATCATAGTGAAATATACCTGAAGATCTTTAACATCATCATTATCACCTTGGCTATTATCATGAGCACCGAGTAGTTAAAGGCTCTAGTGGTTACCCATAGTGCGTCGGCCTCAATTGACGAATGAAAGGAAAAAAAATAATTAAAAGAGAATCGTGTTGATAACATGTTATAAAATAAAGAGACAGATAATAAATGACAAAGAGAATGAGAGAGCAAGAGAGAGAGAGCGTATTTTTATTGATCAATAGAAGTGTTTACAATGTTTCTTCAAAGTCTCTATTTATAGACATAAGAAGTATAAATGAAGTAGAGATCTATTTCTAATAACTATTAGAGTTTAAGGTATACTAAACCTTATCTTGATATTGATCTTTATCTTGATGTTGATGGACATCCATTTAATAAGGTATTCATAACAATTTTAGAAAAATTATTAAATTTTAATAAAAATATAAAAAAATTCAAATTTATTAAAAATTCAAATTTTTTTTATAAAAATCATAAAAAATAAAAAAATTGTAAAATTTTATAGAAATCATAAAAAATTATAAAATGCATCGAAAAATCCCTTTAACAATTAACTTCAACTGTTGGCCGTTAAAGTTAACGACTCCTAGTTTTTTTCAATTAAAGTCATCACGTGTTGCAACACAGCGTGGCATTTGGTGAAAAATGATAAAAAAATAAAAATCAATAAAAGTTATAGAAAAATTATAAAATACTTCTTTTGATATGATAATTTTTATAATTCTTTAACTAATTTTATAATTCTTTATATTTTATATAATTTTCTTACAACTTTATAAAATTTTATAATTTTTTTACATTTCTATATATTTTATAATTTTTAAGAGTTTTATAAAATGTTATACTTTTTTATATTTCTTACAATTTTTATATTTTTTTTTTCTAATTTTCAATATTTTTTATTAAAATTTAATAATATTTATAACTTTTATTGATTTTAATTTTTTCTATATATTTTTTAATAAAAGCATGGGTTTAATTACTTTTTTTTTTTTTGAAAAAGTTTGAAGGCCTTTTTGATGCATTTTAAAAGTTCAAGTACCTAATTGAGTGCAAAAAAAAAAAAAAAAAGGACTTAATTGCTTTTTATGAAAAGGTTTAAGAGTCTTTTTGATGCACTTTAAAAGTTCAAGTACTCAAATGAGTACAAAAAAAAAGGCTTAATTACTTTTTTTAAAAAATTTAAATTTTTTTTACACCCTTAAACCTAAATAAATTTAAAATAACTTTTATATAGTATATGAAATCATGGTAATAGTCTTTTGAATTAATGAAAATTATGAAATATTTCGGAGTGATCTCACAATTTTAATGGTTTCTTTAGAAATCTAATCCTATTTATTTTAAGAAGAGACTTTGGGCTTCACTTTGATAGTTTTGGATTGATAATCTGATGCCACAAAAGATGTCGAACGATCAAAATAGTGACAGTGAAAAATAATGATAGTGGGTAAGAGAAGAAAGAATAAGGAGAACAAGGAAAATAGGAAGAAAGAAAAAGTGTCTATCGGTGTCGTTCATCGACAAAACAACGCTCACCGGTTGTAGTTTAATAGAGGAAGCAACATCTTTAAGTGACAACTAAAATTTCTAGGTTAGAAAGGAAAAGATGAAATTTTTTTTTTTTTTTTAAAATCTAAATTTAACGATGAAGTAACTAATCTAATAAATTTTTTAACGATGAAAACCAAATTAACAAAAAAAAAATTTGAGTGAAACTACCTAATTTATTTAACACCAATTTTCTCATTCCTCGCTACAAATCAAGGAGGAAGAAGTGTGGGTAATCCACAAGTTCACATCACCAAATTCGTCTACTTAGCAATTAAAGGATAGTTCAAGTGCTGATGGATCTTCCTCGTATTTGGTAATTAAATAATGAGGGCTCTTCTGTTGGGTACTCACTTGATGTTCTAACTCCCACCCAATTTCTCATGTCTATTTCAAAAGACAAAACACCAATGACAAATCCCATGCACCAACTCCTTCCTTATTCAGACTCGTTTTTAATATTTTTGGGTTCTAGACGAAATAATAAATTAAAATTGAAAAAAAATTAGACCCATTTCAACCTTGGATCTCGGATAGCTGCACTTCCAAACAACCCCTAGAGTCGGGCCTATCCTTATTTGATCATCCACGAAATGGCTTCCTCTTTCTGTTAGTCTTCGCTAAGGTAAACATAAATAGGGGTGAATATTTGATCGAGTCGAGTTAAATTGAGTTGAGTTAACGAATTCTATTATTTATACTCAATATTGCGTTTACATGGACATATTATTTAACTAGTAGACGAAGTCTGAGATTATTTAACTATATAAACAATATAATGATTTTGCCTTTTAACTTAATAGTTTTGATTTTTAACTTTAAAAAATGTAAACATTTATCAAAATGACGTAGCTTTACCTTTTCTTATTCGGATTTTTGGATAACTCGAATTATGTAATTCATATTCGAGTTAAACCAAAAAACTTGATTTTTTTTTTCAAATTGATCCGAATAACTTGAACTATTTAATTCAAAATTTGAATTCTTTATTGAAAATTTTAAATTAAATCAAATTTTAATTTGTGATCTAAACCAATTAATATTATCTATACTTTTACATATGAAAGTAATATCTAAGGGTTTTATTTTTCATTCATTCTTTCTCGGCTCAAACCGGAGTCTGGAGGGTGTGTTTTCATTTTATTTTCTATAAAGGCCCTAATGTATGTGTTTTTTTTCTCTTTTCTTTTCTTTTTTGCCATGGAAAGATGATGATAAATTTCCAGTTTGGTCCCTCTACTATGATAAGATTTATGATTTAATTTTATATTTGCACTTCTACTTTTCAATGATATTAATTAGTCTAAATATTTATTATCTTCAATTATTTCGATTAAAATATTATCATAAATTGCTCTTAAAATATTCCTGTTAACACAAAAAATTCTGTCTCGAAATGATGAGTTAGATTGTATAACATTGATCAAATTTTAATTTTGATCCTTATACCACATTTAAAAGTTATTCTCTAACTGAATTCAACGAGTGGCTCCAATAGTTAAGAGAATATTGTTCATCCTAAGAGACTCGAGTTTGAGTACCAATGTATGTAAAGTGTGTGTGTGTTTTGTCAAAGGATTAAGAAAGTATGAATTAAATATTATTTAATCACACCAGTATATTAAAAAAAAATTATTCTCTAATTATAAATTTTTATATAATTTAGTACCTCAACTTTTATAATGTAAAGCTTTTATTGCATGACATATTTTTTTTTTATATTATAAGATAATAGTGACGTAAAATATTTTTAAACCATAAATATAACTAAAAAGAAGTATGGTTTGGCGAAAGAAATTATATTTGTTTTCTTCATGCTCCTTCCTCCTTCCCATGCGAAGCACGACAAGAGCTTAGTCGGGAGACGAGGGTGGCAGGGGTCCAATCCTCTTTAAAATGAATTTTTTTTTTATTTAAGTTCTTTAAATTTTTTTAAATATTTAAATTAGTAAATATGAAATACCAGGTCTGACTCTAAGGATTGTTTGGAGGTGCGACCGTTCAGGCCTAAAATTAAAAAGGTTTAAAATTTTGTTTTTTTTTTTAATTTCTAGGGGCCCAAAAATTAGTTTTTTAATTTTAAAGATAAAAAAAAAATTATCAACTTTTAAGAGGCTCCAAAAAAAATTTTAGTTTTCAACGGTCCAAAATTTTTTTACCAACTTTTAAGAAACTTAAAAAAAATTTTCTCCAAATTTTAAAGAACCTAAAACCCATTTTATTGTTTTGCCTAAGATTCAAAAATGTCAAGAACAGGCATGTGAAATGCACTTTAACTCCAAAAAATGATAAAATTTAATTTAATTCTTTAAAATTATAAAGATATAGACGATTCAAAATTATAAAGATAAATGAAAATGATGAATTAGAAAAATAGGTCATTTGTATCACTATTTGCAGTGAATGCATTTTTTCGCTATAAGTAAGAGGTGACTATGAGATTAAATTAATTTCTTCGAATGATTATTTAATTGATTGTAATTAATAGTTGAAGTTTAAAGCGAAAATTAAATTAAGTAATCATCATAGTTTTATTGAAAAAGATAAATAAATTATTTGGTCATAGATTTTAGTATAGTAAAGTATGATGACTTTAACATAAAAAAAATTAAATTGAGAAAATAATTTAATTAGGAATATTAATTAAATTTACTTCATTTAAATTAAATAATAATATTTTAGGAAATAAAAAATAAATTTTTGGATTGGTTAATTATATTAGTTGATTTAATAATTCATATAACAGATGTAATTGTACTTGATACACAGGACAAATCCAATGGTCCATCTTACAGCATGATGGGCGACGACCCTAGTTCCCAGAACAAAGGTGCCACCACCCCTTTCTTTTTTCAGTAGGGAATTGTGGTATATCTATTAAAATATTATTATTTTTATTTATCTTTATTCAACTAAGATTCTTGTGATCGTCTCTGTAGATAGAGATTATGGGCAAAGTGAAAAACACACAACATTAAGAATTAACACTCTGTCAAATTTTAGTGAAATTTATTTACCAAATAAATTCTAACTTTTGAGAGAGTTTCTTTTCGAGAGAGAAATTGATTTTTCTCACTGGAATATCAATCCAGTTTTCATTGTGTTTATTAGTTTGTGAATTAGACTCGACACTGTATATAAGTCGAGGCTCGAGAATAGCTAAGAAAATCGTGTTGATAAAAAGCCAAGAAATGACTTAGATTGCCTATTCCAAAACAAAAGGACAAATTTGATAAAGATGTTTGTTGATATAAACACCACAAACACTCGATTTTAGGAAAAAAAATCAATTATTCATTGTGCAACAAACTTTTTTAGAAATTGATTATTTTTTAAACAATTGATATTAGATCCAAATTGTGCTATGTTTATAGCACAAACTGACTTACCAACTTTGCTTCACTCTCTTGTTTGATTAATTAAATTGGTGAGAACCGCATTATGAGCATGTTTTAAATTTGTATGTGTGAATGTACGGATATTTATTATTTTATTTTGTTACAGAGTAATTTTGCCAAGAATTATGGTTCCTACATTTTAAAACAATTGTAACTTAGGTTATTAATTTTTTTAGGTTTGTAATTAGATCGCATACCATCATTTCTTGACAATAAATTCAATTTACGTGTTTGTTATGCTTAATTTTGATAAAGTCTTGAATGAGATGCCACTGATTTGGGTTTATTATTTGATTTTTGATTAAGTACAAAAGCAAGGTCGGAGAGTAAAAAAGAGTCAACAATGGGTATTTATTGATCGCATACCATGATTTTTTTTCTTCATGACTTTTATGGAAACGTCATGCAAGGTATGAGTTTTTTGTGACTAGTTTAGTAAACATCACATAAAATATATCATTCCTGAAGTTTTCAACGAAAATATAGAGTAAAAAAAACATCAAGAATAATCTCGTGTATTGGCCTGATGATCAAGGGTGTTCATTGTCCCGAGTTTGACCTGAGTTCAAGTCACGTCAGTTGCGTTGTTGTTAGAACTTCGTCCTCCTTTTCTAATTCACAAAAAAAAAAACATCACGGAAAAGTGAATTTTTAGTGATGCTTTGTAGATCTAAAAACCTCACTAAATTAAATAATTTTTTGATTTTTATTTTTTTTACATTTTCTGGTGAAGTTTCGAAACCTCATACATTTGAAACTTTTTTTTTTGACATTTCACTTCTTTTCATAACGTTTTCAAAACTTTACTAATTTAAAGTATTTTTTTGGTGATATTTTAGATCTTTTCGTGACGATTAAAAATGTTGGGTGAGTTTGAATGTACGGTGCAGTGCGGTGCATTTAACTTAATTTTTGTCTCATGCTATAATATTTAATTTTATCGTCACCGTTATTTTTACACTAACCACAAGTAAACACATCGTCTATCCAATTACACCCTAAATATCTTAACTACTTAGCGACTAATCTTATCGTGGATGAAGTAGTTAGCGGAGAAGTGGAGCCATATGTGAAGCTATCTTCCCCATAATTTTTTGCAGCTTGTTTAATTGTTTTCAAATAACGTAAGAGATGATTATTATATAAATGTCCCATTACGAGTTGTTTAGGGTCATGTTTGAAATATTGTAAATACTTTACTTCGGAGTCTTGTCCTCAATCCTAAACTTTTGAATCATTTTCCATTTATTTTAGTTCTTCCTTTTCATATTGGTTGCTTATATATATATATAGCAAAGGGATGAAATTATCGAGTAAAGATTATATTAAAATTCTTGAAAGATTTGGAATGCCAGAAACATATTGAAATTATAGAGAAATTGTTCATTTATAAGAATTGAAATAATTGAACATGTGATAAATTTGACTTAGTCAATAATAGTTAAAAGAGAATTATAAAATGATCCAAAATATCTATTTGTGTTTTTATAGAAGAATCATGATTAAAGTTTGTTATGATTATTGTTGAAACTCCTGAAGAGATCAAAATATATTCTTCTAAATTTTCCCTCACTCATGACTTTCAAAAGAATGGTGATATAAATGCTTAACAGATACATTCAATTAATCATTTGAAAGACTAGTATTCAAGATTGAATACGTAGAATATGAGATATTATGTGATGTTTTTATGAGAGCGAGTAAATACGTGTTGTACTCTTTTTCTTTTAACCGAGGTTTTATCTCATTGGGCTTTTCTTTTAAGGTTTTTAATGAGGCAACATGTTATGCATATTATATATATATGTACTATTTTTTCTTCACTAGGAAATTCTTTTCCCACAGGGTTTTTATCTTAGTAAAAGTTTTAACGAGGCACATTATTTACCAATAGACATCCAAGGGGGAATGTTATGAATATTTTATTAAGTGGATGTTCATCAAGATAAAGATAAGTTTGGATAAACTTTAAATTCTAGTGGTTATTAGAATTAGAGTTCTATTTTATTTATACTTTCTGTTGAAGCTCAAATTTTGACCGGGCCCGAACTCCCTTTAAATTTATTTTAAAATTTTAAATTTATTTTGAATTTAAATTTAATTTAAGTTTAAATTTATTTTTAAATTTAAAATTACTATAAATTTAAATAAAGCTAAAATACAAAAATTAAAAAGTCCAAAATAATTACAAAAGTCCAAATTACATTCTTAAGCCCAATTGGGCCCAAACTCAAATAACCCAAAAACTAAACCAAACATAGGGCCCAATTACAAATGACCCAAACCAAGACACTAAAACTAAGTCAGAAACCGCTTCAACTTGTACTGCTGCTGCCTCTCTTTCAGCCCATCAAAATGTGCCACGTCAACTGTGGTCACTCCACTTGCTTCTGCTGCAGCCACCATCCTCGACAGCTGCCACCGCCACTGCCATCGCCGAACCTGCAAAAGAAGACAAGATGGACATTTATTTGAGAAAAACAAAACAGAATGATTGTGAAACAGGCTATAAAAGCCGAATTTATTCTCAGTTGTAAGGGTTGGATTTTAGAGATTCGAAAATCAATATACAGACAGTTTTTCGAGAGATCAATAGAAACAGTAGGCATTTACAAGCTGAAAGTAAGAAGCAGATAATATTAAGCAGAGAACAGATCGAAGCCTAAACCCGAATACTCAAGCATTAAAATCAATCAAGTACCTTCAACGTGTGTTCATTGCCATTTGCATTTTAAATTTTCAAACCCATCAGTTTCTAAGTAGGCATTAACACATGTATTTAACACGTTTGTTGGCATTTATTATTTTCATTTTTCAAAACGCATCAGTAAATGTCATTAAGGTTAATATTGATTATTATATTATTAATAATATTTATATAATAATAATTAATAATAATAATAATAATGACACTAATAATAATAATTTTTAATAATAACATTGATGATAAGAGAACAGTTTTCAAAATATTTATTAATAATAAATATTTCCTTAATTAATAATTAATAAATTAATAAAAAAAAACGAAAAAGTCAGAAGACTAATCCTCGGTCGGCCTGCCGTCGTTGGTCACCGTTGCCGGAAGTCCAACCCCGAACGAACACCGTTTACACCTCGTCGCACACGGACCTGTAAAACCCAGAGAAAATCAAGGGATTAAAAAATGGATTTTCTAATAATAGAGAGCAAGAACATTTTCAACCCCAAACAGAATAGGTCTTTTTTTTAAAAAAAGGGGAAAATCGTTTAGATCTAGGCTAGATCTGGTTTGATCTAGACCTAGATCTGTTCTTTTTTAAAAGAAAGATGAAGGAATAAGTTTTTTTTACCTTTAAACTGTGGTCGGCGGTCGAAGACAGAGGCGAACGACCGCGCATGACCGATGAGGGTAGTGCGCGTGCACCGAAGAACCCCAGGTGACGACGTGCGATGACCACGCGCGGGGATCGATGGCGCGCGTAGAGCCCCACGCAACGGACGACGGCTGGCTTGACTGGCCGAAGTTTAGCCGACCATGGAAGGCTTTTGAGAGAAAAGGGGAGGGGGCTCTGGCTTTTTTTTTTTTGAATTCCGAAAAAAAGAGGGAGGGGTTCAGTTTTGCAAAGGCTCGAGGGTTTAAATACCCTAACCAAAACGGCAACGTTTTGGTAAGAGTATTTCGTACAAAACGGCATCGTTCTGAGCTATAGCCCGAATCCGACCTGACCCGCCTGAAGGATCCGCATGTTTTCGAAAAAGGGAATATTTGTGCATTTGGTCATTCCGCTTTTTTTCAAATTTTCAATCAGGTCCTTCTCGTGCTTTTAATTAGTTTTAAATTGGCCCTATAATTTTCATGGTTTTTCAATTTAGTCCCCCAACCTTTTAAAAGCACCAGGGGCTACCACGTGTCATGATTTTGGTTTATTTTGCAAATGTTCCCCGTTATTTCTGATTTGTTTTAATTCAATCCTTAAATCAGGTTCGCTTTAATTACAGAATTGCCCCATACATTTTCCATGGTTTTTAAAATAGTCCTCTGACTTTCGGAGGCCTGAGAGGCTGCCACGTGTCACCAATTTTTTTTGTTTTATTATCCCGTAGGTCCCTAAATTGTTCAACAATCCTATTTTTAACCCCAAAACTTCCAAAAAATCCCATTTTTACCCTCGAACTTCTAGAAATCCCATTTTTAACCCCAAAACTTCCAAAAAATCCCATTTTTACCCTCGAATTTCTAAAAATCCCAATTTTAACCCCGAAACTTCCAAAAATCCCATTTTTACCCCAAAACTTCCAAAAATCCCATTTTTAACCTCGAAACTTCCAAAAATATCAATTTTAACCCCAAAACTTCCAAAAATTCCATTTTTACCCCCGAACTACAAAAAATCCCATTTTTAACCCCAAAACTTTCAAAAGGTCAATTTTTACCCCCGAACTTCTAAAAATCCCATTTTTGACCCCGAATTTTCCCAAAATTACCGTTTCATCCCCGAGAATCCCAAATTATCACTTTTACCCCCGAGAATTCGAAAAGTCTCATTTTGAACTCCGACTGCATCATTCTTCTTTCTTATCAATATTTGCATTTAATTTTAAATTAATAATGCACTCGTATTTTGTATTTTTTATTCTTCTTCGCAATTAATTTATCTTCTTATTTATCTTACTTCGCATTTAATATCCATTATTAAATGCTTATTCATATTTAACTCGCATTGTTGTTTTCGAAATTGTCTTTTTTTTCATAAAAAAAAAACTTTAATATCAAGGCAATATTCTTTCATTTCGGGTTTTGAAAATTTGCGCCTTAACTCATTAGGTGCAATTTTTTCTTCAAATCGAAATAATCGAATACCCTTAATCGAGGCAATGTTTCCTTATCTTCGATTCCGAAATATTGCGCCTTAACTTACTAGGTGCAACCTTTCTTCAAATCGAGATAATCAAATATCCTTTTCGCAAAGATTTCAAAAGGTTTTACAAAGGAAAGCTCGTTATGTCTGGATCTTGAAATGTTATGTCCTAACTCGCTGAATGTAACTTTCTTCCTTGATCACTTTGAAATATCGAGATTTCCCAACTAACCCGATTTCTTTTAAATTTAATTCATGTATTCAAGGATCGTATTTTTTACTTTATTCGAGCTCTTAAGCATTACAAATCAAGACCCAAAAATAATCAATACGGTACCAATTTTAGGCGTATGAGGGTGCTAACCCTTCCTCATGCGTAACCGACTTCCAAACCTGTTTTTCTGGATTTCGAAGACCTGTGTGTTTTCAAAACGGCTTTTAAAACGTTTTGTGGTGATCCAATCACACCAAATAAAGGATTGGTGGCAACTCTCATTATTTTTCGATTTTAATGATTTTTCGAGACTAGTCGCTTTCAAAAAAAAGGATGGTTTCAACAGCTGGCTACTCCACTGGGGACTTTTAAATAAACGAGAGTCAAGCCAAAATTGATTATTTTCGGGTATTCTTTAGAAACTTTTAAAAGCTTCAGTTTTGTTTAATATGCGATCCTCGACACCTTTTGTAACATTATATTATGTGATATTGCTAGTGTATATTTGCATACATCCGCATATGATATTACCCTAATAAGTGGAAGCCTAAAACTACTCCTTCGTGAGGTCTTCACCTTTGTGCAGGATAGTGGATTGCTTTCGGGATTACAAAGTACCCTTGTTTTCGTGAAGTTTTCACTTCCATGCAAACATGTGGGAAATGCGTCCCCCTAAACCGAACTCATCCGTATGATCCTATAATGGGTGAGGATTGAGGAATCTGCTGGTTTGGGTACCTCTACTTTAGAGCCTAAAACCACATGTAGTAAGACGTAGAAACTTGCTTTAGAAGGAGTCGTGTTAAACCATTTAGCAATCTTCCAAATTAGACTCTTAGGTTCTATGCTATACTTGTATATTGATATTGTTGCATTTCGCTAACTGGTTTATTTTGTCTCTTTTTGCATCGCATTTCATCATCATATAAAGAGAAGGTATAAACTCAAAAGTTCAGTTACCGATAAGAGAATTAATCATGGAAAACAAGTACTTTGATAAGGTGGAGGACAATATGGTCGTGCGCATGTAGTCGGAGGAGACTCAATGCCAAAAGGGTAACAGTCTAGTGGAAGGATATGAGTCCGAGCTTTGGGATTACACCAGGATTAGCACGACTCAAAACAATATGCTGGAATTTAAGGAGATCTGGGATAGTTGGGACAACAACATGAAACAAACCTTTTTCCAAGAATACGGAGATCTGTCATACTTGTGCGAAATTAAGGTGGGCAAATCCCTCTTTAGAGCCTTAACACAGTATTGGAATTCGGCCTACAATTGCTTCACCTTCGGAAATATAGACATGACACCGACGATAGAAGAATACACCACTCTGCTCCGTTGTCCGAGGATATCAGTAGATAAGGCCTACTCTAGAGCTCCAAATCTCCCAACCATGGTTAAAATATTAATAAACATTACGGGCATGAGCGAACAGTGGGTTTTAGCTCGAGTTAAGTCAAAGGCGATAACAAGTGCATCACGTGGAAAAGCCTGCGAGATTTGATATTGGATCATCCAGATGCGAAGAAGAAGATCGACATTTTAGCCTTAAGTATCCACGGGTTGGTCGTTTTTCCAAAGGCCTCGGGGCATATAGAAGACGCTAATAAATGAAGGGCTGCTGATCACGATTAATGCTGAAGAGGAAATAATCGCGTCCATAACAAGCGATTCACCATACGTGGGAATAGACGAGGAGGCTGTGGAATGCTCGTTCCGCTCACTAGAGTTTGTCAACGCAACCTTCATTTCAGAAGGGAAGAAAATACCTGTGCCTATAATATCATTGACCACCAGGATGGGTTTGAAATTGACAGTCGGAAAAGGAGCGAGACCTGAGAAAGGACTGGGAAAATACCTCCAAGGAAGAGTTAATGTGCCGATGCTAATAGAAAAATGGAATCGTTATGGCCTTGGGTACAAGCCAGACGCAAAACAAAAGAGAAAGGAGTTGGAGAAGAGGCAAGAAAGAAGAAGGGCCAGACTAGTTGGAAGGGATATCTCGTGGGAACCCATGGTTTTCCCGCACATCTACGAGACTTTCGTCTTAGGAGAGGTGATAAACCAGCAGGGAAAGAAACGAGTGACAATTGGAATTAAAGAGGGCATTGTAAAAGATATAAGCATTAATGCTATATCAGATGAAGGAAATGAAAGGGATCCATCGAGGATTGGCCCGTGTGCGCCAGGAAGCACCTTGAATAATTGGACCGTGGAAGAACTCCCTGTAATTTTTAAGATTTCCTCAGAGTAATGCTCGAAAACACCTATTGCTTTAGGCTCGAAAGCAATATGGATCTTTTTGTAAAAGGGGCCCATGGTCATTATTCAGTTATTTTGAATGAACTGCACTTTCCATTGTATACTCTTTCCATAACTACTCTTTCATTTCTTAAATTCGGCTAATAAATCATTCGTACATATCTAATAAACAAGGTTCAATACATGCATACACATACATATACCACATAGTCATTCTTTCGTAAATTCATTTCGCTCTTTGGATCTTCCTTTCATTTTTTGATAAATCCTCGGATATTAATAATATGAGCAATCCTGACGCTAACTTAGAACCCCACTTCGAGCAAGATATGTGTTTGGAAGAACTTCAGGACCTTGAAGATAATCAAGATTGTGATTTACCTTCGGATCTGTTAAGAATGATGAAACCGGAAGAAAAACAGATCTTGCCTCATTTTGACCCAGTGGAAGTTATTAATCTGGGGCACGAAGATGAAGAGAAAGAGGTGAAAATCGAGACAAGTATCTCTATAGAAACCAGAAGGAATCTGATCGAGCTGCTTCAAGAGTTCTAAGATATTTTTGCATGGACTTACCAAGATATGCCCGGCTTCAGTACTGACATTGTGGTGCATAAACTCCTTATAAAAGAAGAAAACAGGCCTGTGCAGCAAAAACTTCGAAGGATGAGACTGGATATGTTGTTAAAAATAAAAGAAGAAGTCAGGAAACAATTTGACGCCGGTTTCCTCCAGGTGGTTAAATACTCTGAATGGGTAGCTAATATAGTCCCCGTTCCCAAAAAAGATGGAAAGATGCGTATGTGTGTGGACTATCGAGATTTAAATAAAGCTAGCCCAAAGGATAATTTTCCTTTGCCCCACATCGACACTCTAGTCGACAACACGGCAGGACATTCCCTGTTTTCCTTCATGGATGGCTTCTCTGGATATAACCAGATAAGTATGGATCTTGAGGATATGACCAAAATCACTTTTATCATGCTATGGGGAACATTTTGTTACAAAGTGATGCCCTTCGGACTAAAAAATGCAGGAGCAACTTATCAGAGGGCTATGGTGACCCTGTTCCATGACATGATGCACAAAGAGATTGAGATTTACGTCGATGACATGATTGCGAAATCTCAGATGGAGGAGGAACACGTAAGAATCCTGGGAAAGTTATTTGGAAGGCTAAGGAAATATCAACTAAAGTTGAATCCCGCAAAATGCACTTTCGGGGCCACATCAGGAAAATTGTTAGGTTTTGTGGTCATCAAAAAAGGAATTGAAATTGACCCGGATAAAGTTAAAGCTATACAGGAATTACCACCACCCAACACTCAAAAAGAAGTTCGAGGGTTCTTAGGAAGACTAATTTACATTGCTTGGTTCATCTCACAGTTGACTGAGAAATGCGATCCTATCTTCCGCCTGCTTAGAAAGCGCAACCCGGGTGTATGGGATGATGAATGTCAGGAAACCTTTAATAAGGTCAAAGACTATTTATCCAAGGCTCCCATCTTGGTACCTCCGATTCCTAATAAGCCATTGATCATGTACTTAACGGTCTTTGAAAGTTCCATGAGATGTGTACTAGGCCAACATGATGAATCCGGAAAGAAAGAAAGAGCGATATATTATCTCAGCAAGAAATTCACTGATTGCGAGACACGATATTCACCTATTGAGAAATTATGTTGTGCACTCGTCTGGACTACACGTAGATTAAGACAATACGTGCTATATCACACCACTTGGTTGATTTCGAAATTGGATCCTCTGAAGTATTTGATGGAGTCAACAGCATTGAATGGGAGATTAGCTCGATGGCAAATCTTGCTCTTTGAATTCGACATAGTCTATGTCAACTAGAAAGAAATAAAAGGAAGTGCGATAGCAGATTTCCTGGCAAGTAGGACTTTAGAAGACTATGAGCCTATAGACTTCGATTTCCCGAATGAGGATTTAATGTATGTTGCGGCTACGGAAAGGGCAATCACGAAAGAACGACCTTGGAGGATGAATTTCGACGGAGCTTCAAATGCCACAGGCAATGGGGTCGGGGCAGTCTTGGTATCACTAGAGGGAGATCATTACCCTTTCACTAGCAAGCTTGATTTTGATTGCATAAACAATATTGCTGAATACGAAGCATGTATATTGCGAATCCGTGCAGCCATAGAACTGGGAATCAAAATTTTGGAGATTTATGGAGACTCTGCACTGGTAATCTATCAACTAAAAGGAGAATGGGAAACAAGGGATTCCAAGTTATTGGATTATCGCAAATTTGTCCTCAAGTTGATCACCAAATTCGATGACGTCACATTCCATTACCTCTCACGGGAAGAGAACGAAATGGCAGACGCTCTTGCCACTCTAGCCTCAATGATTAAGGTGAGTAGGACGGAAAATGTAAAGCCCATTCAGATGAGTATCTATGAAGCTTCTGCTCATTGTTGCGGTATTGAGACAGAGGATGGAGAGGAAAAAGATGATCACTCGTGGTACCAGAATGTTCTTCAGTTTGTGAGAGATCAAAAGTATCCCGAGCAAGCCTCAAAAAATGAAAAAAGAACACTACGAAGACTAGCCAGTGAATATGTCCTGGACGGGGAAATCTTGTACAAAAGGAGAAAAGATCAAGTGTTGCTAAGATGTGTCGATGCAATTGAAGCTAAAAAAATCTTAGAAGAAGTTCACGAAGGCATTTGTGGGACACACGCTAACGGTTTCACGATGGCCCGACAAATAATGAGATTTGGGTATTACTAGTCTAGTATAGAGGGAGATTGCATCAATTATGCCAAGAAGTGCCATAAATTCCAGATCTATGGAGACATGATCCATGTACCTCCATCACATCTTCATGTCATGACCTCTCCCTGGCCTTTTTCTATGTGGGGCATGGATGTCATCGGGCCAATTTCTCCAAAGGCTTCCAATGGCCATAGATTCATCTTTGTGGTGATTGACTACTTCACTACATGGGTAGAGACAACCTCATATGCGAATGTTACCAAGTCTGCGGTTAGCAAGTTCCTGAAAATGGAAATTATTTGCCGATATGGGATGCCCGAAAGGATCATATCTGACAATGCCCTCAATTTGAACAACAGCACGATAGTAGAAGTTTGTGAACAGTTCAAAATTAAGCATCATAATTCCTCTCCTGTAGTTCAACAGAATTGGTTTTGATTTTGTTTCAGAATTTTAATTCTACCGTTTAACAAAATTAAAAGGTATTATAAACTAAAAATTAATTTCTCTATTTATTGTGGCCTTAATTGTGACTTTAAATTGTGAAAGCTTAAATTGTAGCTTCAAATTCTAACATCAAAGAAAAAGAATTTATCAACGGTTAATCAAAAAGGACAACATAAGAGTACATTTCTAGAATTGGTTCTTTAAAAGACTTGGTATTTAAGCATGTCAAGTGCACCACCTCTCTTTCAAGGTTACCTACTTGGTGCATTGTTATTATTGTGTTTTTCGATTAGACCGTGTAAACTTTTGTTTCGGGATTTATTTATTAAATTCTTGTCATTTAACAAAAGTTGATAATTTTTCTAATTCTGGTTTCATTTCTGAAATCTTAACAGAAAATAGAAACTCCCACCAATATGTGGAAGATATGGACTTATGTGCTGTGATTTCTAAAGTCAATAGGTTGACTTAAATCTAAAAGAATGGTGGCTTGACATTGGTGCCACATGTCATATCTGTTGCGACAAAGACTTCTTTTTTGAGTTGGAGCCTTGTGAAAAAAGGGAGAAGCTCTATATGGGCAACGCTGCGACTTCCAAGATCAAGGGGAAGGGTACTATGGTCTTGAAGATGACTTCTAGCAAAGAACTCCAACTTCAAAACGTGTTGTATGTGCCTGACATAGGAAAAAACCTTGTTTCTAGGACACTCCTAAGTGTACACGGTTTTAGGACGATGTTTGAATCCCAAAAGTTAGTTTTGTCTAAAAGGGGAATGTTTGTGGGAAGGGGATATGTATTAAATGACATGTGGAAATTTAACACAATCTCTGTAAAAGCAAAGATAATGAATAAAAATGTCGCTTCTTCCTCTGTTTATATGCTTGAGTCATTTGATTATGGCATGGTAGGCTCAGACATGTTAATTACGATACTTTGCAAAGATTAATTAACTTAGAGCACATTCTTTCGTTTCACATTAATTATAATCATAAATGTAAAACATGTGTTAAGATAAAATTAACAAAGTCTTCATTTCAAACTATTGAAAGAAGCACAGAACCACTTGATCTAATACATAGCGATGTTTGTGACTTAAAGTTTGTTCAAACGAGAGGAGAGTAAATATTTTATTACCTTCATTAATGATAGCACAAACTATTACTACGTATATTTGCTTAAGAGAAAAAACAAAAATATAGAGAAATTTATCTCTATAAGCAGGAAATTGAAAACCAACTTAATAAAAAGATTAAGATGGTGAGAAGTGATCATGATGATGAATATGTTGAACCATTTGGTGAATACTATGCTCAACATGGTATTATTCATGAAGTGACACCACCATATTCTCCTCAATCAAATGGAGTAGTCAAAAGGAAAAATTGAATTTTAAAGGAAATGATGAATGCATTGCTAGAAAGGTCAAGGTTATCACAGAACATGTGAGGGTAAGTTGTTCTATCAACTAATTACCTTTTAAATAAGATTACTCGTAAGGAAAAAGACATGACACCATATGAATTATGGGAAGGTAGAAAACCTTCCTACAACTACTTGAAAATGTGGGGGGTGTCTTGCTAAGTGAATGCTTAAAAAATTATTGGAGGATATTTCTAATTGGCCAAAGCCTGTGCCCACAATATACATATATTTTGATAACCAAAAAAAAAATTGGTAGAGCACAGAACGTAATCTATAATGGTAAGTCGAGACATATGCGTTGTCGACACAATACTATTTGTCAACTGATCTCAAATGGAGTTATCTCTATTGATTTTGAAAAAATCAAAAGATAACATTACGGATCCACTAAAGACTTAAATCGAGATCATGTTGATAAAACATCAAAAGGAATGCGACTAAAGCCCATGAAAATAAAATGAGCTATGTGAAGGAAAACCTTACCTAGTTGACAGGATATCCCAAAATCTAGGTTCAAAGGGACAATATACTTGCATAGACCTGTGAGGTCACTTGGGGTTCTTATCGCAAGTCCATTCCTATGATGTAAACAACGACTAAAAATGGGATAGGTTAAGCTATGCTTTTAATGACCATTGTGTGTTTCAGTGAGTCGAACAATATAAGTCACCTATGTGAGAGCGAAGTGGGGTCGCTTCGAGAAGACTATTGGGATATAGTTCTCTCAAACTCTTGCAGAACCAAGAAGATGTTCCATGAGAACTAAAAACCTTTCTAGGGAGGTAGTTGTGTGAGGTATATCATCGTTTATACAAATGACAACATCCTAAACTGTCCAAATAATTATCTTTAATCTCAAAAGAAATAATTAAATAGCATAGTAAAGAGAAGAAGGGTCGATCCATAGGGAGTTAGGAAATTCTAATGTAGAAAGCTTTTAGTTATTGATTTAAGCGAAATGAGATAAAAATGGGGGTTTTGATCGAAAGAGTTTAATTAAAATGAAGAAATGAAAATTTAAATCTAAGAATTTAAAGAAAGTAAACTTAAGAAGAAACTCAGTTTAAATAACAGCCTCAAGCTTCACTTTAACTCATTTCCAACCGATCATCGAATAAGATTTTACTCCAGATAAATACCGGTTACAGTCTACAAGGCACAACCCTTGTAACTTGTTTTTCTCTCCGGTAAACCGAAAATCCAAAATCAATTTTTGAATTTCAGTTTCTTGGCTAGACTAACCATGACTATCGCCGTTAGAAAAAAATAGTTTAAAATCTAGAAAAACTTTACTCGGACTATGTTATCTCAATGAGAATCAAATCCGATCTCAATTTCCTTTAGCGGACCGTCGCTAAGTGTGTTCACAGGAAGTCGAATGTGTTACAAGCCGATCCTTCCTCCCAACTATAAATCGAAAAAACCTTCAACTATAAATCGAAAAAACCTTTAAACCAACGGATCCTTTTCTAACTTGAAAGTGTAAAGATTTTAAAAGGAAAGGCCGATTGCCAATCCAAGTTTGCAAAAAATTGAGAAATATATTCGAAGATATAAAGTGCTTTTCAATTCTCACGATTAGAATTGAGTCGTTGCTTTAGCCTTTGACTTTTTGGAAAATTAGCTGAGCATGATTATGGAAGAAATTATACTCAACATTTTTTTAAGAAAATAAAAACTTAAAAATAAATGTAGAGAAAAAGAGAATTTTATAGAACTTAGAAAACAAGAATAAAACAAATAATGATGGATGATTTTCTAGCTTACCCAAAGGAGGTATTTATAGTTCTCCAAAACTCAAAAAATAACCTAAAAATAATAAAAGATAATTCTTGAAAATATTTAAATTAAATCCTAAAAACAAAAGATAATTTCTAATTTTGAATTTAAAATGCAGCTGATCCACTCGTCCATCCTTGCTGACTAGACCCTCTAGAAGCTGCTGACTGGACCTTCTAGAAGCTGCTGATTGGACGTTACGTGAGACTCTCATGCCCAAAGTCATGCCCACTAGCCCAGCCTTGATTTCATAAAATAAAACTGCAAAACTTTTCCTTCTACGTGCAATTTCTAGAATTAAAGTCTTGCATAGAAAACGCACAAAAACGTCCAATTCAACAACATGAATTAATTATTAAGGAGTAATTAAGGATAAAATATTAATCAAATGAAACACTTATCAAATTCCCCCTCACTTATTCAAAGCTTGTCCTCAAGCATTTCTCAACTAATACATCAAAATTCAAGTTTCATCCTTCATTTCACAATGTATCTAAGATAACCAAATGACCCAAGATCGAAACAATTATTGAAATCAAGAGACAATCAAGTAAAGGCATAACTAGGAATAATTTTAAACAAAGCAACACATTCCAATAACCTATCAATTTCAATGAAGCAAAAGTTAATACCCTCATAAGGATTCACTCGTTCTGCTCAAAGTGTTTGGGTTCAAGAATCGCTCGAGCTAGAACTAATCAAAATATTACTATAAGCTTGTAACTAAATCCAATCTCCACTACTAAAAATCAAACATGATGCAAAAATCAAGGGGTCTTTAAACAGGGTTGTAACGGGGCTTAGGTAGGGTAAGGAAAAAGGCAAAAAAATGTGTGATAAAATGCCAAGACAAAAGATGCAAAATGTTGAAGTTTAAGCCACGAATCGAACCAATATAATGAGACAAGCAAAGAAGTTTAAGCAACCATTTTTTTTTTCATTTTCTCCTTTTTTTTTCTCTCTTTTTTTTCTTTTCAAACCTTTTGCTCTTTTTTTTTGCTGTTCTTTTTTCTTCTTCTTTATTCGAACTCCTTTCTTTGCTCTCTTTTTTCTTATATTTTTTTTGTGGAAAAAAGCTTCTTTTATCTCGACAAGGGTATGAAAAAGAGTAATGAAAATAGGAAAAGGCTCGAGTTTTGTAAATGTGGTAAAAACAAAGAATGGGAATAAACTCAAAAGTGGCTAACTAGGGGAAATGATTGGGAAGAATTTTGGTTAGAGAAGTGGTTAATCCTAAGTGCCCCTATCATATTAAAGCATCATATTCAAGCATGTTGTCTTGACAAGTATTACGCTACAAGTTCTAGAATGTTGAGAATTAGTTTCACGCACTCAATGAAATAAAGAGCAAGAATGAAAGTATATGCTCGTAAGGCTCAAAAACTCACATGAAAAGGTGGAACGTGTACTAAGTTAAGCAACATGTCAATTAACAACTATATGGAATGTCAAGTAAAATTTTATCGAAAATCACTAGTCGTGCCCATTATCTATCATGCATCCTAAATTCTAACAAAAGCAAGATCACAAGTCATAAGGAAATCAAAGAGATAAAGTGAAACATTAGATAAGCAACAAGAAATTCCAACATATTACAATTAAGAAAAACTCAATTTCAACCAATCGAATAAGCAAAATAAAAATTTGATGCAAATTCTACCCCCTCACTTAAATCATATTGTTCCAATATGTAAATAAAAACACAGGAGAGGGAATAGAGATACTCCCCATGTTTAGTGACAACCGCAGCCGCGACCATGTCGGGATGTGCTCGGGCAAAGGTAAGATAAGATCTCGGCAAGGTTGGTTTCAGTGGAGTCGAGTCGACCGTGCACTTCGTGGATCTTGGCATAGACGTTCGATTGGGACTTATCTGCTGGTGCCAGTTAAGGCACTGTCCTCCAAAGGAATACACGCTCATTACGAGGTGTAATGGTATCGGGCGAAACAATATAGGGTGTGTCAGAGGTGCCGGTTAGAAGTCCCATTGTGTCCAAACACCATGCATCTAAAGCATCTATCGCAAAAGCATAAGTAAACTGCTTAGTGTCAAATGTCAATGGAAAAAGACGAGATGCAAGGTGAGTAATATAAGGCTTGAGAATGAGTGGACGATCGAGAGTACAACACGCTCGAAAGCGCGCACGAACCAAAAGCTTAAATTTACCTTAATACCGATTTGCATACACCACAAAAAGAATAGTTCAACCTTACTTAAGCTTGACGTAGTATCGTTACGTCCGAAGTAGTTGTATGCTAGGAATCGATGAATGTAGAGAAGAGCGGGGTCATGTATATGCCATCCTTTCGTAGTACGAGCATTGAACATTCCACCCGTCGAGCTAGTGACCCCTCATAAGCAAGGTCGGTATCAAAATCTTGCGGAATCTCAAGTAAAGCAGTTAAATAACTAAGATATTAGAAATCTATCACGAATCCTATAGAAAAATTAAAATTCGTAACCGACAACCTAAAATATTGTCCCATCAACCGAAAAGAAATAACATCAGGTGAATTTACAATAACGACTCGATTTTGCAGAAATGTAAATGTAGTGTAAAAGTCAAAAACCAGCTCGTAATATGTGCTACATCTAATCTCAGAGTATAAGGTCCAACCAATGGTATCGAAATAATGCATGACAGATTCGCGTAAATGAAAAGTATCAAGAGTATGGGAAGGAATATACTTGCAAACCTGAAACTTAAGATGCCGAATGCTATTAAATCTCCAAGCTTCGTCGTTGTCAAATTGCAAGTATCCTTGCAAAACTTCCTCGATCGGGACAGAATATGTTTGGTCGCAGTGGTGACGCTCGAAATGTTTAGCATGACCGAAAGCAGCATTCCCATGGAGGGGGACCTCACCTTTGCTTGCAACAAAAGAAGGGGATGATGGATGCTGCTCGAAATGTCACCGTGAGAAAGAACCACGCTTGGCAGTTTGTGGTGGCGATGCGTTGGTTGGAAAACCATGCTTGAAATCGTCTGTATATCCAAAGATGGGGTGGTACATTAATAAAGGTTGCATATTAACGGGTTCAGAGTTTACCTCATCCAATTAGTCCGGAGTTATCGAGTGCCTCGAAAATGAGGGGGCAAAATCGAGCATCGAGTGAAAGAAAGTGGCTGTCGGTATTGAACGGAAGAAAGGTGAAGATGGCATCGATAGGGGAGGTTACTACCGAGATCGTGAAGGGTTGGCAGCATCGCTTTGGCGAGATGACCGAGAGGTCCGACCGACAAATGATGAAGGGGCCTGCAAAATGGAAGGTAAAATTTTAGAGTTCGAGGGAATAAGGCATGAATCAAAATCAATTGAAAAAAATTTCTCAAACTCCCTGATTTCCTCTTCAAAGTCCTCCAATTCCCTGTACAAATTATTAACAAAGTTAGATTCTATAAACTCTTCAACGGCAGGCTCAATAATATCAATAAAATTTATACTAGCAACATTATCTGGATATCGCATTGCTTTGTAAACATCAAATTTAACAACCTCACCGTCGAATTCCATTGTAAGAATTCCGCTTCTTACATCTATTTTTGTGTGTGTTGTACTAAGTAAGGGACGACCGAGAAGGATTTTTGAAGAAGTGTTTGATCGGTCGTTTTCCATGTCGATGACATAAAAAACCGCTGAAAAATAAGTTCGTTTACCTTTACTAAGACGTTCTCGAGGAGTCCTTCTGGGCATATCACGGACCAATCAGCCAGCTGTATTGTTCCTTTCATATCCATCAAAGGCTCAACAGAGAGTGAGTTGTACAAAGAAAGAGGCATAACATTTATAGAAGCGCCTAAATTACACATTGCACGTTTAATTTCAATCTTACCGATTTTGCAAGGAATAGCAAACATACCTTGGTCCTTCAACTTCGGTAGAAGCTTTCATTGGAAAACAGCCGAGACGTGCTCTCCCAAATTCACCTTCTCTATTTCGCTAAGTCGTCTTTTATTTGTGCATAGATCTTTTAGGAACTTGGCATACCTTGGTATCTTTTTTATTACTTTAAGAAGTGAAATATTAATTTCCACTTTCCGAAATATATATAAATTTTCCTTTCTTCAGCTTGCTTATCTCGTTTTACCAACCTCGATGGAAAAGGGGGCAGAGCGGCGTAAGGAGAGTAAGTGGAAGACATTGTGGGCGTGCCTTGTATGGTGGGAGACGATGTTTTCTCTTTATCTTTCTTTTGGGTGCCTTCCTCCGTGGTCTTAGGTGCAACAACAGTACCGCTTCAGAGAGTCATGGCACTAACATTTTCTCTCGGATTTGACTCCATTTGAGAAGGTAATTTCCCTTAAAACTCGAGTTGTCATACAGTCTAAGCCATTTGGCTCATTTGCTTTTCTAATTCTTGTAGACGAACCTCGATTCTATTTTGGAACTTTTCCTGGGACAAAGCTAACCTTTCAACGATAGATTCCAAGGAAGACTTCAGTGGTTGATATGGCTGAGGATGAGAAGACCTCGGTTGATAGGCTTGATTAGGTCTTTGATTTTGCCCATAGGTTAAGTTCGAATGGTCTCTCCACCCAGGATTGTAAGTGTTGATGTGGGGGTTGTAAGGCCTTAGGGGAGGGCTTGGGAAATTCCCCATTGTATTAACTTAGGCTTTGGTATCATCTTATAACATTGGGTAGCTGTTCGTTGGATGGACTGGTAATATGCATATTTCGCATAATCTGGTTGTACCAATTTTTCCTGAAACAAGTGAGTTAACCACATCAATTAATTTATCAATTTTACTTTTTCTAAAATAGATGAACTTATCTCGTGAACCCGTCAAGAGGGTTCACTAGGAGGGCGTAACTGTTGGGAGTTGGCGACCATAGTGGAAATTAAGGTTCTAGCCATATTAAGAGTCATGTTCACAAGGGCTCCTCCACTAGCAGCATCGACCATCCTCATCTCCAAAGGAAGCAAACCTTCATAGAAATATTAAAGAAGAGTTTGATCACTCAATCCGTGTTGGGGGCAACTAGCGCAGAGTTTCTTAAATCGCTCCCAGTAGTCCTAGAGTGACTTTCCATCTTTTTGGTGGATTCCAAGGATGCTTCGCCTTAGTTCGCTCGCCTTAGCTGCAAGGAAGAATTGGCAAGAAAAAGTTGACTCATATTAGCCCATGTATTAATCGAATTAGGAGGTAAATCAAATAACCAATCTTTAACCAAATCGGCTAAGGAAAAAGGAAAAGCTCGAAGTTTGATTTGGTCCATATTCCCTGTGGTTTTGTGCTCAAAACAAACCATATGAAACTCTTTGAGGTGTTTATGCGAATTTTCACTGGGCAGACCATGGAAAGTTGGTAAAAGATGAACCAAACAAATTTTTAGCGCGAAAGGTGTATCTCCATTTGGGAATGTGATACATAAAGGTGGTTGGTCAGTAGGTGCTGCGGCAAGTTCTTGAATGGTTTGTTCATTGTATGCCATCAGAACTGGTCCTTCGTTATAACACTCAAAGTGTGTTTCGACGTTAGAGAGTGTTTCTAGACTTGGTGGTGGATTTGTTTGATGTTGATGTTCTTGTTGTTGTCATCTGTTTTTCTCTTGAAGTGTTTGTGCATGGGTTCTATGAGATTGTGCTTCTATCTCCAGGTCGAAATCTACAAGTTCTCTTGGGTTGTTCCTTATCATAAATCAAAAACAAAAAAAAAAACTTTTATCAGTAACTTTGCCAAAGTCCTCGGCAACTGCGCCAATTTGACAGCGTCGTAAACTGTCAAAATAATTATCCTTAATCTCAAAAGAAATAATTAAATAGCATAGTAAAGAGAAGAAGGGTCGATCCACAGGGACTTAGGAAATTCTGATGTAGAAAGCTTTTAGTTCTTGATTTAAGTGAAATGGGATAAAAATTAGGGGTTTTGATCGAAAGTGTAACACCCCTATACCCGATTCATATGTATAAACCCGATATAAAAGTCTTACATTAAGGTTCAATACAGAAAAAAAAAATCAAGTCATGTAACTTTTTTTTCTTTTTTCATCCAAAATACCTCATTTCATTTCGTCACATAAAACATTTCAAAACAACATTTTTGCCTTCTAATAAGTACACATATAAGTTTCATAGTACATGTCATTTTACATCAAAAGTAATATACCTAAATTTGAGCTCCAAGTGATGTGATGTGATGTGATGAGAGGTCTCGTTTTAGCTTCTTGTATTCCTTGTACCTACGAGTTAAAATAAACGCGTTAAGCTGGTGAAGGCTTAGTAAGTACTACAAAAGCAAAGTATAAACTTTTAAATTTTCTCAGGTAATTTACTCTTTCGCCTTACCAGTATATAGCTTGTATCTTACCACATTTACATTCATTTCACTTTGGTCCACATTTTTTTTTTCACAATTTAGCCCAATGTAGACTTCTATAGAACCCATCGGATAAACAGAACAGAAAGTGCCGAAGTACTTAACAGTAAGCACACAAGTGCTGGGGAAACAGTAAGCACACACAGTGCAATCCAGTAGACACACACAGTGCAATCCAGTAAGCACACAGTGCAATCAGTAGGCGCACATAGCGCAAATCAATAGGCACACGAAGTGCGAAATAGTAAGCACACGAAGTGTGAAATAGTAAGCGTGCTAGCATTCCTTAATGACATGCCACTACTATCTCATTGGTTCTAACTTGTCTACATGGGCATAACACTTCATATTCATCACTTCTCATTATTTCACACATCACATTTATATTTCAAAGTTGTTCACTTGCATCACAGTCACTAAATTATTTATATCTTGAGCTAAAGAATTCAAAATTATAATCCGCTTGATGTTTCTAAAACTAGACTCAATCATATTTTTACCATAAAATTTTCAGAATTTTTACTTTAGCCAATTTGTACAGTAAATTCTTTCAATTTACTCCTGCTCTGCTGCCTGACAGTTTCGACCTTTCTTCACTAAAAATTATCTATCTTTTTTTACAGAGATTAAATGATGTTCTTGTCTGTTTTTTTTTTTTTTTTTTTGAAAATAGACTCATTAAGAAATTAACCATATAAATTTCAGCCTCTAATAATTTTTATACATTTTTCTATGATTTTTCAAAGTCAGAACAGGGGAACTCGTACCTACCCTGACCTTGTTATACAAAAACTAGTATATCTCGAAATATAAAATTCATTTTCTTTCACTATTTCTTCCATATGAAACTAAACTCAATAAGATTTAATTACATATATAATACGACACTAAACTCATTATATACAATTTTTGGTGATTTTTCGAAGTTAATCCTCTGTTTTGTCCAAACTGTTTTACTAAATCACACATTAATCCCTTCATTTTATCATTGTAAACATTCAAATTATGTACCTATCTAACAATTTTTATCCTAATAATTCATATACCATTAGAGAAATTAAACTATAATTCAAATCTCTTGTAGTACTTACAACAAAAAGGCTGAATTTCCTCTCTTTTACCCCTTGCTCTATTCTTTTCCTTTGTCTTCAACTTGATCCTAGCCTCTCTTCTCTTTCTCTTCAATTTCACATAAACACATATAAGTTATAAGCTATAATTCAATAATTTTCATGCTAAATAACAGTAAAATACATGTATATCATGAGAATTTAACAATTTCTTACCTTAACCGTTGAATTCAAATTTTCTCGATTTAGTCATTTATCTCTCTAACACCTCAAAATTAATTGTATAAGAAGTTTGAGGTGTATACTAACTCTCTTTTATGACTTTCTTTCAGAAATTCCAAAGAAAATGGAATGTTTTGGAGTTTGGAAAGCTTAAAAATGATGGAAGGACCTATTTGGAATAAAAGCAAAAGTTGGAAATGGAAGAAAAGGGCATGAACGGCTACTTTTTCACCATTTTTTTCTTCTCTCAAATTCTCTAGAATTTTCACTTAAAATATCTCACTTAAGAAAAATGGTAAAATTGTACTTTTAGTCCTTGAGCCTTCCAACTTTACACTTTGGCCCAAAACTTTGCCTCCAAAAATATCTTCCACCAAATTACTCTTTTGCCCCTCCTCAATCAATCTAATTCTCATGATGACTCAAAATTCAATTTGGATAATTCGCTATTTAGTCCCCCATATTTTCTCTCCTTTACTATTTAATCCTTAAATTTTTCTAACCTTCCATACTTCAACTAAACATTTCTAATTCTCTATTCTATTTTATCACTATTCCAAATCCGGTTCAAACACACGGATGTTACAGAAAGAGTTTAATTAAAATAAAGAAATGAAAATTTAAATCCAAGAATTTAAAGAAAGCAAACTTAAGAAGAAACTCTGTTTAAATAACAGCCTCAGGCTTTGCTTTAATTCATTTCCAACCGATCATCGAATAAGATTTTACTCCGGATAAATGCCGATTACAATCTACAAGGCCCAACCCTTGTAACTTGTTTTTCTCTCCGGTAAATCGAAAATCCAAAATCAATTTTTGAATTTCAGTTTTCTGGCTAGACTAACCACGACTATCTCCGTTAGAATAAAATAGTTTAAAATCTGGAAAAACCCGACTCGGACTATATTGTCTCAATGAGAATCGAATCCGATCTCAATTTCCCTTAGCGGACCGCCGCTAAGTGTGTTCACAGGAAGTCGAATGTGCTGCAAGCCGATCCTTCCTCCCAACTATAAATCGAAACAACCTTCAAACCAACGGATCCTTTTTGAACTTGAAAGTGTAAAGATTTTAAAAGGAAAGGCCGATTGTCAATCCAAGTTTGCAGAAAATTGAGGAAATATATCTGAAGATATAAAGTACTTTTCAATTCTCACGATTGGAATTGAGTCATTGCTTTAGCCTTTGACTTTTTGGAAAATTAGATGAGCATGATTATGGAAAAAAATCATACTCAACATTTTTTTAAGAAAATAAAAACTTAAAAATAAAATGTAGAGAATATGAGAATTTTATAGAACTTAGAAAACAATAATAAAACAAATAATGAGGGATAATTTTCTAGCTTACCCAAAAGGGAGAATTTATAGTTCTCCAAAACCCTAAAAATAATAATAAGTAATTCTTGAAAATATTTAAATTAAATCCTAAAAACAAAATAATAAACTCTAAAACGATTATTCAAGAAACAACTTTAAAAACATGAAAATGAAATAGGTTTAAATTATTGAGTTTCAAGTCTCCACGAAGGGTATCGACACCCAATAGAAAAGTATTTATATTTATTTAAGTATCGATACGGTTTAGACATTTTATCAATTGAAATATTATTTTAATTAATAATAACATGTTATTACCAAATAATTAAATAGTGTATGTTATCAAAATTTAAATATTTTCCCATAATATAATATAAAAAAGTATATAAAGGATTAGCAAATTAATAATGTTTATTTTGATAGTAATTTTACAAATAGATCAAAATGAATAAGTAAAACTGATGAAATTATAGCACCCACCTCAAGTATATTATTACATCAATATAGATATACTTGACCTAAAATATTATTTCAAATTGTAGGAGTTCATCATTATTATTTTTCCATTTAATTAAAAATTTATATATTTTTATTTAATTTTTAGTAATTTAATAGTTTTGTTCTATTAAGTTTAATGTCAAATTTCAACATGTTAATCCTTTTATAAAAGTCAGACACATTTACATTTATGTTTATCTTAATCTTCCGTATTATATTAAAATAGAATCTAAAATAATAAAGTAAAACAATGAAAGAACACAACAATATACGTGGTTCGGGAATAATCCCTACATCCACGGACAGTATAAGAAGTGAACTCACTATCAAACATGAAAAGAACACAACAGACACAGCTAACATCATAGAACCCGGTACCTAATGCTGCTACAAAATTAAACCCCAAAGCCAACAAAGCTCTCTGAAAATACTAAAACACCACTAGCCTAAGGGACACTAAACGACAAACTCCAAACATATACAGAAACAATACTGCAAAATGATGGGAAATAACTTACTGCTCCCTACACTATATCAAACAAGCTACAGCTGCTGTGGTTGAATATGTTTACTTGTCCTTCAGACCATCTTTCTCAAACCTGCTTAGCTTTCAGTGCCTGCGAATATCAATGCTATGATTATGTTGTTCCCAAGGAAAGTTAGATGTATGAATCTGAAATGGTTTTTTGTACCTCTCATTCCAATCAAACCATTTTGCGCCTCATCTTTCTATCTCCTTCCCTCCCTCCCCCCCTCGGGATGGCTATTTTACCATCAATAGTAACGCGAGGTATGTGGGAAATCTTACACCACTCTCGCCCTTTATCGCTTGAGCACTCTTCTCCCAGCATCGGACATCTGCAAATAATTAAACGACCAAGCGAGAGAAGCATGTTTTTGTTCGGAAGAGATGTTAGCTTGGGACAATTAGCGATATCCATTTCTTCAAGAGAGGCGAGGTCTTGAAAGCCCTCGGAGGAGATGAATTCCAAGTTCTCGAAACGTGAAAGTTGAATAAAGGTGAGAGAAGGAGGCAGCATCATTCCAATCCCTTCTTCTGGGAATGACACCACGTTTGAGCATCCTCCACCTCCGATGGTCAATTCTTTAAGAGAGGTGAGTCTATGTAATCCCCATTCCACAAGTGACCTATAAATTTTGGGTGCATTTGTGATTGCAAGTGATGTGAGATTGGCGGGGAAACCTTCCGATGGAAATGATACATCAGCCGAACAGTTAAACACAGTTAATTCTCGAAGGGCTCCAAAATTTCCAATACCAATAACTGAGAAAACTCCGAGGTTGGTGGGAAGCGATCCATTTTCTTCAAAAGAAACAAAATTTGAACACTGATACAATCGAATCTCCTGGAGATGGATGAGCTTGTCTAATCCTCGTGGTAGAGATTTAATTCCAGCCTTTATGATTTTAATAGATTCAAGACAAGCGGTTTCGTCAAACTCTTGGGCTATGTATTCCAACTCTGGACAACCATCAATTTCCAAATGTTTAAGCGTTACCGGTAACTTGGTGTTTGAAAACAGGCAACTCAGCTTTGAGCAGGCGTAAATTCTGAGAAGCTGAATCTGGTTGCAAATATTTGTGTGCCCCTTCGATGACAAAGACATTAGAGATCCACAATGAAATATTTCCAAGTCCTGCAGAAGACAGAGGGCACTACTCATACTCTTATTATCTCCGTTTTCATCAACCAAATACTCCAAATTCTCACAGCTTGAAATTCTCAGCTTTTTTAAATTAGGAGGTAAGTTATCCTCTGCAAAAGAAACCAAGCCTGGACAATAAGAAATGTTCATCACTGTAAGAAATGTGAGGTCAGGTAAGACTTTTGGCAGTCCATTGAGCCTTTTACAGCCAACTATCTCCAGAGATTCAACGCGTGAAATCTTGTCAGGTTGCAATTCGACTTCCTCAGTTTCCAAAGTGTGCAATTGAGGACAATTCCAAACTGTAATGAAGCGATGTCCAACTAAACTTAACCCATGCTGTGATAAAGATGCCAACTCAACCCAACCACTAATTTTGAAATGTTCTGAGTTTCCAAACCTCAACGTTATCCTATCTGCTGGAATATTAAACTTTGAAATGTTAGAAAGAGACAAAGTTTGCAAAGAGGAAACCTCCTTTGCAGGAGAAGAGCAATCATCCACCACTTCTGCACACCCTTCTATACTTAATTCACACAGTGATGGGAAACTCGATATTGAAACTACCAGACTTGTACACCTACGAATTTGAAGTTTCTGCAAGGAGGAAACATGGGTAGGCAACCTTCCCAACAACTGAGGACAGTCTACGATTGAAAGCTTGCGTAGGCTGGGGAATTTCAAAACCTTCTCGTCTCCTTCACAAGTGTCCCACTCCTTCCAGTTTGGAAGACTCTCAAAAGACAGAATCTCTAATGATGCAAATGGGTTCAATTGATTTTCTCCAAAGAACTCAACACCAATCTTTTGTACCTCATCCAAACCAATAATTGAAAGATCTTTCAAAAATGGCAACCTTCCAACTGATGGTAGTGATTTGCAATTTTTACAATTGAGAAGCTTCAAAGACGACAAATTCTTGAAGGAAGAATCTGCTATCCAAGACGAGAATTTTACACCACCATAATTCTCAATGATGAATTGCTCAAGCTTTTTCGGAGGACGAAGAAAGTCCAACACCCGCTCTTCAACTTCTGTTTTCCTTGTATTATTCTCCAAGTCTGTACCCCATTGTAGTTCTAACACATCAATCCCTAGCTTCTCATTTAACTTAGCTAACCTCGCATCTTCACCATTAACATTCTTCAATCCAGAAAGACGAAAATTACCTCTAAGGTTTGACAAATTTTTCAGTTCTCTAATAAGATGTCCATCACCTTCCCCTATAACAAAATCAGATAGCATTTGAAGCTTGGTTAGCTGATCAAATCCGGTGGGCATCCTTTCCATTGAATCCGCACCTCTAATATCAAGAAAATGCAAGTTGACAAGGTTTCCAATCTTCGAGGGTAAAGTTTCTAGCCTTCTACAATCTCTTAATATTAAAGTCTCCAAATGATAAAGAGTACACAAAGAATCGGGTAAACATGTGATTGGAGTTTTGGAAAAATTTAAGTAGCGTAGATGTTTTAAATTTTCCAAAAAGTCGGGCAAATCATAGATGGCATACCCAGACAAAGAAAGAACCCTCAAGTGGCTAAGTTTTGGCAACAAATCTTCCAAGACAACATTAGTTAAAAAGAATTTCCCATATCTTCTAAGCCTTAAGGGTAGGAAAGTACGTAAAGTCGTTTGATAAAATGCTTCAAACTTCTTTACACTGTGATAGACATCATTGGAAACATAAGACGAATGACGAGAGCGATGCGAAAACTTAGATTGCTTATCACCCTCCAGTCTGCAACATATTTCTCCTGCAACTAATCGAGCTAAATCATTCATAAGATCATGCATCACGAATCGGGATTTATCTTTACTAGATATTTGGAAAAATGACCTTGACACTAGATCTTGAAAATATTGGTTTCCAAGACCTTTGGCTTGACGTTTAGCTTTCGGTTGCAGGAAACCTTCTGCTCTCCATAACAACATTATTTCTTCTTCTTCAAATTCATAATCTTTAGGAAATATGGAGCAGTATGCAAAGCATCGTTTCAGATGCGGAGGAAGATAATGGTAGCTTAATCGCAAAGCTGGAATTACGCCACATGGATCTTCTGGTAGTTCCCATATCTCGCTCTCATAAACTTTTTCCCATTCATTAGGATCCTTAACTGTGCGAAATAAGCTTCCAATGGCTTTTGCTGCCAAAGGTAAGCCGTTGCATCGTCCCACTATGTTGTCTCCAACTTCTTTAAATTGAAGATGCCCATCAAAGTTTCTTGCTTTCAATGCATGCTGAGCAAATATGGATAAACAATCATGCCGCGAGAGCTTATCCAAGTAAAAAGCTTTCACCGGATCCACTGTAGATGAAACCTTTTCAAGTCGAGTTGTTACAATAATCTTGGTTCCTGCTCCAAATGGAGCTCGTAAGATGGTCCAATCAGTGGAATTGTGGTTCCAAATGTCATCTAAAACAAGCAAGAACCTTTTTCCTGACAACTTCTCCTTCAACTTAACTTGAAGTAAATTCAAGTCATTGTAAGCGCATGGCTCAGAAGTGATGGACTGTAAAATCGTCTTTGTTATGTTAACCGCATCAAAGTCATCAGAAACGCATACCCAGGCCTTGTGATCAAAAGACTCCTTAATGCTGGGATCATTGTAAACAAGCTGAGCAAGAGTTGTTTTCCCCATCCCTCCCATGCCAACGATGGAAAGGACACAAACTCCATCGGAGTTGTTACTTTTGAGCAGCTCAAGCATTTCTTGCTTCTCATTGGCTCTACCAACATACTCCACAGCTTCATCCATCAAGGAAGTTGGTTGCAGCCTGGGTTTCTTTCCCTTGGAAGTTGCGCCTTGGGACATGATGTCACTCAACCCCAAACGACTTCTTCGAGTGTTCAAACTATTCAGTCTATCAGTGATTTCTTTTATCTTTGGAATCATCTTAGCATTGAACATAAAAGAGGTTGGAGAGAAATTTGCACCAGTACAGCTGGCTTGAGCTTCAGTTTTTTGAAGCCTGAGGCGTAACTCTTCGTAGGCGAACTCGTCCAAGATGTCATCCACATCGTAAGCTAAGTCCTGGAGATCGTCCAACCAGTTCTTCACACCCTCGTCCTCGTCCTTGATCTGCTTCTCCTCTGCACGATTCAACACCGCTTTGATCTCGGGTAACATGGATTGCCACTGCTTGAGTTGCTGGTGGACTTCCCTGTGATCGGCCACAAAGTTGAGTGCAGAGTCAACCAACTTGCCAGACAACAGGTCCAAAAGGGCAGAAAGAGCAGCCTCTCCAATGAAAGACATGGTGGAATGAGGACAAAGAAATCAAAGAGAGCAAAAGGGAAGTTGAGGGAAAGAGATGGAGATGGATTGGAATTAACAGGAAAGGGATTTGAAGTGAATGAATAGTGAGAAGTGAGAAGTGAGAAATGAGATGGGAAAACACAAGGAAAGTGGAAAACAGGTCACAGTTGTTGGAATTGTTGCACTCCAATTTCTTTTTTTTTTTTTATAATAATCCAATTTCTTTATTTTGGTAGCTGTACGAATCTTCGGCTGTGTGATTTTAAAATATTTATAATTAGCTACAAATCTCAGTAAAATCCAAATGTTGTTTCAGATTTCCAACGGATATATGAATTATTTTATTATACAGTAATTTGATTTAATATAATAAGACAACACAATCTTTTATAACACTCAAATTTCTTTAAAATTCTTACCTTGGCAAAATAATATATAAAAATGAAAGAGTCATTTAAATTTAAATACTTTTTTAGAAATTTAAAATTAATGTTTTTTTCTTTTTTTACGATTTTTTGGATAATATTATTAATTTCAATTATTTTCTTTTCAATTTGTTATTTTTTGTAAATTTAATTTTTATAATTTATATGCTGTTTCTAAATTTATATATATTTTTAAGTTTTTATATACTTTTTTTATTTTTATTTTTTCAATGTATATATACATAGAAAATATTTATTTTTTTACATAAAAAAATTATGTGATGCTTTATTACTGGTTATAAGAATTTTTTTTAAATGTACTAAAAAAATATAACGGAAACATATTTTAAGAATAAAATTGATAATTTAACTGTACTTTATATACTAAATTGAGGCAGGAAAAAATTTAGATACCAAAATGAAAAGATGAATATACTTTAATAACCAAATTGTGAATTAAATCTTTGTATAATTTTAAAAGAGTTATATAATTTATATAGTTTTAGTCTCAGGTTTTTATTTGTTCAAAGATAATTAAGTTATTTATATTAACATATAATAACTAAATACATATACTTTAAATATAATAGTTATTTGATCTTTTGTATTTTTTTAAAATTTACTACTTTTATTTATTACTTTTATTATTAAAATACGACGTTTTATATATCCATTCAATCTATAAAATAATTAGCTTCTTTCCCATGCGATGCATGGGTTGATCGAATATATTAACTAAAATAAAATTAGTTTTTAATCTTATAATTTATTTTTAATTTAATATTAAAATAATTAAAATAATTGATATCAAATAAAAAAATTTGAAAGTAAAGACATAGAAAAAGATAGGTTGAAATTGGAGAAATTAAAACACTATTCTTTAAAATAATTTTATGCAATAATTGTGGACATTTATATAGATTTTTTTAGAATTTTTAAAAATTAAAAAATTATATATGTAATTATCTTAAATTTAAATTAAATCATACATATTTTATGATAATTTTTAAATTTAATGAAACAATAAAAAAATTAAACACAATTACAATGAGGATTAAATTATAATGATATTTTAAAAAAATCTAATGATAACAAATTTAAATATTAAAATAAATCATGTGAAGCTTTAAAATTGGTTATAAGAACTTTTTTTAATGTATGTCAAAAAATGGATTAAAAAAATATAACGGAAGCATACTTTAAATATAAAATTGAGAATTTAACTGTACTTTAAATACCAAATTGAGGCAAGAAAAAATTTAGATATCAAAATAAAAAAACGAATATACTTTAGTATCTTAATTGTGAATTAAATTTTTATATAATTTTAAAGGAGTTATATAATTTATATAGTTTTAGTCTCAGGTTTTGTATTATTACTCTTAAAGATAATTAAACCCTCCGATGGAAATAATATGTTAGCTGAATAGTCGGACACATGTAATTTTAATAAACAATAATCTCATGAAAAATAATGTTTAAAAATTTCAAATTCAATAAAATTTATTTTGGGATAAGTTATAATTTATTCTATAGCATACATAATTAAATATAACTCATAATTTCTAAACACCCTAACATAAATATATCTTAGCTTATGGCATAAGTTAGGTTTTGGAGCCTTTTAAAATGGAAAATTTTCTATTTACATCTTTAAAATTTTTTAAAATTTTAAATTAGTAAAGGTAAAATTTCATTTTGGTCTATCTAAAAATGATAAAATTTTAATTTAATCTTTTAAAAATTGCACTTTTACTATCATAAAAATTACAATTTAACTTCGATCCCTTTCAAAAAAATTTCTAGTTTCGCACTAACTCCAAATCATATATATACGAGGCAAGTTGAAATCATTGAATAGAGACAAATAAGATGGACCCAAATGGGTTGTTGGATGGAAAAAACTAAAGGAAAGTGGAAACATGTTCCGCTCTTTGAAATTATTGGACCCTACAATTTCCTACTTGCCTCCAATTATTTGTGTTGCTTTTACTTGAGGGTATGATAAATTTTATGTTATCAAAAAATAAATATGTGAATTTTATTTTAATGAGAAATTTGATACATAAATTTTAATATAAGAAAAAAAAAATAATTGAGAATCAAATCGTAAAAATTGAGAGTTGAGTTGAAAAAAAAAATAAAATTGGAGGGTTTATATAAGAAAAAAAAAAGGTTGATGGAGTTCAATAGTCATTGGGATTTTTACCTGTTAGAAAAAGTTACCGTTTGACATAAAATGCATCTTACATGACACATTTTCACTGATTTGGTAGAGGAAGCGCATCACCTAGAACGCAATTTTTGAAAAGAGAATAAAATGCATATTACAGGACACATTTTTTTTACCAGATCAATGAAAACGTACCATGTAAAATGTATTTTCTTTTCTCTCTCAAAAAATAACGTAAACCGATAAATAAGCACAAATAAACTTTAAAAGAAAATGAAAATCATTTTGTTAAAATGAGATAAATAATAAATCAAATATAAATCTAAGAATCATATAAGATCTTTAAATCAAGTTAATATGAATATGATTATGAGTATCCAATTGTAATTATAGTTATTTATATTGTATTATATATCCAATTGTAATTATAGTTATTTATATTGTATTATATTTGGTATGAATTTTATTTTTCTAAACATATTTTAATAAATAAATTTTACTTAATAATTTTTAGACATTCACTTACTTTTTTAGAAATATTTTTATTTTATAAAGTTTTAATAGTGAGAAATGAGATGGAGCCCAATTGATGGGAAAACACAAGGAAAGTGGGAGCATGTCACAGTCTTTGAAATTATTGCACCCTCCATTGTCTTTATTTAGCTGTATGAGACTAAAGTGGTTACAGGTTTCTTTTTTTAATATATAGAAAAGTAAGAATCTTTTGCTTTATGATTTTCTGTAATCAAAATTTCATTAAAAAAAAGCGCAAATAAACCTCAAAAAGGAAAACCCAAGTCATTTTAAACATAAACATGAATCAAATATAAATTTAAGATCATCTTAACAAAATTTTACATTAAATTAAAATATTAATTTTTTTATTTATAAAACAAAAATCAAAAATCGAGTTCGAGAATAAAAAATGAATTAATTTATGATTTTTTTCCATAAATAATTATTAAAAAAACGAAATGAATACATGTAAAATGTAATTATTTATAAACGTGTAAATCGTTTTCAAATGGGTAGTTAGAGGGCGAGCATTGATGGGAAAATCAAGGAAAGTGGAAAACAGGTTACAGTATTTGAAGTTATTTGTGTTGCTTTTACTAGGGTAATTGTACTTGAAGGTATTATATGATGAATTTTATTTTATTAAAGAATAAATATGTGAATTTTATTTTAATGAATAATTTGATACATGAATTTTAATTTAATTTAATTATATATATATAATTTGAATTGTGATTCGTATCTATATATAAAGCTTCAATTTTGATTTAATTATATTTATTTTCATATTTAAATTAATATAATTATTTGTGTAAGCAATATATCAACGTAATGATAATATTGTTAGTGATTTATGGAAATTAAATCAAATAAAAAATTATAGTAAAAAATTGTACAAAATCAAAATTCATGTATGAAATTACACATTGAATCAAAATTCATGTGTAGTTTTGACATTTATCCCTATTATTAATAAAATAAAAAAGAAAGACCAAATTGAAATATAGTTAACATTTGTTGATTAAAAAATTTCATTTGTTGTTTGACGGAATTAATATTTTTAAAATTTTTATAGTTTTGTAAATAAAATATTTTGTTTGGAATTGAACTACAAATGAAAAAAATTCAAGATATTTTTATATAATAAATGTTATTATATCACTCTCACCGTTATTTTTACACTAATCGCAGATAAACACACTGTCTATCTAAACCAACCCACAATATAAATATGATTATGATTATCCAACTGTAATTGTAATTATTTATGTTGTATTATATTTGGTATGAATTTTATTTTTTAAAAAATTTAATAAATTTAACCATTCCAAACATTACCATAATATTTATTCACTACTTATTTAGAAAACAAGTATTTAAATTTAAAATGATTATTTTTTATTAGCAATTAAAAGATTAAATAAATAATTAGTTTAAATTAATATAACATAATAGAAGATTAATGATTATTTAATCAAATAAAATACTGAAAATGAATTTTAAATCCCTACATAAGCTGCCCTAATCCATTTTGTAACATTTAGCTCTAACCCATGTTATGTTGAAGCAACAAAGACATACAAAGAGATATAAATATTGGTGAAAGTTGAAGAAATTGGGTTAGTTGAAGCTCTATAACAACCCATAAAAATTCTTAATTTCACCATAAATCCATGAACCTTTATTAACTTAACAATTAAGTCCCTAATCATCAAAAGCATTTAAAACTATTTCACAAAACAATACCATTTAACTACCAAGCTTACAAAACCATCACAAAGCTTCAAAAATCTCGTAAACCCAACAATGGTGCATGTCAAAACATTTAACAATTTCACGAATTTATGCCTGAGTTAATTGGACCTAGTTGTAACGATCTCAAAGATATAATATTTAGCAAAAACGGAATTGAAAAACACTTACATGCAAAAAAGAAAAAAAAAGAACCGAACACTCCCAAGCTTTTCTTTCAATGGTTTTCGGTCAAAATACCCTCCAATTATATGTGTTGCTTTTACGAGAGTGAACGTACTTGAAGGTATTATATGATAAATTTAGTTATTAAGTTATTAAGGAATAAATATTAATTTTATTTTAACGTGACATTTGATATATGAATTTTAATTTGATGTAATTATATTTATAAAATTTGAATTGTGGTTCGCATGTATACATAAAGCTTCGATTTTGATTCAGTTATACGCATTTAAAGAAATGAATACAAACATTTATTTTCATATTGAGTTAATATAATTGTTTCTATAAGTAATATATCAATGTTAAATTGTGCTAATTGGTAATATTGTTAGTGATTTATGAAGATTGAATCAAATAAAAATTTCTTGTATAAAATCGTACAGAATCAAAGTTCGTGTATGACACTACACATTAGATCAAAATTCATGTACAATTTTGATTCTTATCCCTATTATTAATAAAATAAAAAAGAAATGCCAAATTAAAATAGAATTAACATTTGTTGTTTAAAAAATATCATTTATTGTTTAACAGAATTACTATTTGTAAAGTTTTTATAATTTTGTAAATTAAATATTTTGTTTAGAATTGAACTGTAAATGAAAAATATTAATTTTCGAGATATTTTTTATATAATAAGTGTTAATTTTATTACAATTTAAATTTATTTTATTCTTTTTGATAGTATAAAAATTAAATTGATTTATTTAATAATATATAACAACTAATTTAATCTAATCTCTATAATAAAATAATCGCCCAATATTTTAATCTAAAGTGGGTTAAAGTTTATATATATAAATATATATAAAACAAGAATGAATTTCTTCTTTATCATTTTCTCTTGAAAATAAGCACAGGTAACTTTGGCAGTAGTGGACATGGCTTTTGTTTGGGCACGCAGCTACTGTGATTTTGACAGGAAATGGGGTCGGTTCAATCTCATGGCATGTGTTCAAGTTGGCTGCCTCCTAAAGCTGGAGACTTAACCCTAGTCCATTGTGTAACGTTTAGCTCTAACCCATGTTATGTTGAAGCAACGAAGACATAGAAAGGACAACAAAGAGATAAATATTGGTGAAAGTTGAAGAAATTGGGACTATGAGGCAATGAATTCTCACAAATAAGATGGACCCCAAACATTTGTCGGGAATCACAAAGGAAGTGGAAGACAGCTCACCCTCTTTTTAAATTATTACCCTCCAATTTTTTATCTGCTTGAAAATGTAAATATTTGTGTTACTTTTACGAGGGTGAATAAGAGGTGTTTATAGTTCGGAACAAGTCAGATTTGGATTGGATTGGGTTTGGGTCAAGTAGGTTCAGGTATGAAATTAACATATTTTATATTTGTTTAAGTTTGATCTGGTCCGAAATCTAGATCTAAAATTTTGTTCAAACCCGTTCATATTTACAAAAGATAAATTCAAGCTCATTTTAAGCCCGTTTGTATTATTTTTAAATTTTTTAAAAAAATATTTTTTTTAATATTTAATAATTTTATATAGTTTTTATTTATTAAAATTTTTATATAATCAACTTAACATTATTTTAATGTTTACATTAGAGTAGTATATTATATATTTAATATATGTTTATTTTAAATGGATCTAATTTTTTTGTCCAAACTCTTTTTTGGATCTCATATTTTTGTTCAAACTCTCACAAATTTCGAGATTACCTTCAGGCCTGAGCGGGTGACTCGACCCATGAACAGATCTAAAGTGAATGTATTTGAAAATTTTACAACATGATTATTTAATTTTTATATTATTATATAAAATTAAATTGAAATATAATTAACATTTATTATTTAAAAAACATTTTTAAAAATTTTATGATTTTGTAATTAAGTTTTTTCTAATTGAAATTGAACTATAAATGAAGAAAAGTAATTTTTAAGATATTTTTCATACAACAAATGTTAACTTTGAAAAATAGGGAATACATGATTGTATGATTGGACCGTGTGGTTGGTCGTGTGGTCTTAATCTTGAACACGATTTGCCTCTATTCGCTTATAAAAGAACACACACTAAACTCCGGAATCTCGAACGTTGTTCCTTACGATTAAATCTGATTTGAGGTATCACTTCTTAGCAAGAATTAAGAATGTTTTTAATGGGGATTATGAATATGGATGAAGATAGGTGAAAGTTGAAGAAATTGGACAAATATCTTTTGAGCATCTAAAAATTGGGGTACGAGGCATTGAGTAAGTTGGACAAATAAGATGGACCCCAAATGAGTTGTTGGACAAATTGTGATTCGCATGTATACATAAGCTTCGATTTTGATTCAGTTATATACATTTAAATAAATGAATACAGACATTTATTTTTCATATTTAATTAATATAATTGTTTGTGTAATCAATATATCAATGTAAAATTGTGCTAATTTGATAATATTGTTAGTGATTTATGAAGATCGAATCAAATAAAAATTTCATATATAAAATCGTACAAAATCAAAGTTCATGTATGACATTACACATTAGATCAAAATTCATGTATAATTTTGATCCTTATCCCTATTATTAATAAAATAAAAAAGAAATGCCAAATTGAGATAGAGTTAACATTTGTTGTTTAAAAAATATCATTTGTTCTTTAACGGAATTAATATTTTTAAAGTTTTTATAATTTTGTAAATTAAATATATTGTTTGGAATTGAACTGTAAATGAAAAAAAAAATTTAAAGATATTTTTTATACAATAAATGTTAATTTTATTACAATTTAAATTTATTTTATTCTTTTTAATAGTATAATGAGTAAATTGATTTATTTAATAATACAAAACTTAATTTATTCTAATCTCTATAATACAAGAATCTCCCGATATTCATGTATAACGGTCGTGTAATAGCCCGTGTGTCCCTAAATGTACCTTTAAAATCAAGTTTACCAATTTGAGCTTACTTGGACAACAAGCAATTCATTTAACAAAAATTAAACCTATCCAAAACACACTTAAACAAGCCTAAAACATGTCAAAAACACCAAACCTAAGTGCCTAACCAATGTGTTTTCATTGACACCACAGTTCATGTCCTAAACATAAACACATTTAAACAATTCACTCATCAAACCATTCATTTCAACCATTAAATACCAATAAACCAAATAACTTAACTTCATATCATCAATCACGCCAAAACCAAAAACAAGATGAGCAATACCATATATAACCAAAAGACCAAGCTCACAATATATGTGTATAAGCACTAAAACTATATAAAAATTATATACAAAACAAAGTACTAAATCATGTTTACATATTTACGAAATAACACCCTAATTACATGCCATGTTTAATCAAAAGTCAAGACTTCAAAAAATCTACCAAGAAGAGACAAAGAAAGATGTGTGTGCTCCGATGATCCGACCAACGTGATCCAAAAGTTCAAAATCTATAAAAGAATAATAACCAAAGTAAGTATAAGAAATACTCAGTAAGCTTCCTCAAAATCAATTCACTACTTATTATATTCATTAAGTATCTAAGAGCATATAATCAATTTAATTTCAACTTTATAACAACACAATTCAGAAATTCAAAGTCAATAATGTTTAAACATACGGATATTCAGAATTCACAGCTTGTTATACTTTGTTGGGATAATTCCATATCAATTTTAAGCATTTAACAATTTCACGAATTTACACCCGGGTTAGTTGGACCTAATTGTAACGATCTCAAAAACATAAAATTTAGCAAAAATGGAAAAACACTTACATGAAAAAAAAAAAAAAGAACCGAACACTCCCAAGCTTTTCTTTCAATGGTTTTCGGTCAAAATAGCAGAAGGATGAAGATGATTCTATTTTTTTTTCTTTCTATTTTGTTTATGATATCATATTTTACTTATTTACTAAATTGACCTTAATTAAAACCTTTGACCTTCATAAAACCAAAGCCCTTAACCGTCCATTACAAGTAATGATGGTTTAATTACTAAAGGCCATCAAACTAAAACTCTATATCCTTTTAATGCTTTTAGAGTAATAACAAGTAACTTTTACGGTCTTTGTGATTCAATCATTTTTACTTAATTAACCATCTGAACATTAAAATTTTTTAACCAAAATTTAATAAGACTTTATAGAAATTCTATAGATATTAACAAAAAAAATAAAACATTGATTAACTAGTCGGAATTGTGATCCTAAAATCATTGTTTCCGACACAATTGAAAAATGAGATTTTACAATCCTAATTAATTAACACTAATAAATGTCAACTATTAATATAATCTTAAATCATTAACGACAGTAATAACATTAATAAATAACATTCATCTTAAGTGTTGTAATTAAAAATAATTAACTCATACCATGGTTCTCAGTAAAATAAAATGATAATAATAAATCGTTGGCGAGAACAAGTCGAGACCCTCCGCATATCTAGTCCGCATCCTAGTTCGTTATCTAAGAAGATGGAAAATAAAGGAGTGGGCAGTGGAAGCTCAGTATGAGTCCCTTTACAGTAAACTAATTCAATATTCGAATCTGTATAGTAATATCAAACAATTTCACATATCAATCAATTTAGTACAATGACAAACATTTTCGCATATCAATCAATTTAACATAATAACAAACAATTTTTCACATCAATCAATTCAATACGGTAAAATGGGCTTGCTACTCAAGCAAGCAACCATTAGCGATCAATCATAATCAATAGGACAGATTCAATTATCAAATTAATATACTTTTTATAATTGACATATGCACCTATAATAGTTCAGTCGATTCGTTATGCACATTTCATGAGTATGCACAATATGTCATGCAATGATCAATTCATTTAACAATCAATAGTCCTACCCCCAACCGCTACACACCACAATAGGAGTTCCCTAGAACCCTCCTCTAAACACACCAATTTGGTCATCCCGGGTTGTCCGAAAATGATGACTCGCCATCCCGAGTTGCTCGACAATGGTGGCTTATCGAAATGCAGTAAAACTGCCAAAACTTCCTCCTTTCCATATCGTCTCCCATGCATATGCAATGGAATAAATATTTAATGCATTCATTCATACAAACATTAGTACTTTCAACATTCTATTTCATTGCATAATAACGACATTCATGATTCAATCCATCAATCAATAGTTCAACCAAGTAGGCATACGAGACGTTCATTCAACATTTACGACATTGATAAACATAAAAGCATTCATGGCTCAAGCAATTAATAAAAAAACGAGTAAGATCTTAAATTCGTTTTATCAGTCAATAGTCCTATCCCCAACTGCTACACATCACAATAGGGGTTCCTCAGAACCCCTCCTCCAAACAGACCAATTCGATCATCCAAGGTTGCTCGGTAATGATGACCCGTCACCTCAAATTTCCTAGCAACGATGGCTTGAGTAAACTCTTCATATCTTCCTTCTTAGCATAACGGTCCCCCCATGCAAATGCAATACAATCATTCATAATGCAATCGTTCAATATCATTCTCAACATTCTATCTTCATTGCAAGAATAGGCAATTCATAAATCAATCATTAAAACATGTGAGACATTTATTCGATATGTATAGCAGTAATAAATATATCTAATCATTCATTAATTAAAACAAACAATCATAAGCAAGTATATCATAGTAGCAACCATTAAATCATTCATGGATTTATGCCATCAATCATGAGCAATTAAAGCATAAATTCATGTATTCACTCATTCTATTCCTAGTCCAGGACCTAACTGCAAAAATCTAATTCTCTAGATGCCATAAAAACCTATTCAGGGACTAAATCACATTAAATAAATAAATATTAGGCAAAACTGAAATTCATAGGTTTCAGGGGCCACACGATCGTGTGTCCAAGCTATGTGCGAGCCTTCAAGCCATGTACGAAGCATGAATATAGGGGAAAATAGGGAACACGACCGTGTGATCCACACGGGCAGACCACACGCTCGTGTGGTAGGTCGTGTCGATTGGGTAGTTTCAAATTTTGACTCGATTTTTCGTAAAAGAACACACACCTAATTTTTTCGAGGTCTCGGGCAATTACTCTTCATTCAAGCTCTATCCAATCACTTACAAGTGTCGATCTTGATAAGAACTCAATGATCTACTGACTTGATTGAATTTTAAAAAACTTAGAGAATGTTTTTTAGCAAAACTTAAGGGCTTAAAAGGGTCTTAATTTGATAAAATAACACATGGGAAATAATAAATAAAAATTAGAAATAAGAAAAATAAATTCTATTAGGATTTGGAAAGGAGTAATTTGAATTCTAGTTAGGATTTTAAAGGGATTAATTTAAATTTCAAATTAAGATTAAAAAGAAAATGAAATTTTAATTCTATTTGAATTTTGAAAAAAATATAAGATATTATATATAATTTTAATTTTATAAAAATGAATTGAATAAAAGATAAGGTTTGAATTATTTTTGTTTGGATTTTAAAAATTTTAACCTCTAATTTTTGGATGTTAGAAGTTTTTTAATTTTATTTTATAGAGTTTTAATCATATTTTTAATTTGAAGTTCAAATTTATAATAATTAGTAAAAAATTACTTTAATATTGCAATTTTAATTATTATTCATTAAAATATACTTTTTTTTAGGAATAATTCAACACCCATGAATGTTGACTTCAGTGTGTTTATCAACGCCACCAAAATTTTTATGTTTCGTTAAAATCAAGTTAATTATTATGACATGATTACAACACTTCGACCCTCATGACTATTAGGTGAAATATTTAAAATTTAGTTGGTAAATTTTAACTTATTTTTGAAATGTGGAGGATGAAATTTAATTCTAAACTTGACATTTACGGGTGTCAAATTATGAGCAACAATTTAGAAAAAATGGATAACTGGTCTAATTAAAATTTAAGGTAAATTATACAAGTGGTCAACCATTATTAGCGCATTTACGTTTGGATCATTTAACTATAAAACTGTTCAATTTAGGCACTAACATTTTCGATCGTTTTTGTTTTGATCACCCTTCTTTAAATTGTAAACGGAAGAGATGACGTGATTTTTTTAATTGATATAATAACATATTTAGTCCTCAACATTTATACATTCTATCAATTTGATCTTAATTCTAAACAATTTAATAAATTTAACTTTTCCAAACACTATCATAATATTTGTTCATTACTTGATTAGAAAAAAAGTTTTAAAATTTTAAATGATTATTTTTATTACGAATTAAAAGATTAAATAAATAATAATTTAAATTAATATACTATAATATTAATTATTATTTAATAAAATAAAACACTGACGAATATAAGTTGGAGACTTAACCCTAGTCCATGTGCAAGAACATTTTTAAGATTTGGCTCTAACCCATGTTATGTTGAAACAACAAAGATATACAAAGGAACAAAAAGAGATAAATATCTGTGAAAGTTGAAGAGATTGAAAAACATAGTTTAAGTATCTAAATATTAGGGCTATCAGTAGGGTTGTAAATGAAGCGAACTTGAACGAATAAACTTTAGTTTATGTTCGTTTGTTTATTTTTAAGCTTGTTCGTATTTAGTTTGTGTTTGTTAATAATTTCAAATTTTTTGTTCATGTTCGTTTATTTTAAATTATATGTATTCATGTTCGTTTCTTTAATGTTCACGAACATGTTTATCTAACTTAATCGGACGTGTTCATTAATATTAAACGAATATGTTCATAAACATATAATTGAACATGATCACGAACAATGTTAATGGATAATAAACAAACAAACAATAAATAAAAACATACACACAAATATTATTCTAATATTTTTATAAAAAAATATCATTAATAAATAAATAAATCAATAAATAGACTTATAAACGGTTCACGAATAATTAATCGAATGTTACGTACATTTACTTCCCTAATTATCAAGCAATGAATTCTGACAAATTAAATGGACCTCAAACATTTGTTGGGAATCACAAAGACAGTGGAAGACAGGTCCCATTCTTTTGAAATTATTACCCTCCAATTTCCTACCTACTTCAAAAAATGCAATTATTTGTGTTGCTTTTATGAGGGTGAATGTATTTGAAAATTTTACAACATCATGATTCTATTATTAAATAAATTAATTTAATTTTTATATTATTATATAAAAAAGCCACATTAAAATCAATATTGTTTGCAGTAAAAACGCTTGTTCCCCCTTGCACACCCAAGTTTGGGCCACAGCCTTTCGTTCCCATTTTCCTTTTAATTCCGCCCAAAATTGGGTAAGTTATCCTTGTCGCCCCTAAGATTTACAAACCCTAGTAATATAGCCCTTCTTACTCCAAATTGGATTAGAATAACTATCTTTTGCACAATTTTAGTAAAATTCCTTATCATCCTCTATTTATTTTAGTCCTCTTTCTCTCATAATGACAACATATTTCCATCTTTGAATTATTGATATTATTTTCTTCCTTGTATCAAATCAATCCCATTTCTTGATTTCTTAACGATGATAGAGTTATCATCAAGTAGCAACCTTAATTTTAGTCAAAAATCTATAATTACATCTCAACCCCATGATCAAATCTCAAAATTTCGTAGAATTCCTATTCGAAACTAATCTGATTTTTATTTTGATTTAGGGTTTTAGGTTGTTTTTAAAATTAATTAGGGAAATAGGTCAATTTTAAGGGAAAACTCATCTAACTGGGCAAGCTTTTTGGAAAGAGCGTTCAGCTGGAAGAGCTTTCTGGAAAGCTTGTTCAGCTGGGTGAGCTTTCTGGAAAGCCCGTTTAGCTGGACGAGCTTTCCGGAAAGCTTGTCTGTAACAGCTCGATTTTCAATGGTGTCAAAAATAGTGGTTTCGAGACCACAACTCTGACGAGTCGAGTCATACATATAAATTATTTAATATTTGTGATGTCATTAGTAGCGTATTAAATTTTCGTTAAGAGATTTTATCGTTTAGATAGTTAGTTAAGTAAAAAGGATTAAATCAAAAAAGGTGCAAAAGTAGAGTTGGTTAATTAGAAGGTCCAAAAGAGCAAATTAGCCTAAAGTATATTAGTGGGTGCATTACCATGGAATATATTGATTATCAAGGGAATTAATTAAGTTAATTAAATGGTTTATTAAATTAATCATAAAAAAATCTTAAAATTTACAAGTTTGCCATTAGATATATATATGAATTAAAAGAAAGAAAAATGAGAAAAATTCCTCTAATTTCTCATCATCTTCTTCTTCTTTCGGCTAGAGAGAGAATATTAGGGTTTCTCCATTCTCAAACTTTAAGCTTTGATTTGGGTATGCAAATGTTAACCGTTTTTAGTAATTTTTACGTTTTTGAATCCGTATTAGCTTAATCTAGCTAATCCAAGGATCAATTTGTGATTCTGTTAAATGTTCAATATTTTACCATTGTTGAATATGCTTATTCTTGAAAGGTTAAGATGAATTTGTACGCTTGGTGGTTGGGTTTGATATTTTTGTAAAGTGATTTTTGATAAAATTAGGGTTTGATTATTAAAATGTTAAAATGATGATATTGTTGTACTTGGTGTGAAATAAATGGATTTTAGGGACTTGTGTGAGGGCTATGAATGTTTGGTTGGGTTTGTGTGTTTGGGAAAATGACTATTTTGCATGTTTTGTACTAAAAGAACTAAATTGAATAAAAGTGAAAGTATAGGCATAATTTTTGTAAATTTCCAAAAAAGGACATAAATACAAGAAATGAACTAAATTTCATCATTTAATATGGAAATTTAATGATTTTTTTATTTAGATCACGAGCAAACGACAGATCGTGGAAAAGTGAAAATTGTAAAATAATCCCTAGAGTTTCCTTTTTGCTACAAATTCGTCCGGTAAGTTCGCGTAACTATATTCTACTTGTTAAATGTTACCCTTATTTGTTTGGTTCTATTATTGATTATGGATCGTGATGGAAGATGCGGAAGGAAGAGTAATACTAGCTCGTTTAAGCATACTCGCTAGTAAGAGCAATACTGGCTCGTTTGACCATACTTGTAAGAGCAATACTAGCTCGTAAGAGTAACACTGGCTTGTTTGAGCATTATTGCCTCGTAAGAGCATTAATGGATCGCATGAGTTATTTCCACTAGAAGTCCCGAAGGTGTATTGGATGTGAATACGGAAGGAATGAAAATAATTGTTCACATTCTCTTTCTCGTTTAATAGTTATTTCGTAAGTTAACTGTACAACGAACTTACTGTCGAAACCATTTTTTTAACAAGTTTCGAAAATTATATTTTGAATTAGAAATGGGACGCCACCAATCATTTTTATTTGGCGTGATTGGAGCACCTTAAAACGTTTAAATTTGTTTTAACAAAAGTTTTGGTCTTCGAAATCAGGGAGATAGGTTCGGGAATCGGTTACGTGTGAGGAAGGATTAGCACCCTCACACGCCCAAAATTTATACCTTATCGATTATTTCCTATCTTGGTTGTTGAAAAGTTGAAAACTCGAATGAAATTCAAAATACGATCCTTGTATGCATGATTTATTTCGCGAGATTTTCAAAAATTAAATTTGAGGAGAAGAACGCCCGTGGTTTCGAATTTCTCAAGGAGTTGAAGTCGTGTCCAACACGTTAGGGCAAGACATTCTTGAGATTTCAAGATTGAAGGACATTTTGAAAAATTCGAGAGAGGATACTCGATTGTGCAAATTCTACAAAAAAAAATACACCCAACATGTTAAGGCGTAATTCTTCGAAATCTTCACACAAACGGATATTACCTCGATTTTAAAAATTGCTTTTCTTTATGTGAAAACCAAATACAAGTTTCATTTTCGACATATGATTAATTTAATTGAGAACTGTATGAGGATTAACAAATGTATGCAAACATAATATACAATGCAATAAAAAAATAATAACGATAATAATAGTAAGGGCAAGAATAAATAAATAGAGTGGTATGGTAGTAACGTAAAATGGTAAAATATGAAAACTATAGTAAAAACAAAATATGAAGTACTAAAATATAAATTTTGGATCTTAAAAAGCATAATACAAATTAAATGTGATATAATAAAACAAGCAAATGAAAGTTTGAATTTTTTTTAAAATAAAAATAAATAAAATGTAATGAAAATAAACAAAAGTAATAAAATAAAATTGTAGTAAAATTGTAAAACACATAAAATGAAAGGTTTTAAAAAAAGAAATAAATGGATTTAAGAACACAAAATTAAAAGGGAATTTTGAAAGAGATAAAAAAATAAAAGAATTAAATTAAAAATGAGATAAAAACGATAAATAAAAAAGATTTAAAATCCAAAAATATAAAGGGATTATTTTAAAATAAATAAATTAAAAAAATAATAATAAAATAAAAGAATTAAATTTACAAAAGAAACGGGCAGAGATGATTAATAAAAATGGATTTGTAATCTTAAAAAAATAAAGAAGTTATTTTAAAATAAATAAAAAGTAAAAGAATTAGATTTAAAATGGATAGAAATGGTTAATGGAAAAGATTTAAAATCTTTTTTTTTTTTTAAAAGGGATAAGGGGATTTGATTTGACAAAAGGAAAATAGAAAAAAGATTTAATTTGATTTTTAATCTAAAAAAATAAATAATGAAAACATAGCATAAAGATTTTAACCTTTCCCTTAAAAAAAAAACAAATTATTCAAATTTTTTTAAAAAAAAAGAAAATTAAATGGATTGAATTAAAATGAAAAGAAATGAAAAGATCTTAAAGTAAAAAGGAACTAAATGTGGATTCGAAAAAGTTCAAGGATTGAATGGGTAATAAATCGAAATTCTCATACATGTGTCACCTTTCATGGATTATTGGATCGAGGATTAGATTGAAAACGGAGCAAAATTGCGGGTAAATTACAAATTTATCAAAACATAAAAAGGGATGAAATTGAAATAGTTTAAAAATGCGAAAGGACCACTAAAATAAATAAACGACTCATATAAAAAGGCGCGGATCTTCATCATGGTCGGGTTGAAGTTCGGGTTGACGTATTAAATGACGTCGTTTCACAAGCATTAGGGCAGGCCCTAAAACGACGTCGTATGGAGGCCCTATATATTGCAAAATCTATCCACAAAAAATCATTTTATCATCTTTAAAAAAAAAAACAAAAGCTTTTCTCTCTTTTCTCTTTGAAATCTTCCCTTCAACGACTAAAGGGTTAGTCATCAGCCCATCGTAGCTCCGTCGCTCCTCTGCCGTTCAAGCCACCACACGTGCCATCTAGGTAAGCAAAACGATACCTCTTTTTAGTTTTTCTTCCTTAAAACGTAGATCCAGGTTCGAATCTCCTCAGATTGAACCTGGATCTTTTTCCAAAAGACCCGAAAAAAGATTTTTCTTTAAAACTTTAGATCTGTTTTTTTTACTTACATTTTTTGTTTCCCTTTTAAAAAAAAAAACTATTAGATCTATTTAAGTTTTTACAGATTTACAAAAGAGATAGGTTTTTTTTTAGTTTTCATTTTGTTTCAATCATATATATATATATTTGTGTGTGTGTGTATACATATATGAGATAATATACCTTAGAAGATCGAGGGATTCTTGAGGGTCGTGTTCAAATCTGCTTCTTTTGTAATTTTTGGTTTGCTATTGATTGAAAATTTTTTAGTAACCTTTTGTGTATCAATCTCTTCTATATTTCTTTTTTTTTTTTTTTTGTATTTTCGTGTGTGTGTTATAGATCCTAGATCAGCTTTTTATAGCAATGAAAAAAATTACAAACGATCACTGTTCTTTTTGCCTTGTGTTGTTGTTTTTCACCATCTTTGTCATCCCTTGCTTCGGTTTATAGGTATCACTGGAGTGGTGGTCTCTTGTGGTCAAACCGACACCGGGGAGAGTGCCCCTTGCCATTTCGATGCAAGAGGTGGCAACAGGTTGCTTCGTGTAGAGGAACAACGTCGGGGAAGCAGAAGGGTTTCGAGCAGAGGGAGAGCCTTGGGCAGAGGAGTCAACGGTCAACCACTGAGGGGTCACATGGCTGATGTGGACGCTGACGTGGCAAGGGTGAGGAGTGGCGGTAGATAGGAAGAATTAAGGTTTCAAAAATTTTTAGGTTTTGGGCTTATTGGGCCAAATTTTGACTTAGGTTTTAGGGTTGGTCTTGTAATTGTGAATGAACTTTGAAATTTTATTTTATTTTTGGGTTTTATTTTTTGGGCTCGATCAAAATTGGGCCTCTACAATTGCCGCTCTTTGCTCGTTGCTGTGCAACGAGAATGAAGCAAAAACTAAAAGATGACCAATTTTGTCCAATCTTGCTGAACCTTGGCCCTGCCATTGACCACCTTAACTGTATCGTATCTGCTTCTCTATAATTTTGAGAAAACGGGCGTTGATGTCATAATTCCATCCTGCCCTAAGGTAAATCCAAAGTGACAAAATTTGTAGCTGTGGTTCCACTCCATTCCACTGAGATCCGTTATTGCAGTTTTGATCAAACTTCGTTGCAACTTCAGGTAGATAGGGTTTGATGTCGAAGCTTCATCTTGCTCTTACTATAACTTCAGAGAGATAAAGACTTGTTATTTTGATCTAATCTACTGTAGCTTTGAGGTAGAAGATTCATCGTTATGGCTTTAATCTGCTCCTCTTTGGCTTTAGGGTATGAGATTTGCCATTATGGCTACAATGTCTTCGTGGTACTAGATTCGCCATTGCGGTTTAAAATCTTTCCCTTCATGCTTCTGAGGTACAAGGTTCGTCATTGCGACTTAAACCTTTCCCTCCATTATCTTCATGGTATTGGATTCGCCGTTACAGCTTAAATCTTTCCCTTCATCTTCATGTTACTGAAACCTATAAAATATGCTTTAATAGGCCTTTATGTAGGCCAGGATATCATGATTAGGATGAGTCAAATGCTCCTAACTAAATGAATTTGCATGATTGACGTTGATTTCTTTTGCTTTGGTATTATCTCCTTATGTCTTCTCAAATCTACGACGGGATCTGGTAGAATATTCTTAATTCGAATTATTCTTTTCAGGTTTGATTCTTTTAATTGGTGGCCCTGTTTAGGGTCCTTGTATTTTTTAGGAAATTTCTAAAATAACACTCGCAGATCTTTGCATACCTTGTGATATTAGCCTATTATCCATTATCTTAGTATGAAAATACTTGGGCAGTGTGGTGAAAGGATGAGATAGTATTAGAGTCAAAGCTCGAGGAATTTAAAACATTGGCCAAAGAATAATTGCCAAATGATTACAAGGAACAATATTAGATGCCTAGATATCATACTATGAGTTTCTCTGATCTGAGGATCATTTTTCTGCTCGATATGCGTTTAGAAACATTGGAGTACTTCGTTGATGCCCTAAGATGTAAAATTTCTCTGTCTTGTCACATTTGAAGGAACGATTGACCACTTTTACCTCATGTTTGAGCTGCCTTTTTCGGGTTTTCAACTCAAAACCATTTTGGTTTTAAGATGCCCCTTTTGTGGGTTTTCACCTTGGCCTTTTCCTTTTTTTTAGGTGAAATATTTCTTAACCGAGTTTGAATTTACTGGGTTGTATAGCTCTTTGCATCCATTTCAGTCAAAATGAGAGCTGCTCCAGAGAAAGCTTTGTGTATGGGGAGTATTTTCTTCAAGAATAGATCCCCCTCGTGGAATTCTCTAAGGCAGACCTTTTTGTTGTAAGCTCGCATCATTCGCTTTTGGAACATTTGACCATGACGGATAGCTCTTAACCTTTTTCTTCGATTAAGTTAAACTGATCATATTTGGCTTGGATCCACTCTGTTTTATCCAAATTTAACTCTGACAAGACTCGGAGAGAGGGAATCTCCACCTCGATAGGTAAAATGACTTCCATCCCATATACAAGTGAGAAATGAGTTGCCCCAGTGGAAGTTCTGACTGAAGTTCTATAAGCAAGAAGGGTAAATGGTAATTTTTCATGCCAATCTTTATAGGTTTCTGTTATTTTTGCCACAATCTTTTTGCTGTTTTTATTTGCCGCTTTCACTTCTCCATTCATTTTTGGACGATATGGAGATGAATTATGATGTTTGATCTTGAATTGCTCGTAAACCTCCGATATCGTGTTGTCATTCAAATTCAATGCATTATCCGATATAATCCTTTCTGGCATCCATATTGGCATATGATTTCCTTTTTTAGGAATTTACTAACTGCAGACTTTGAAATGTTGGCGTAAGAGGCAGCTTCCACCCACTTGGTGTAATAGTCGATAATTACAAAGATGAATCTATGCCCGTTAGAAGCCTTCAGGGAAATCGGCCCAATAACATCCATGCCCCACATAGAAAAAGACCATGAAGAAGTCATGACATGTAGATGTGGCGGAGGTACGTGAATTTTATCTCCATAGATTCTGCATTTGTGACATTTCTTAGCATAGTTAATACAATCACTCTCCATAGTTGACTAGTAGTATCTAAATCTCATGATCTGCCTAGCCATTTTGAATCCTTTGGCATGTGTTTCGCAAATACCTTCATGGACTTCTTCTAGGATTTTCTTTGCCTCGATTGTATCAACGCATCTTAGCAACACCTAATCTTTCCTCCTCTTATACAAAATTTCCTCGTCTAGGACGTACTCGTTTGCGAGCCTTCTTAATGTCCTTTTATCATTTTCAGTAGCTTCTTCGGGGTATTTACGATTTTTCACATATTAGAGGATGTCTTACCAAGGATGGTCATCCTTTTCTTCCTCTTCAATCTCGTAGCAATGGGCTGGAATCTCATAAATGCTCATTTGAATGGGCTTTATATCCTCTAGCTTGTTTACTTTTATCATTGAGGCTAGAGTAGCCAAAGTGTCGGTCATTTGGTTTTCCTCACGTGAGAGGTACTCAAATGTAACCTCATCAAATTCTTTGATTAATTCGAGGATCATCTTTCGATAATCAATTAGCTTGGAATCTCTTATTTCCTATTCTCCCTTAAGTTTGTAGATCACCAATGCTGAATCTCTGTATATCTCTAAGACCTTGATCCCTCATTCTATAGTTGTTTGAATTCCCATAATGCATGCCTTGTACTCTGCCATGTTGTTTGTGCTATCAAAGTCGAGTTTACTAGTGAAGGGATAATGGTCTCCTTCTAGCAATACTAAAACTGCCTCGATTCCATTGCCAGTGGTATTTGAAGCACCATCAAAATTTAATCGGCAAGGATGCTTTGACGCGGTCCCCTCTTCAGTGGTTGCAATATACATTAGGTCCTCATTCAAGAAGTCAAAATTTATCGGTTCATAATCCTCTAGAGCTCTACTGACTAGGAAATCTGCTATCGCACTCCCTTTTACTGCCTTCTGGTTTACATAGACTATGTCGAATTCTGAAAGTAGGATTTGCCACCTAGCCATTCTTCCATTTAATGCGATCGACTCCATCATGTATTTAAGAGGATCTAATTTTGAGATTAGCCAAGTCATGTGGTATAGCATATACTATCGTAATCTTCAAGTAGTCCAAACTAACGCACAGCATAACTTTTTGATCGATGAATACCTTACTTCACAGTCGGTAAACTTTTTGCTGAGGTAGTATATGGCTCTTTTTTTCTTTCCAGTCTCGTCATGTTGGCCCAATACACATCCCATAGAATTTTCAAAAACTATTAAGTACAAGATCAACGGCTTATTGGGACTTGGTGGTACTAAGATTGGAGCATCAGACAAATACTGCTTAAACTTGTCAAAAGTTCTTTGGCACTCATCGTCCTATACACTCGGATTGTGTTTCCTAAGAAGACAAAAGATGGGGTCACATTTCTCAGTTAACTATGAGATGAAACGAGCGATATAATTTAATCTTCATAGGAAACCTCAAACTTCTTTTTGCGTACGAGGTGGTGGTAATTCTTGTATGACTTTAACCTTGTCCAGATCGATCTCCATTCCCTTTTAGCTGACCACAAAGCCTAACAACTTGCTCGAAGTAGCTCCAAATGTGCATTTGGCCGGGTTTAACTTTAATTGAAACTTTCTTAACCTTAAGAACAACTTCCTCAAGACTTTTACATGTTCTTCCCCTGTTCGTGACTTTGCAATCATATCATTGACGTAGACCTTGATTTCCTTATGCATTATATCATGAAACAGTGTCACTATGACTCTTTGATATGTTGTCCTCGCGTTTTTAAGTCCGAATGGCATCACCTTATAACAGAATGTCCTCCACATTGTGACGAATGTAGTTTTCGCCATATCTTCAGGATCCATTTTTATTTGGTTATACCTAAAGAAACCGTCCATAAAAGAGAATAATGAGTGACCTATCGTGTTGTCTACTAGGGTGTCAATGTAAGGTAGTGGGAAATTGTCTTCTGGACTAGCTTTGTTCAAGTCTCGATAATCTACACACATACGTACTTTTTCATCCTTTTTAGGAACAGGGAGTATGTTAGCCACCCATTCTGAATATTTGACCACTTGGAGAAAACCAGCGTCAAACTGCTTTTGAACCTCTTCTTTTATTTTTAACAATACATCCAGTCGCATCCTTCGAAGCTTTTGTTGGACAGGTTTACATTCTTTCTTTATGGGGAGTTTATGGACTACAATGTCAGTGTTTAACCTAGGCATATCTTAGTAAGACCATGCGAAGACATCCTTGAATTCTTGGAGTAACTCAATAAGATATTTTCGTCTTTCTACCGAAATACTGGTTCCAATTTTTACCTCTTTCTTTTCATCTTCATTCCCTATGCTCACAGTTTCGACTAACTCTTTATGGGGTAAGATCTGTTTTTCCTCTTGTTCCATCATTCGCAGCAAATCAGGAGACAAATTACTAGCTTGGTCATCTTCAAAGTCCCGAGGCTCTTCGAGACACATATCTTGCTCAAAATGAGGCTTAGAGTTAGTGACAGCGTTATTCATATCATTGATATCCTAAAATCTGTCAAAAGAATGAGAGAGGTCCAATGAACAAAGTAAATTTAAGAATGATTGTATGACATGAGTATAAGTATATGTATATAAAATTCAAGAAGGTTTATATATGTAGATTAAGTGTAAACAAATTGTCTGAATGGAATGAAACAATATAAAGAGATATTTGCTAAATGGGATAAAATGCATTTTCTTTAAAATAATGAATAATAATCAAATGCCCTTTACAAAGGATCTCTATTGCTCTCGGGCCCAGAGCAATAGATGTGCGTCGAGTATTACTTTGAAAAGATCCTAAAGGTTATAGGGAGCTCCTCTTCAGTCCAGCTGCTTAGAACGTTTCCTAGCGTGTATGGGCAAATTCATGATAGGCTTCTTTCTTTGTTTTCTTCAGAGATGACATTAATGTCTAAGCTTGTCGTAACTCTTCCAATCTTTTCTTCTTCAGTCCTCATTCCACTAGAAACGAAAGTCTTTGATATATGGGGAAAGATCATTGACTCCCACTTGATCTCTTCTCCAGCTAGTCGTGCTTTTCTCTTTTCTCGTTTCCTTTCTATCTCTTTCTTCTTTTCCTTCATATCTAGCTTGTACCCCAAACCAAAACGATCCAATTTTCCTAGTGGTGCCGGTGTATTGATTGCCCCTTGTAGATATTTTCCAAGCCCTTTTCCTGGCAGTGCCTCTTTTCCAATTGTTAATCGTAGACCCATCTTTGTAATCCGTGACAACTTTGGTTCGGGGATTTTGCTCCCTTCTGCAATGAACATTTCATTAAAGAATTCTAGCGACCGAAAGGAACATTCCATAGCCTCTTCATCTCTTTATACATATGAGGCGTCACTTGTCACGGATGCGATAATATCCTCCTCTGCATTTATTGTAACCAATCTTCCTTCTGTCACCAGTTTAAGGTTTTGATGAAGTGAGAATGATACCGCCCCCGCTGAATGGATCCAAGGCCTTCCCAATAAACAATTGTACGAGGGCTTAATGTCCATTACAAAAAAATCTACCTCATATGTATTTGGGCCAATCTGCAACGGTATTTCAATTCTGCCCATCACTCTTCTTCCCGTTCTGTCAAAAGCTCTGACTATGTTGTGACATGTTTTCATATAGGAGCTGTCGACTAGTAATATTTCCAAGGTGGCCAATGGTAATACATTTAAAGCTGAGCCATTATCAATGAGCACTCCAGACAAGGTATATCCCTTGCAGCGAGTAGTGATGTGCAAAGCCTTTGTTGACCTCATTCCTCCAGACGGGATCTCGTCGTCACTAAAGAAAATAAAATTGTTTGTGTTGACATTATTAATTAGGCGATCTAACTTGCATACGGATATGTCGTCAGCCATATATGTTTCGTTGAGTACTTTTATTAGTGCATTATGATGGGCTTCTGAACTTAGCAATAAGGCTAAGATCGATATCATGCCGATCGTCTGTGCAACAGCTCCACCACACTATACTCGCTATGTTTTAAGAATTTCAAAAAAAATTTTGCCTCATTTTCTGCTACCGGCTCGTTTACTGGCTCAAGCTTATTGGTTTCCTTCTTTTCTGGTTCAATCGCCAAGGCCTTTCCTTTAATTGCTTCTTTCTTTTCTGCTTTCAGATCATAGAACCTCCCACTACGGGTAATAAGGCTTATGTCTTCTTTGGATCGCTCTTCTTTAGGCGCTATTATATTACATCCGTAATTCCAAGGGACCATCTTGCTATCCTCATAAGGGAATGATGCATGTTTTTGTATAATGACACAGAGTGTCATTTGCTTTCTCATTTCGATAACCTTGGGTGAGGAGATAATTATCACAGGGCGATCGGGCCTGTTTGTCCCTTTTTCTTCAGATGCACAAATGTCATTCATCTCTTCTTCTTCTTCGAAGAACTCCAGTTCTTTACGGTCCATCAGATCTTATAACAAAGCCTTTAACTCTGTGCAATGTTGAATCTCGTGTCCTTTAGTGTTATGAAAATCACAATAATTCTTGGACGTCCTCGTCGTATCTCCACCATTCAATGCGATTACTCCTCTGTCAATCATTTGACGTCATACCCATTTCAAAGATGATTTGACTTCTTCGACATTGGTCTTAACCCTTTTACCCTTTGCTCTTGTGATCGCATTTATCCCTTGATCTGGATGAACGGGTAAAGGGTACCCAGCCACGTTAGGTCTAGATGGCTCATCAAATCTTATACGTTTCCCCTTGATCAGTCTCTCCACTATCTTTTTGAAGGCTAAACAGTTTTCGATGGAGTGTCCGACTACTCCTCCATGGTACTTGCTTGCACTGAGCGTTTGTATCGTACCATTTTAGGAATGAGGGTTGTAATTGATCCGTGTAATATAGAGCCATTGCATGTTGATCATATAACTGCTGGTAAAGCTCTTTGTATGTGACCAGAATAGGGGTAAATTGAATTCTTTCGGTATATTTCTTTGAGCTTAGTTCCAGCTTCGGAGGATTTTGGTGGTTACTCCTAGGGGTTTTGGATTGCATCATCATGATTGACTTTACATAGTTTGGCCTATACATGCCTACGTTATTTATCTCAGCGTCTTTCCTTCTGGGGGCAGATCTCTTTACACTTTCCCCAGCGTCAATCTTTCCGTTCTTGATCGCGCTCTCGATCATTTCTCCGGACGTAACCATATCCGAGAAACTTCTTGTAGCATTTCCCAACAAGTGGTTGAGGTAAGGTGCATTCAGTGTGTGGACGAAAAACATAGTCGTCTCTCTTTTCGTTAATGGTGACTGCACCTAAGTGGCTATATCGCTCCATTGTTGGGCGTATTGCCTGAAACTCTCAGTCGACCTCTTCTCTATGTTTTGTAAGGTGATTCTATCAAGAGCTATGTTAGTGACATGACCGTATTATTTCATGAAGGCCTGGGCCAAGTCCTTCCATGAACTGATCCTCGCACGACTTAATTGATTGTACTATTTTACCGCGGATCCTACCAAACTGTCCTGGAAATAGTGGATCAATAATTGGTCATGATGGACATATCCTGTCATTTTTCGATAGAACATAGTGATGTGAGCTTCTGGGCAACTTGTCCCGTTGTACTTCTCAAACTCTAGAGCTTTAAATTTTTGGGGTAATACTAAGTCTGGGACTAGACTCAGTTCTTTAGCATCCATCCCACAGTAGGTGTCAGCTCCTTCCATTGCCTTGACCTTATCTTCTAGCCACTTGTAACGCTCCACTATCTGTTTGGAAAGTTCTAGTTTTGTTCTCTCTGTCTCCATGATTAGACCATGATCCAGTCGGATAATTGGCTTGGTTTGATGTACCAATGGGATGTTGCGGTGCTCTGATGAAAATGGGAGCTCCTCGCGAGTGTGTTTTCGATGAAACTTGATTGTGTACGGGGGTAAAGCTAGGAGGGTATTGGGGGTCTTCATTCTCCTCCCTTGGGCTTGCTACATGGTTTTTTCCTTTCTCTTCTTCTTGCAATAGTTGAGTCAGTTGATTAATTATGTTCCCCTAAGACTCAATGATCTGGTCTCTTATATCCTGTTGGACCCTCGTTAACTGGTCTTGCAGCTGCACTTGCATTTGTTCTTGCATCGCTTTTTGTAACTGTTCCAATCTCTCTATTCTTTGATCCATCGCCTTTCGGGTACCATAAGGATGTGAGTTCTCTATGTTTTCGGGTTTAACTGTTTCAAAATTTACTTAATTAGTGTTGTTGTGTTAAAATATGAAAATGTGATGCGAATGAATGCATGTATGCAATGTAAGAGAAGACATTGATTCTGAATTCAATTCCATTAGATCAACTTTACTAGAAGACAAATTTCTTTACATAGAACAAGTTACATAAATGGCTTTGCTTTAGTGCCTAAAGCTCTAACTTTCCTTAGAAGCTCAGCCAATTTTTATCCTCATGTTGACTTCGACTCATACTGCATGCCTAACTCATCAGCTTCCATGCCTAGAATTTGCACGTGATTAGCCGCCTCTCGCATTCGTGTAAGTGTTTCACCTATGACATAATCTCTTTCTCTAACTTGCCTCTGAGCCTGTTGAGCGTGTGATTCGCTTGCTTCTAAGTTCCATTCAAGAATCTCGATCCTTATCTCGTTGTTCTGGAATGAAGCTTTAAGCTCTTGCACTCTTTTCTTCAACTCTTTATTTTCGGCTTGACTTGCCTTAAGTTCAATAACAGAATTTCGACTACAGTGTCTATGCAAAGATTCCTCTAATTCAACGATTCTAGCCTCCAGCTCGGTTATTTGGGCTTTTAATTCATCCTTTTCAACTTGGCTTTCCAATAATTCTCACTTTATGACATTTTCTCGGGGTTGACCATATTGAAAATTCCTTTTCCACTACTCCTCTCGGTCTTCTTGTTCCCGAATTTCTCGTTGCCATTGTTCAGATGTTTTGTCAAGCCCAACATTTTTCATGGATTAACGGAGTTTCTTATAATGTTTCTTCAAATCTTCCAAGGCCTTTTCGACTTTATTTTTCCCTTTTCTCAACTTTTCTGCCTCTAACTTGTGAATATCTACATCCAACCCCAACTTCATCTTATCCTCCTCTAATACCTCTATCATTTTCCTAAATTCCAAGACCTCTATCATTTTCCCAAATTCTAAGCTCTTCCTTTCAAAATCTTGCTTTATGATGTCCAATTCTAATGGAATTACTTGGAAGTATTATTCTATCGATCTGGCATCATCAGGGCTCAATGTTGGAATATTATCATTGACTCTTTTACTCCTTCACCAATCATATTCTGGCATCGTCATCGGATTTACAGCGAGTACCTTCATCTTATTCACTTGCCTCCATGAATTTGTTATCTCTTTGACCCTCTTCTTGTAGTTATCCCCTTTGTAGGTGAATTCCCACTAGGCCAAACCTTGTGTTGCTGGTATGAATTGTCTTAACTTGTATTGCCATAACACAAGTAGAGAGGCATATCCTATGACTCTCCATACTCCGAGTAAGGAATCCAATCAAAATTGCCACAACGATAAAGAATCTCGTCGACGATAAGCCAAGATGCCATTCATTCTGTGTCCTCCTCTCGGAGTTTTGAAGAACTGTCATTCATTTTTCTTCAGATACATTCAGCTTTTTTTGAGTTGCTACAAATTCCTTCAAAGGCGAATAATCCACTGAGTATGCCTTGTACGAAATCCTTTCTTTCTTCCAGAAATGGCTATGAAACCAGACCATCAGAAGTGGTGTACAGCCAATAAACCTTCCTTTGCCTTCTCTTCGACAAGCACTTAGTGATCTGAAGGTCTCAACGAGGATTGTTGGGATAGATGTAACACTCCTACTAAGACGGTCGAAAAGATCCACAACTGCATCCTCTACGTGCCCTAATGCTTTCGGGAAGATAACCAGCCTGTAAATGCTCAAAGCGAAAAGGTCAACACATTTCTTCATATCCGGATGTACTAATATCAGATCCCTCAAACTCTTCTAAGTGATACATTTATTATCCCCTTTTATCTTGATCCTCGGTGCCTCCCACTGTTCACTCAACCTGGTTATATTTATCAACCTCTTTAGAAGAGTCGGGACACATGCAGCTCTTGAGTAAACCTTGTCAACTTGCATATTCGGGCAATGGATTAACGCGGTGTACTCCTCCACTGTGGGCATCATGTCGAAACTCCCAAAGGAAAAGCAACTATACGCGGGATTCTAGTGCTGGGTGAGAGCCCGAAAGAGGTGCTTGTCTATTTTTACCTTAAGCAAATAAGGTAAATCTCCATATTCTTTATAAAACACTTGCTTCATTTCATCATTCCATTGAACCCAAGTGTCCCTTAGCTCCTGCACACTGTTTTGGGTCACATTTATCCCAAAATTTCGATAAATGTACCTCTGTCAAACTATCTCCATTCTCATGATGTCTCCCTTCTGACCATAACCGTACGACCATGTTGTCTTCCACTCTATCAAGAAACCCGTTTTCCATGTCAAATCTCTCTATTTGGTAATCGAGTATGAACCAACACCTTTTCTATAATGGAAATGCAATGCACAAAATAAAACAAAGACAAAATAAAACATGTCAGTATGTTAATCACAAGAGTAAAATCTAACCATGAAATTACAACTAAGAGTAGAAATAATAACACGTCTCTCCTATTTAGGTGACCACTAAAGGTTTGTTGCGATGTTCAGTAGTTTCCTAAAGTTAACTACATGCGGTTTGAGTTCTAAAGTATGGGTACCTGAGCTAGCCAATTCCTCTATCCTCACCCATTATAGGCTCATATGACGAGTTCGGTTTAGGGGGATACATTTCCCATATGTTTGCACGAAAGTGAAAACTTCATGAAAACATAAGTACGAATGTATTCCCGAAAGCAAGCCACTATCCTGCACGGAGGCAAAGACCCCACGAAGGCAGAGTTTCATACTTCCACTTAAGGGGTAAAGTAACCGATCAATGCAAATGCATGAACCTTCATTTCAATAGTGAACAAATTAGACTAAAAAAAATAAACATATGAACATAAAATGCAAGGATCACAAATTAAATTTAACTTGAATTTTGATTTTCAATCAAAAGACAAAAAATAATCGACTCACGACTTGACTCTCTTATTGGTCCTTAGTGGAGTCGCCAAGCTGTCGAAACCATTTTTTGAACAAGTTTCGAAAATTATATTTTGAATTGGAAATGGGAGTCGTCACCAATCATTTTTATTTGGCGTGATTGGAACACCTTAAAACGTTTAGATTTGTTTTAACAAAAGTTTTGGTCTTCGAAATCAGGGAGATAGGTTCGAGAATTGGTTACGTGTGAGGAAGGATTAGCACTCTCACACGCCCAAAATTGGTACCTTATGGATTATTTCCTGTCTTGGTTGTTGAAAAGTCGGAAACTCGAATGAAATTCAAAATACAATCCTTTTATGCATGATTTATTTCGCGAGATTTTCAAAAATTAAATTTGAGGAGAAGAACGCCCGTGGTTTCGAATTTCTCAAGGAGTTGAAGTCGTTTCCAACACGTTAGTGCACAACATTCTTGAGATTTCGAGATTGAAGGACATTTTGAAAAATTCGAGAGAGGATACTCGATTGTGCAAATTCTACGAAAAAAATCACACCCAACACGTTATGGCGTAATTCTTCGAAATCTTTATACAAACGGATATTGCCTCGATTTTAAAAATCGCTTTTCTTTATGTGAAAACCAAATACAAGTTTCATTTTCGACATATGATTAATTTAATCAAGAACTGTACGAGGATTAATAAATGTATGCAAACATAATATACAATGAAATAAAAAAATAATAACGACAATAATAGTAAAGACAAGAATAAATAAATAGAGTGGTATGATAGTAAAGTAAAATGATAAAATATGAAAACTATAGTAAAAAAAATATATAAAGTACTAAAATATAAATTTTGGATCTTGAAAAGCTTAATATAAATTAAATGTGATATAATAAAGCAAGCAAATGAAAGTTTGATTTTTTTTTAAAAATAAAAATAAATAAAATGTAATAAAAATAAACAAAAGTAATAAAATAAAATTGTAGGAAAATTGTAAAACACATAAAATGAAAGGTTTTAAAAAAAGAAATAAAAGGATTTAAAAAACACAAAATTAAAAGGGGATTTTGAAAGAGATAAAAAAAATAAAAGAATTAAATTAAAAAATGAGATAAAAACGATAAATAAAAAAGATTTAAAATTCAAAAAATAAAGGGATTATTTTAAAAGAAATAAATAAAAAATAAAAAAATAAAACAAAAGAATTAGATTTGCAAAAGAAACGGGCAGAGATGATTAATAAAAAAGGATTTGTAATCTTAGAAAAATAAAGAAGTTATTTTAAAAGATATAAAAAGTAAAAGAATTAGATTTAAAATGGATAGAAATGGTTAATGAAAAAGATTTAAAATCTTTTTTTTTTTAAAAGGGATAAGGGGATTTGATTTGACAAAAGGAAAATAGAAAAAACATTTAATTTGATTTTAATCTAAAAAAAATAAATAATAAAAACATAGCATAAAGATTTCAACATTTCCTTTAAAAAAAAAACAAATTATTCGAATTTAAAAAAAAAAAGAAAATTAAATGGATTTAATTAAAATGAAAAGAAATAAAAAGATCTTACAGTAAAAAGGACCTAAATGTGGATTCGAAAAAGTTCAAGGATTGAATGAGTAATAAACCCAAATTCTCATACACGTGTCACCCTTCATGGATTATTGGATCGAGGATTAGATTGAAAACAAAGCAAAAATGCGGGGCAATTTACAAAAAGGCGTGGATCTTCATCAGGGTCGTATCGGAAGGACCACTGAAATAGTTTAAAAATGCGGAAGGACCACTGAAATAAATAGACCACTCATATAAAAAGGCGTGGATCTTCATCAGGGTCGGATCGGAGTTCGGGTTGACGTATTAAACGACGTCGTATGGAGGCCTTATATATTGCAAAATCTGTCCAAAAAAATCATTTTATCATCTTTTAAAAAAAACAAAAGCTTTTGTCTTTTCTCTCTGAAATCTTCCCTTCGTCGACTAAAGGGTTAGTCATTAGCCCGTCGTAGCTCCGCCGCTCCTCTGCCGTTCAACCCACCACACGCGCCATCTAGGTAAGTAAAACGATACCTCTTTTTAGTTTTTCTTCCTTAAAACATAGATCCAGGTTCGAATGTCCTCAAATCGAACCTGGATCTTTTTCCAAAATACTCGAAAAGGAGATTTTTCTTTAAAACTTTAGATCCGTTTTTGTTACTTCCATTTTTTGTTTCCCTTTTTTTAAAAAAACATTATTAGATCTGTTTAGGTTTTTATAGATTTACAAAAGAGATAGGGTTTTTTTTAGTTTTCATTTTGTTTCAATCTTTATTTTCAAATAGATAAAAAAAAAACATGTATATGCTTTGCTTTTCGAAATAAAAATATATATGTATACATATATATACACACATATATATATGTATGTATACATATATGAGATAATATACCTTAGAAGATCGAGGGATTCTTGAGGGTCGTGTTCAAATCTGCTTCTTTTGTAATTTCTGGTTTGCTATTGATTGAAAATTTTTTAGCAACCTTTTGTGTATCAATCTCTTCTGTATTTTTTTTTGTATTTTCATGTGTGTTATAGATCCTAGATCGACTTTTTATAGCCATGAAAAAAATTACAAACGATCACTATTCTTTTTGCCTTGTGTTGTTGTTTTTCACCATTTCTCTCGTCCCTTGCTTCTGTTTGCATGTATCATTGAAGTGGTGGTCTCTTGTGGTCAAACCGACGTCGGGGAGAGTGCCCCTTGCCATTTCGGTGCAAGGGGTGGCAGCAGGTTGCTTCGAGCAGAGGAACGACCTCGGGGCAACAAAAGGGTTTCGAATAAAGGGAGAGTCTCGAGAAAAGGAGTCAACGGTCAGCCACTGAGGGGTCAAGTGGTTGACGTGGATGCTGATGTGGCAAGGGTGAGGAGCGACGGCAGATAGGAAGAATTAGGGTTTAAATTTTTTTTAGGTTTTGGGCCTTTTGGGACAAATTTTGACTTGGGTTTTGGGGTTGGTCTTGTAATTGTGAATGGACTTTGAAAATTTATTTTATTTTTATTATTTTTATTATTTTTGGGTTTTATTTTCTAGGCTCGATCAAAATTGGGCTTCTACACTTACTAAGCTCTGTAAGCTTACCTATGTATTGTCTTTGTTTTGTAGATTTGTTTTGCTGTTGAAGATCGGATCCTCGAGAGCAATCACACTATCTCGGGAGCTCAATTGGTAGTTGTTCATATCACCTAGCTTATATGGCATGTAGTAGGATTGTGAACTTGATCTGTTTTGTTGTAAAAACCTCTAGAATGTCTTCAAAAGTGTTTGGCTCAATTGTATTATGGTATGATGACTTGGGATGACTTGTTGAAATCTTGTTTTAGTCATTTTGGATGAATATCATACTATACCTCTGCTTATGGAATGTTTTGTTATAGTAGTTTCAATACTTAGAAGAATTGTATGCATTTTCGAAAATTTGCTTACTTGTTTCAGTAGTTCTTATGCATGTATCGATAGAAGTACAGGGTAGGAGAGAGGTTAGGTTCTGACTTGCGTTGTTTTGGTAGTAAATTTGATGTATCGGTAGTTCTAAACATAGAAGTATCAGTAAAATGTCTGCTTGTATTTGTAGAAGTTGCAAGGTAAAACTTCCTAGCTCTTTGGATTTTTTAGTATCGATAGAAGCATGTCGAGTATCAGTAAAATTGCTTACTGGCTTGAGTACTATCGATACTTATCCAACAGGTACCATTAGAAGTCTCTCGAAATTATAAAAATGACCTTTTTACCCCTGTTTGAATTATATTGACTTCTCATTCATGATTTATGATGATTAAAATGAAATGCTTTATTAAAATAAAAATAAAAGAAGTAATTTTGAAAGTTAATCTGGGATTGATGAACGATGGGACCCTAGGGCCCTAGCCGGCGACTGTAATGGGTTTTGGGTATTACATTGTCTAGCTGGACGAGTTTTCCCTTTTCTCTTAGGGTTTTTAAGGTTAGTGCTTATATTTTATTAGGGGTTAGAGTTTAGGGTTTTCGACTAAAGCAGCAGAAGTTCTTGGGTAGTTTTGATTGGTCGGGGATGTGATAATTCACCTCATATACAATTCATATTTCATGGTAGGTTAGGACCATTACCTGAGAAACCCATCATCAGGAAGTCCAGTTTTGGAGGCGACAATGCTCGATACGATTAGGGGTCGAAGTCCGTGTAGAGGTCCCAGTCGACGATCGTGATGTGATCACGAGTTCAAGTATAATGGGGCCTCGATAACGATCGTTACGTGGTCATGAGTTCAAGCTTTTTGGATACTCGCAAACGATGCCTTATAAATACCATACATAAGATTGAGGTCATAATCGTAGGGAAAAACTTTTGGGCATTCAATTGTAATGAACGTAATTTTTTCTCTATTTCTAAGTAGTCGATATCTTTAACCTTTCATTTTTGTCCGAAGGCTAACACTGAGGCGGACACAAGAGGGCTCTTAGGTGGAGAGCGGATGTTTCGGCACAGTAGAGGTTAAAATTGGGTTGGTGCAACAATGATCATAGTTATTAATGAGTTGTTTAATAACAACAAGCGTCATCAGCATAAAAGGAGCATCACCTTTACTGCATCGTAATAGTCACTCCTCGTCTGAGAGTCCTCTTGTGTCCATCACGGTGCCAACATTTGAATAAGAAGGAAGGTTAAACATATCAGTTGCCCAGAAATGGAGAAAAAAATTAAGTCGGTTATAGCGGGAAGCTCAGAGTTTTTTTATATGACTATGATCTCAGACTTCTGTATGGTATTTATAGGACAACATTTTGAAGTAATGATCGCATAAAGACTGTCAATTGAGCTCATAGTCGCGTAAAGACTGTCAATTGGCTCCCCATGATCGCATAACGATCATCGATTGAGACCTCAACATAGACTTCAAACCTTGACCGTAAAAAGCAAATTCACCCCATAACCAACTTTTCTAGGACAGGCTTTAGAGGTAATGATCTCATTTCGACATGATATATGAAATGTGTTCAGCTTGGAGCGATATTGCATCACCAACGACTCAACAATACCTCGAATATAATCCAATTTTTTTTAGTGATCGAAAATTTTAAGACAAAGTAATGTTTTTTAATGGAGGAATGAAGAGGAATTGAAAGAAGTTATGTGAGTAAGGGGTGATGAAGCTTTGTCGTGTGAGTTGTCATTTATAAACGCAAGGAGGGATCAGTTTGCAAAAAAAAGGTGGAAAACAGGATGATGGAAATATTTTTGGTGTTTAAAGCGTTTGAATTATTCGTTGCTTTAGGCTTTTTTGATGGGGAATAGTAAAATAGTAAAATTATTTTAGGCCTCCATCTCTCCACCAACATCCTGATTAGTTGAAAATTGAGTTTGTAGCTCCCGAACATATGAGACGCATGTAAGAATCCAGCTGCTTGCAAGTGGCTGCGAATTTCAAGGATCGGAGGCTTTCCCCTATTATGAATGAAACCCTCTAGAACACGATCATCCGCCTATTTACACAATAAAAAAATTTTAAAATTAAAAAAATTAAATATAACAGTAGTGAAATTAACAAAATTTAAATTTTCGTATTACTAATTGGGCGGCGAATATATATGCTTGTTGTCAAAGCGGGTTAGAGAGACGACCATTATTGAAAAATCAATTTCGAACAAAAAAAAGTACGAGATATTTAATAAAAATATCGAACACAAACAAAAGAAGAGAGTTGAGAGGGTGGTTGAGAGAGTTGAGAGAAAGATGTGAATGAAAAAAATGAAAAATGGGGTATTTATAGGGTTATAAGAAAGTTATTGTTGACCACATTTAATTTCTTTTAACCGTTGCGCGGTTTTGACAGTTGCTAGAAAAGAAATTCAACTAGACGAATTTTCCTGACACGTGTAAAGAAAGCTAACCCAATTGTACGCGTTTTTCCTCAAAAGCGGTCTATATACCTAAATAATTTTAAAAACGACCTAAAAACCTAAATAAATTTGAAGAAAAACTCCATTTATTCTTTTGATAATTTTTTAAATTATTTTTTAACATATTTGAGGAATAATTCAACATTGATACTTTAAAAACATAAAACAACACTCCTAAAATTAGCACAAATAAGAAGTGCATGTATTTCCCTCTCATAAATAAGGTTTGAGTCATCCCCGATTCTTTAGATTTTTCTATTGAATCAACGGTGGACAAAGCCACCAAGAAAATTCGTTTTTCATTCAAACAAAATTAAAATCTTCAAAGTTCAAAAATAAAATCTTCAAAGTTAATCTAATAATATATCAATAAAACTTTAACACAAATCTAATCTAAAATATAAATAATACTTTTTTTTCTAAATTTAATATTACAAAAATAATTATCCTACCTTAATAATAACTCTTAATTTTTTCTCCTCAAACCTTCAACCCTTTTTTTTTTTAGTTACTCCAAAAATAGTCACTTTTGTTTGTTTCGGGTTACATTTCAATTACTTATGTTACTATTTTGTTATAAAGTGATCACTCTGTTGTTGAGTTCGATTATCTCCTACTATAATCCTACGTGACAATCCAATTACATTTTAAGTGCCAACTTGAATTTTCAAATGGGATGAAAATAAATTTTTAATTAAATAAATTTAATTAATTAAAAATTTAATTCATTTTAGGTGAAAAACCGTTCATTGTCTCTCTTTTCTTAGTTTTCTTTTCGTCTCTTCAATTTTTAATTTTCTTTTTATTTGATCGTGGATTTTTTATTCAACTTAAAAAAAAAAGGTGGATATTTTATTCTTTTATTCAACTTGGATATTTTCTTTGCATCCGTTTATTTCTTTATATCTTAAACATTATATTTTTCCGTTCTTTCATGTTTCTTGAATAATTGATTTTTTAATCCGATTTTTTCTGATCTGAATCGATTTGTTTATTCACAATCTCTTTGTGAGTATTCCAGATTTTTCTTTCTTACTGCTGATATTGTGCTGATTTACTTTGCAATCTTGTTGTGCATATGTATTTTTAATTTTCTTGAAGGCGTAGCCATGTCTGCCCTTGTTGGTGTTTTGCGCCAGCTCGGTGACCTCGCCGAGTCAGTCTCTCTCTCTCTGTTACACTTACCAGAATGGTTGAATTTGCTTGGTTTGTTAGTTTGCTTAATTCTCAGTTCCCTTGCTTTAAGCATGAGGTTATAGAATCAACAATAATCTGTTCAATATTTCTCGAGTGTACAGAATTTTAGTTTTAATTTCTGCCATTTGAATCTGAATGCGTAACTCAGAGGTATCTTTACTCATGCCATTCTCATTTGGTGCAGAACATGGACAAGAAAGATAGGAAGAGTTGTGCCACGGGTCTGAAAAATTGGAGGAAAAGCTGCTCCAGGATATGAATTTGCAAAGAAGATTATAAAACTGTCATGTTGTGGCTGAAAAGATCAACAATGATAATGATATTGGAGAGCTTTTAAAGTTGGTAAGCTAGTATTTATTTTATCTAGAAGTTCAATGGAACTCTGAAGCATGTATTGTTTACTCAGAAGGATGAGTAGTTTACCCTTAAAACAGATATAACCATCAACCATGATGATGAATTAAAGCTGAACCGGCTGGTTTTTTCACAATCCCTTTGTGGGTATTCCAGATTTTTCTTTCTTACTGCTGATTTACCTTGCAATCTTTTTTTCTTTGTAACAGATGGAACTAATATAAGAAAATTTTACATTCTCAATCATCTGTTCTACTGCATCAGTTTTGGCTTTCTTTGATTGATTTCATTTTAGATGGAATTATTTCACTTATTTTGCTTTTCTTGCATGTGTGAAAGCTTGTCTGGAAACTCGTAGTCTATCACTCTATCGTGTGTACTATTGCTGTTGTTGATATAGAATGGATTCAGGTTGTATAGGTTATTCAGAAAATGAAAATCTTTCTTATTAATGAATACTGGAACCAATCAAAAATTGCCAAAAACAAAGGCTACTCATCCTTATAATAGAAGGTAAGACCGAAGATCAAATTGACTTAGTTCGGGCTAAGATTTAAGAAACAGAAAATTTTTAATATGTGTGTGTCTGTTTACATTTTTGACATGCTCCCTCGATCATGTTGATGATCAAGCTGCTGCAATCCCACCTGCAAATGCTCTCTTGCTTATGCGTTGTATATCCGCTCCTGCTAAGAGCTGGTTAGAAGAAGCTAACAGGGTCGAAGAGGACGAGGAAGATCAAAGAGACAAACAAGAGTGCAAGAGGAAAGACGAGGAAAAAAGAACAAATTTGAGGTCTTTAATGGAAGAAGAAAACAAGAAGGTGAAAGAGAGCTTAGTAGTGATGAAATACGACCCTGATGACTACTCTGTTTTCTTCTTAGTTTTCACATTATAAATACTTCTTTGTGCTTTATTTTTGAACCCTTTCATCTGAGAAATGGAAATTCTAAGCCTAATCACAACCGTACAGTTTTACTTTTGGAATTTTGATATGTTGCCATTGTTGTGTATGATTTGAGAGTTGTATGCATTTAATTTGTGCCCCATAATTTGTACAGCTTTCCTTTCTTTTTCAATTGGAAAAAAGATTTTGCTGCTATTCTATGCTATTCCATGTAAATTCCTAGTTGTGTGTTGTTTTCATTTGCATGTCTGCATGTAGTGAATTTATCTGATCAAACCTTTTATTTGTGCTTGCCTGTTTGGTTGCACTGGAAGAAATTTGGGATGTGCAGATGTTTTCACCATGATAGTAAAGCTGATTAGAGTGAATTAACCAGCAAAGTTAGGCAAAAGTACGCTTGAATTCATAATTAAAAAAGAATTGTGGCCAGCATCCACCTCTTTAATGGGTCTATAGAATGCGGAGGATTAATTTCTACTGAGCTCGCTCCGGTAAATACCTTAAGAAATCAAAAAAAATAAAAAAAAAAACCCTTCAAAACAGGGGTTAGACATGTTGACAGAATCATGGGTGTAAATAAAATATGAAACAGACATGTTTATATGTTTGATTAAAATCATGTTTAAGTTTATTCATTCATTAATCATTTGGTCAAACAATCTTAATTCTTTAAGTGGTCATAGAGGATGTAAATTTGAAATTAATTAAAAAATAATATGAGTAATTTCACTCAATTGGCATTGTAAAAAGGAGAGAAAGAAATAAACAAGCATTACATTACTTTGATCCTATATTTATATATATATTTTTTTACTTCAATTGGTTGTTGATTCGGTCTGCAAAATGAAAGTAATCAATTGATAGTAACAAATATATGTAAATGGTTTACTTAGCTCATGGATATACAATCATTTCTCAATTAATTGTTCAATAGTTTAACATTTAAAAAAATATTTTTTTAAACCCTAAATTAAGACAAAATGTATAATCTAAGTATTGTTAATATGATTCAACAACCCTTCCAAACAAAATATAGCCTCAAAAAAGATATATGTTGTGCAACAAAATGAAATCCCATTCAGTTAAAGCAATTGATCCATCCTTGGGCATTTTTCAGATTGTGATAGTTGTATTGGAGTGGAATCATTGATCTGAGTTGGCATAAAGTATTTTGTTCAACATCAAACCCTAAACCAAAAAAAGAAAATAAAACATTATATTAGTACCAACAATTTGCATAACGATTCAAACTTAAAAACAACATTATATGAACTCCAGATCAATTACTCAAATTTTGGATGAGATCCATACATTTATGGGCTTAGATGTCTGCATAGCGTTTGAAAAGATATCTCTTAGATTTGAAACGCAGTTTGAATTACTCAATTTTTAGTTCGGTAGCTCATGTTATGATCATTTTAGTGAAGTCTTCGCGAGCAAAATTTCTAAACGGGGTTATTATTGAAATTACAAGTTTCTATCTTTTTATTTGAGTTCAAATCATATTGGATTCGAGTTTTAGGCTTATTTTTTATTATATATGAGTCAAATATTGTATTTATTAAGTTTTATTATTTTATTATTTATTTATTCTGAAATTTGGATAATTTTTAATTTTTTAAAGTTATTTAGGAGTTATGTCAACAAGAAAATTTAGTTTAAAACTACTTGTTGTTTGGATTAACTAAAATTTCAGTATACTTGAGAGTTTTATTTAGATATACTTAAGGTTTAGGGTCTATATAAAGGTCTCTTCATGAAACAATCAATTCTTTCATTATTCACTTTGAGTTAATAAATTCTCTTTGAGTTTTTTATTTAAGAATTTCTCTTGAATTTTTTATTTAATAATTTCTCGAGTTTTCTTTTAGAAGAGTTTTTACAATTTTTTCAGATTGTGGGAAACATCTTCAAGCTTTTTCTTGCTAAGTTTTCTTTCTTGGAGAGTAAATTAGAGTAGTTTGGAGGGGGTTGTGGTCATCGAGTCTCTAAGACTTCTTAAGACTTCTACTTATCATCTTCATCTTTTCCAACTATCTATTTTGTTTTCTTCTTTATTCTATTTTATTCCTATTTAGTTATTCAAATATTTGATTTATTTGATTTCTTTTTTCTATCTTAATTATCTATTTTAATTGTTTCATTTAATTTTTAAATCATTAATTATCTTTGATATAACTTGAATTTGTTTACATTTCAAGCTATGTCAAAATTCAAGTTTGTTTTCGATAGTCTAAAGTCCTAAGTTAAATCAACAACTTGAACAAACCTACGATCCTCTTCCACACTCGTTCTATCAATTTTGTTTGATTTTATATATTTAGAAAAAAATAAATTAGATTCTAAATTTTTGCAAACTTGAATATCCCCTAAATAATTATAAATTTAAATTAAGATTGTTTTTGCATATTCAGATATTTGATAGGTAAACATATTTAATTTGGATTTGAATAATAATACTTGAATTTTTTGCAGAAAATAAGTAGATTTGGATTTTAACTACTTTTATGAATTCAAAAAATGCAAATATTTAACTTCTTATTGTTGTTATTTTAAAACTCTTTTATCACTACATCAATAATTTATTATCATTAAAATATATATTTAAAATTTTTAAAATAATAAAATGAACGGTTAAACCTCAACATTGTTTGAAATATTTGAAAGAGACAAAGTTTGCAAAGAGGAAACCTCCTTTGCAGGAGAAGAGCAATCATCCACCACTTCTGCACACCCTGCCATACTTAATTCACACAGTGATGGGAAACTCGATATTGAAACTACCAGACTTGTACAGAAACAGATAATCATTTTATAAAAATTGAACTCATATAAATGAAATATACATTCAAAATAAGAAAAATGTAAAAAGATATGAAGTTTAATGTCAAATTTTAACATGTTAATCATTTTATAAAAATTGAACTCAATTATATTTATGTTCAGCTTAATCGTCCGTATTATATTAAAATAATACCTAAAAAATTAAAGTAAAAAAATAAAAGAACACAACCATATACGTGATTCGGGAATAATACCTACATTCACGAACAAGATAAAAAGTGAAGTCACTATCAAAAATGAAAAGATTACAAGAGACAGAGCTAACATCATAGAGCCCAGTACCCAATGATGCTACAAAATTAAACCCCAAAGCCAACAAAGCTCTCTGAAAATACTAGAACACCTCCCACCCTTCTACTAGCCCAAGGGACCCTAAATGACAAATTCCAACCACTGAAGTGAGGCAACTTCGCAAAGGGACACTCAATCACAATATGCCATCAACATCTACAGAAACAATACTGCAAAATTATGGAAATAACGAACAGCTCCCTACATTAAATCAAATAAGCTAAAGCTGATGTGTTGAATATGTTTACTTTTCCTTCAGACCATCTTTCTCAAACCTGCTTAGCTTTCAGTGCCTGCAAATATCAATGCTATGATTATGTTGTTCCCAAGGAAAGTTAGATGCATGAATCTGAATCTGAATCTGAAATGGTTTTTTGTACCTCTCATTCCCATCAAACCATTTTGCGCCTCATCTTTCTATCTCATTCCCTCCCTCCCCCCCTCGGGATGACTCTTTTACCATCAATTTCAACGTAAGGTATGTGAGAAATCTTACACCACTCTCGCCCTTTATCGCTTGAGCACTCTTCTTGCAGCATCGGACATTTCTCAATATATAAATAACCAAGCGAGAGAAGCATGTCTGTTTCCCGGAAGAGATGTTAGCTTGGGACAATTATTGATATCCAATTCTTCAAGAGAGGCGAGATGTCTTTCTATGAAGGATCCTTTGAAGTGTCCTATATTGTTTGTTAAAAGAGCATGAGACTGCTAATCAGTAGAATCAGTTTAGATTAAAGTATCTCAACAACATGTTCTTCATATAACCTGTAAGTGGAAGGAGGAGGGAAAGTGAAGCCTTTGAAGCAGTGGAACTTCATATCAAGAGTGATGGAAAGCCTTTTGTGACAGATTTAGCTTTGAAGCTTCACATCGCCTGTAAACATGATCAGTAACATATCCTAGTTACCATTACCTATCTAAGCAAAACCATATATAGTTGTTCATTTTCATGCTTGTGGCCTAAGCATGAAACTGGAATGAAATATCAAATATTTTTAACTAAAATCCCTTTCCCATTTTCAAAAAGATTGAACGAATTTAGGATTGGAATACCAATGTCAAAAGGAACTATCCTTATTCCATGTAGTATAGAAAATCCTGAATACAAGGATGGTATAATTGCTAAGCAACATATTCAGAAATGAGAACATGCAGATGAAAACACAACATTCAATTTGGTGATTAAATGTTGCAGAGAATTAACTAACTGCTTTGTAAAAATCATATACATCAGTTGAATGCCTTCATTAGTTTTCTTGAAAGGATCTTTTGAAATGAACACTACCTCCTCAATTTAGCTTTCTTCACCTGCGAAAATAAATAAATATATAAGAAACATGTGACAGGAATACTGCAAAATGGTGGAAATAAGTAAAGTTTCACATGCTTACATCATATGGTTTAAATATAATTTCAAGCTCATATCATACCAAATCCATCACATCTAAGAATCCAAAATATTCTCCAAAATGAAAAACAAAAAAGTTGTCTTCAATGGCATCAGGATGGTTACATACAAATACCGAAGAGAAGTGACATCTTGGAAGCCCTTGAAGAATATGTATTACAGATTGTGAAGATGATTGCATATCTATACGCATCTTTCAATAGTATAAAGAACTTTACCAGCACGGGTTTCCTCAAAGCATCAATTTTTTCATGATGAGCAGTGAAAATATGAACATTGTGGCCATGGGATGATAATTCCACAGCCGCATCAACAATTAATCTTTTGGTTCCACCTTTTAAACCGGAACACATGAGTAATAGCATAAATGTTTATCCATTTTTAACTTGGAAAAAGACTTAAATTGCTATAAAACCTTAGAATGTCAATCCTTGAAATAACAAGATTAAGCCTTCTCCACTCAAAATATCAAAACTTTGAAACCCAACAATCTACCAGATTTCACAAAAAAAAAAAAACATATTTCTCAGCAAACAAACAGATGATCGTAATAACATCAGCTAAAATTTATTTTCTTCATTTAAAAAAGTAATGATAAATGAACTACAACAACAAAATGAAAATTGAAAAAATTAATAAAATAATTACCTATGCCAAGATCTGGGTGTATGATGGCTCTGTTCAACCTGGAATTGGAGCTTTGCTTTCCCTCCATTTTTCCTTTATTTTCTTTGGATTTTCTCTATCGTGTTTAATTAAGGAAAAATGTAGAAAAGGGCAGAAAGAAGACGAAATGTGGGTAGCCCGTCCGGCCCGATTTGAATTGGGCTTCAACAAAAATATTTGCACTCTAATCCAGTTTGAGTTCAATTTAAATTATAAAAAAATTTAAAATTTAAAATTAATTATAAAAATATATAAAATATCAACTATTTTTTTTGTTATTTTATTATTATTTTTAATAGTAAAATGGAATTTTTTGGATGGGATTGAGCTTGAATTTTTTGAAATCAGGTCTAAATTTGACCCAACTCATAGATATCTTTATTGTAAACCTCTTATTTTGCAATTTAAATATTATTGTTTAATCATTATTGTCATCGATAATTTTTGTTAAAAAATGTTAACTTTAACATATTTATTTTTCATTCATCATATGCCACGTCATATGATGATAGTCTAATGAACATGTCAAATTTAAAAAAAATGATGAAATACTAACAATGTTAATGATAGAATAGTCCCAACCCGAAATAGATTTGAATCGATGATGATAATCATCCTAACAAGTTTAAATGAGACTAGAATAGTCCAAAGTTTGGCCCAGTTCAGTACTTGCCATTAATGAATCATCACCAAAAACTAGGATTATTATCCAGTTTAATGGCTACATGATAAGCTGAACTAGTGCTAAACATGCCACTAGCATTCAATTTTCATACCAACTTGTCTTGTCCACCAAAGCCTCCACACAATTGCATAGTTAATGATCTGTCAAATGTAAAGGATCCATTCTAACTGGAAATCTGTATGAACAGCCACCAAGTATAATGACAAGACTCCACCTCCATCAACGTGGATGAAGCAGTTCAGGGAGAAGTGGGAGCTGCCTTCCCCAAAATTTTTGGATCACCTTTATACCACCTCCATCACGTTTCTTTGTAGCTTCTTTGATTATTTTTCAAATAATGTACGAGATGATTAGTGTATAAACATCCAATTGAAAATTGTCTAGGGCCAGATTTGGAATATTGTAAATATTTTGTTTTGGAGTCTTGTCCTCTCTATACAGACACAATATTGGAGAAATTAGACTCTTGTTCTATTTTTTGCCGATGAACTTTTCAATCATTTCCCAATTATTTTAGCTGTTCCTTTTCCTATTGGTTTCTCGTGTTATTTTGGCTTATGAGCTAGGTTCAATTCGAAATGAAAAAAAAAACTCTAAATTTTAAACCCTAAACCCTAAGATCAATCGGAAAATCAAGCGTTTTTCCACCATTCAATTTGTCAACCTCCCAATCGATGCAAACAATCTAATCTTACAACCTATACTTCACTCAATATTGAGCAAATTTCAATACTCCTTGCATCAATCATTGTCAAAATTTAGTACTTTTTAGTGTAGTTTTTTTTTTGTCATACCGTGCTTATAATTTTTCGAACATATTAGTTTAATAAAATTTCATCATTTACATTAATATCATTTGTATTTATCCTCCATGGATTTTGCTTGCAAAGCAAAATGAACAAACAAATATTGACTCACGGATTACCTAGTGTTTAATTAATTTTAAATTGCATTTTAATTAATTTTAAATTGCATTATGTGGTTGGATCATAATGTGAGAAGATAACTTATACTAGTAGCTAGTTTAAATGGTTTATAGTCTAATCGAAATTGGCAAACCGATTAAAAGACTACTATGTCATCTATTAGGTCCAATCAAGGAGGTATCTTATCTTGAGTATCGGAATGAATGACTCTCTGAATATAGAGACATGGATGTGGTTGTCTAGATTGAGAATAAACTGGACAAAACCCAAGTAGGATAAATTCTAATTCTGTTTATGGATTCGTTCGCTTGTGACGTTTATAATGTGGCTTACCTCAATCTTGAGTAAATGATGGACTATGTGTGTGTGACTCGTATAATTTGATGCATTGAAAGCCTAAGTTCAATTGGTAATAAAGTCGAAAGTTGGTACGTTGGGTATACAACTTTTGCATGACATAGCTTCACTTACAATAATGGAGTTTATAGCTCAAAGTACAGGGTAAATGATGTCATCTTGGAAAGTAAGGGAAAAGTTTACCATTTTCTTTGTTTGGATAGACTTAATAATTTAGATTAGAGAAAGTAAACCCTAATACTATGTTTGAATTAAAAAAAAAAAAAACTAAGAAAAGCTAAATAAAATGAGGGGAAATAATTATTTTCAGTAAGGAAGGGAAAGCAAAGGGAGTTGAAAATTCTTCATTTTCCTTCACTGTTTTCTATTTTTTTAATACCCAAATTTGGATAAAGTGAAAGAAAAAGAAATTTGTTAACTTATTTTATGTAAAATTTCATTTTTAACCTTTTTTTTTTCAATTTTTTTAAACTTATTTTTATGTAAAATTTCATTTTTAACCTTTTTTTATTTTTTCAAATTTTTTTTTTTAATATCTTTCCAAATAATCAACTCATATAATTATTTTTTTACTAGACCTTGCAAATTTTAATTATTCGGTAACACTTATTAATTTTTTAATTTTTAATTTAATTTTATTGTTATTGTTATACATGCAAAGGATAAAATTGCATGGAGTGGATACAATTATTTTTAAATATTGTTATTTTTTTACCGAATGGAACAAATTATTTTTTGAAAAGTGGATGTAAGATAAAGTGAATTTTTTCTCTTTTAAATAGTGTACATGAAGTGGTTATGATAAACCTTGTTCCGATCTATTATGTAAAATTATTATTTTATTTTTATATATATAAATTATTAAAAGGTTAAAGAATTGTAATAATGTAATATAAAAAGCGCATATATTTTATGTTTAAATAGTTTTTTAAAGAATTATATTTAAATATTTATTTAATTTGAAAATATTAGAAATAACTAACAAATTTTAAATTAAAACAAAGGTAAGATAGGAATGAATGAATCCAACATCCATAAAATTAATAGTGGTTTTTAAATTTATATGTACATAATGGAATCGAACGAATGATGAAGCATAATGTGTTGTGAAGCGATGGTAAATTTAACAATATTTGTCTTTGCTTGCTCCATTACCCTCGCCTCTGCCACTAGTTTAATGTACTTTTCTCCAAATAAAATTATATATAGGTTTCTTCAAAAGGTATAATAACTTATTTAGCCCTTCAAGTTTACAAAATAAAAGTCATTTTAGCTTTTCTTGTTATTTTTTTGTCTTTTTTAGTCATTGAATTTTCATTATTTATCAAATTATTCCAAAATGAATGGAGAAGTTCATGTTTGTTAATTTTGCTGATGTGACATCCATGCATACCATATCAGTAATTAATTAAATTTTAAAATTAAAAAAATTAAAAATATTTTTTAATTTTTAAAAATTTTAAAAATAATTTATTGTTGACATGACGTCTATGTGGCAAACCATGTGTATGCAAAGCCAGCAAAACTAACAAACATTAATTTTTTATCCATTTTGGGGTGATTTGATAAATAACACAAGTTCAAGGGTTAAAATAGGTGAAAAATTAAATAAAGGGCTAAAATGATTGTTTTGTAAAATTGGAGGACCAAATAAGTTATTATGCCTCTTCAAAAATTTCCTTGAAAAGATTCACGACCCACCTCTCTTAACCCAAGCTCTCTCTTGCCTTCAGGTTTGCAGCAGAACAGGAAGTTAAATAAGGTAATTTTTGAAGCCCTAAGTTTGATTTTAAGATTTCTTCTTGAGTCTATAGATTTCGAGTTATGGCTCGATTTGTGTTATCTGCTTTCTTCTGTATTTGATTTTCTGTTTTCGCTGCTACTGCTTGTTACTCTGTCTCATGGTGTGTCAATGTTGCTTTTGTCAGTTAATTTGATGTTTCAGAAGTATCATTTTCATTTCGAGGGTTTAGGGTTTATTAAATGTTTCCTTGTTTATCTATATGTTTTGACCATTTTTATGAATGCTGCGATTAAACACTTCTATTTGTTCTGTGATATGATAGGGCAAGTACTGAATGAATAGGAGTGGTATGCAAAACTCGAAGAATATCATGTTGGGAGTAGAACAGTATCTTAATTTTTCATTTGACAGAGCAAGTTGAAGATGATGTGATAATTGTGTCCATGTTTGAGGTATGCTAACATCGACCGATGCATCTGTCAATGGCTCTGTTGAGTAGAAAACTTCATTCCTTTTTAGTTTCTGCATCTATCACCAACACTCCTTCATTTGCAGTAACCAAATCCATCATTATCCCCTCTCAGTTGCTCGTGCAATCGAACCATGACTCGATTGTTAGTGTCATCTCTGATTTATTCAAGAAAACCCATAACTGGGATAGTCTCACTAGAACTTTATCTTCAGTCCAATTAACCCATTCCCTTGTTCAACAAGTACTGCTCCAACTCAAGCTGCCCGAGCATGCACGATCGGCTTTAAATTTCTTTTACTGGTCTGCAAAGACCCAAAACTTCCAACACCAGATTTACTCTTACTGCATTGCAATTCATATTTTAGTTCATGCCCAACAATTAGCTGAAGCTAAGATATTGATCCAATCAGCTTTGACAACAAGTGAATCCAATTCAACTAGATTTTGTCTTGTGGAATCTTTACTGGGTAGTTACAAAGTTGTTGATTCGAGTCCTTTGGTGTTTGATTTGTTGGTTCAGACATATGCAAAGTTGAGAATGTTTGAGGATGGTTTTGAGGTTTCTTGTTTCTTGGAGAATCATGGGTTTTGTTTGAACTTGTCAAGTTTCAATGCCTTGCTTCATGGGATGCAAAAATCTGGCGAAAATGCAATGGTTTGGAAGGTTTATGGGCATATGATTCGCAAAAGGAAATACCCCAATGAAATTACGGTAAGGACGATGATTGGTGCTTTGTGTAAAGAAGGGAAGTTGCAAGTTGTGGTGAATTTGTTGGATAGGATTCATGGTAAGAGATGCTCTCCAACAGTTATTGTTAATACGAATTTGGTGTTTAAGGTTATAGAAGAGGGTAGAATTGAAGAGGGTATGGAATTATTGAAGAGAATGTTGCAAAAGAACTTGATTCTCGATACCATTGCTTCCTCTTTCATTGTTTATACTAAGTTGAAGCTCGGGAATTTAGAATCAGCATGGGAGGTGTATGATGAAATGCTTAAGAGAGACTTTAGTGCCAACTCCTTTCTGTTTTCATCCTTCATAAAAGCATATTGTGAAAGAGGCAAAATTCAAGAAGCAGAAAGCTTGTTGCAAGAGATGAAAAATATGGGTTTGAAGCCATATGATGAAACTTTCAACCATTTGATCGAGGCATGTAGTAAAGCCGGCAAATTGGATGCCGGTGTGAAACACTTTGAGGAAATGATCGGTAGGGAACTTGTTCCAAGTTGTTCCACTTTCAATGAAATGGTGAGAGGGCTTTGCGAAATCGGGAATCCGGAGAAAGCTAATGGGTTCTTAACTCTTGTCTTAGATAAAGGACTTTCACCTAATGATGTCACATACATTCAACTTATGTCTGGTTATGGAAAACTGGGGAAGATCCAACAAGTTCTCAAATTATACCATGAAATGGAGTATAGGTCACTGCCTCCTGGATTACCTGTTTTTACAACATTGATTAGAGGCCTTTGTGACTGTGGAAAAGTAGAGGAAGCTGAGAAGTATTTAAGAATAATGAAAGGTCGTTCTATAGGGTTGAGTGAAGAGATTTATGAAGCTTTAATCACTGGTTACCTCAGAAATGGCGACAATACAAGGGCTGCTCTTCTTCATAATGAGATGGCTGAAAGAGGAATGAAGACGATCAAAATAATATAGCCATTATTCAATTTTACTGTAGTATTTTTTTCGGTGAATTACAATAACAGGGCAAAATCCGAACAATAAACTCGACTAGCACGACTGAAATTCAGGTCACACTTGGGGCAATAAACACCTTGATCATCAGGCTATCACAAGAAATTCAATTTTACTTTAGTATTTTTAATACCAAAGTAAAGTTCATTTCTATTTGTTTGTTGTTTAATTTCAAGAAACCAATGAAAAAGAGGATTTGATCTGAAAATATAATTATTGCATGCCTTTAGATTAATTACTAGAAATGCTATCAGTGTGAAAATTAAGTACTTAAAATATATGTATGCATCTAAAAATAATATACAATAAACAAAAGAAATGTATAGTTTTGAAACGTCTAAGAATAATACGTAAGCAATATGTATAAAATGAAATATGCAATCCGTGGGTACAAATTTGTAATAATATTAAAATGTAAAAAAAAAAAATCAAAATGGAGGATTGGTTCTAGTGATAAAATTAAAGTTTTACTAATGGACTCAAATCTCGTTTACAGTTTTTTATTGTTTTTATTTAAAATATAAAAAGATCAAAGTATCAATTGATTCTAATACTTGTGACGAGCACAATAGGTGGGAATGACGGAGATATGCATTTCATGTTATGTGGACATGTGATCAAACTTAAATAGACTCTGCTTGTATGTGTTTGTTAATTAGAATTAGGTATCACTTAATCTTAATGCTACTAATAAGCTAAATCCTAGGCATAGAATTATAGCATTGTTTATTGGTAAGAGAAATAATTTCAACAAGTTGAGTGTTGATTATTGAAACGGTAAGAGAGATTGGTTGCTAGGCGCAATGTCGACAACTATAATTAATTTATTAAAAAAGACTAAAAACTATCTTTATAACAAGGATCAAACTCATGATTCAAATAGAAATTTTATCTTTTTGTTAGAACTTCGTCTTATTATTCTTTCCTTAACTTTTAATTTTTGATTATTATGCTAAGTTTTGAAATTTAGTTTTCTAAAAAAATTCCCATCATCTTTATTTTATTTATTTTTATTTAAAAAAAAATAAAATTATCATCTGTCTCAGTAAATTCAACTTTACTCACCATTATTTATAAATTTATTTTCGAGTATAATTTTATATTTAACTATCTCAATAACATTACAAATTTTAACACCATTGCCACTATAATACATTATGATTTATTTCATATCTTTAAACCATGACATTTACATGTTTACTTGTATAATTCAAACTAATTTAAATAACCTCATTAACATAATTTCCTAAAACTTTAATCCATGCTCAAAAGTTTCATATACCAAGAATATATAAAATGTTAATAAATAATTTTTATAAAATTTCTTATAAACTCTAAGCTCAAATATCATATTAAGAAACGTGAAAGATATTATTTCTTATCTTTATGAAGCTTTCTCTTACTAGCCATTTTTTTTTCACTAAAATCATAGTAAGCCCTTGCTGAATTTTTTGAATAATTTTATTATAAGTTCTAATCATATTTGTTCTTTTTTTGATATAACATTTAGAACTACCTACAATCCCTTCCCAACTCATAAATAGGAGGATAATGCGCTTCAGCGCACTCGAACCCACGTCTCCTGCATTGACAACAATATTCATGCCAATCGAACTAAGATTCAATCAACAATCCTTGCTGAAATGTGAGAGATTGAAAGTTTTAACAAAGTGGATGTTACAGGTTTTTGAGAAATTTCGAGAAATAGTAATAAAAATTGATAGAGAAGGAGGAAGCTCCATGGGAGGGGCCGTTGGCAGCAACAAAAGAGAAGGTTACTCAGGGACGAAGTCAAAATTTTTTTCTAAAGAGATCGAAATTAAATTGTAATTTTTAATAGCCTATATCTTTATACTTTTTAAAAGATTAAAACAAATTTTATTATTTTTAGAGGTTAAAGTACAATTTTACTTTTACTAATTTAAAATTTTAAAATTTTTAAAAAGTCTAAATGAATAATTTTCCATTTTAAGAGAGACCGAAACTCTTGTCAACCTTCTAAATACGCCACTGAAATTACTGATGGGTTTCACTCTTCCCAATTATTTTCTAAAAAAAAACCTAAGTGAGCCAAAGGTCCATTCCACAAAATTTTAAATTCAGAATTTAAAATTTCTTAAATCATAATCTAATCCTCCTATAAATTTTTCATATATCAACTCAATCAGAAACTTAAATAATATATTTACCTAATTTACATAAATAATGGTTGTTATGATAAGAACACCTTATCGTATTAGAACATTTGCTTAGCATCGTAGTGTAAAGAAGCAGTTTTGGAAGAATTATCACTAAATTATGCATTTTATACTTAACATTGTAAGTACTATTAATAATTTTTTTTATCAATATGGAAATCAACCAATGAAGGAGTGATATTAAGAGCTTCTTAATTACAATTTTTTTTATATGAAAGAGAGATAACTCAGACAAAATAAAATGAGATCATACTACATCAGGTAGATCATCATCTAGAGATTGAAGAATTTATCCGGAAGTTGCATGAATATAATTTTGTCCAAAGGTTTTGAGAATGTTATTTTTACCAAACCATCCGCTACCTTGTTGTTTTATCTAAAAATATGTATTAAGTAAATTGTTTAATCACGTTGGATAAATTCTTTGATGTTACAGATCACAAAAAAACCATATTACTCTTTTTCAATTTCTTAAACTATTTGAATAATTTCCTTACTGCCCGTCTCAAGAATCACTTTTTTCGATTCGAGACTCCATGCTATTTGAAGACTATCAAGCATACCCCCACACTCCATGCTATTTGAATAGCTTTCTTTTTTCGAAGTAAAAGGTTTACTTTTTGAATCTCTACTATTAAATTTTATTTTACATTTGAAAACTCCATTTATTATAATTATTGTAATAGAATATTTGCAAACTTTATAATAAAACATGTCCTTCATTTATATATGATATGTAATTAATATTAAATTTTAGAATTTAATAAGTGGCTCCCGTGGAAAAGAGGATGTTGTTCATCCTAAAGGTCCTGAGTTCGAGCATTTGTGTGTGTAAGGTGTGTGTGCATTGTCAAAAGGTTAAGAAAGTATGAACATACACCAACATATAATCACACCAGTATATTAAAAAAAAAATTAATGCTCACATTAAATTTTTTCCCAAAACTTTTTTTTAAGGAGAATTACGTTGACAAACAATATAAGGTCGTGCATCTAAGGTTGTAAATGAATCAACCTTGAACAAATGAATTTATGTTTATGTTTATGTTTATGTTCGTTTGTTTATTTTTAAGTTTGTTTATGTTTCTTAAGAATTTCAAAATTTCATTTGTATTCGTTTATTTAAAATTATATATGTTCATGTTCGTCTGTTTAAGTTAAACGAATATGTTCATGAACATATAGTTGAACATGTTTACAAAACAATGTTCATGAATAATAAACAAATAAATAATAATAAAGAGTTAATTGCACCTGACATCCCCAAACTATGGCTCTCATTCTAAATTGGTCCTCTAAAATCCAAAACATGTTAATTACATTCCCATACTGTCAATGTTATATAAATCAACTCTTTCATTATCAAAACTGTTAATTTAACTGTTAAATGATACAACAAATCTTATGCATCTAAATTTAAAATGAAAACTTTAAGGAAATAGAACCTTGTCCCATAACTTTTAAAAATAAAATTGAAAAAAAGAGAGTAAACAATGAAATTTCTGTAAAAGCCACACAACTAATACTTTTGAAATACCATTTTTACATGTTCATTTAAAAAAAAAAATCATTTTATATTATGTCATATAAGATTTGATATGTAATTTAATAGTTAAATTAACAATTTTAGTAACAAAAGGACCTAATTGATATAACTTTGTTAGTTTAGAGATGTAATTAGAATTTGAAGTATAGAGACAAATTTAGAATGAGGATAATAGTTTGAGCATGTTTGGTGCAATTAATTCATAAATAAACATATATATTATTATTTTAGATAGAAAATAATTAAATATAATCATTAAGAATTGTATTATAAATAAATAAAAAAAGCACACAAATAATTTGGGGTGTGTAAATTTTGGGTAAAATTGAATTAATTCGGTTAATCGATCGAATTCAGTTAACCGGTCGGTTAACTGATCGAATTCGATTAACTGGTCGATTAACCGAATTAATTTGATCGGGGTCGGATAATAATTTTTTGAAAGTTCGATTAACAGTTAATTCGGTTTGAAATCGAATGGTTAACCAAATTAACCAAACTTAATAAATAATATTATAAGTATTAGTCCACTTAATAAACCGGTTGGTTAATTTGGTTAACCAATCGAATTAATCGAAAAAGTTCGGTTCAATTAATTTTTTGAAAAAATTTTGATTCGGTTAACTATTAAGGGTTTAAAAGGGTCAATTAATTCAATAGTTCAAGTCGGTTAACCAATTGAATACCCTTACAAACAATAATAATTTTTATTAAGATATAATAATCAAACGATAAACTAGTTCAAAGCGAGATTTAAATAAATAGAAATGAGCTTGTTCATTAATATAAATAAATTCGATAAATTTTGTTCGTGTTTGATTCGTCCAATAAACGAGTTTTAAATTCTTGTTTATATTCATTTGTTTAACTTGATAAACAGATATAAAAAATAAAAATCGAATTGTTGACGAATTATTTATTAAAAGCTTTATTCATTTCCAACCCTTTGTGCATCACATAAGTATGCAAACTAATTAAAAACTAACATCATTTTCTCTTTCACGTCAAAAAAAGAATCCTCAAATATTTTAAAGTTAAATGCTATTGCTTGATAACATTTGGGGTTAATTATATGCGTAGGTTACACAAGTAGTTACCTAATTATTACTGTTTTTGTTTTGGTTATTTAGGTTTAAATTTTTTTTATTTTAGTCACTAATGTTAGCAACATTTGATATTTCGGTCATTCTTTCCTTAAATCACTAATGAAATTCTGAATTGCTGACATGGTCATTTTCTATTGGCATAATAACAAATTTAGCCCTCCATTATTTACAGATTGTATCAGTTTGATCCTAATTCTAAAAAAATCAACAAATTTAAACTTCAACTTTTCACATTTTTTCAATTTAGTAGTGATTCTTAAAAAAATCAAAAGAAAAATTAAAAAACCTTTAAAAATATATATTTTAAAAAGTTAACTTTTTTTTATAAAAATACTTAAGATTTTATAAAAATATAAAATGCATACAAAATTATTAAAAATATAAAAATATTTATAAATATTTTAATTGTAAAAGATATATAAAATTTTATAAAAATACATATAAAATTATAAAAAAATTGTTCATTAAACTCTTTAATTGTAGAAAATTGTCACCCACATATTTGTAGGCATAGCACATGGGTTGGATGATCTTTCCTATTTATTTTAATTTGGTTAGGTGCTAGCTCCTATATACCTTGAAAAGGTAAAAGTTTATTGAAAAATAAGTAAATTAATTTTTGTATATTAGATAAGTGAATAAAATAATTTCTCCGATAAAATTATACGGTTAAATATTTTTTTTAATGTATAATAATAAATTTAAATTTAAAATTTTCCACCTTTATTCAATTTGATCCTTATATTTTTATCGGAAGTAAAATAATTTTTTTTGAAATTAATAAAACTAAAGGTCAAAAAGACCTTAATAATAAATAAGAAAATCAACTAAACCCTTTTAAAAACTTTAAAATTATTAAAAAATCTTAAAAATTATAAACACAATTTATAAAATTTTAAAATTATAAATTCTTATTAAAAAGTAAGAATACCGACCCATTACAATTGATTTTTTAAGGAAAACTTTGGGATTAGATTTCGAAAATCTTATAACTATTAGAACAAAAAAAAAAAAATCATTAAAAAAACAAAGTATTAATGGTTTCAATAATGTCTCCAACATTTTCAGGTAACTCAAAAACCAAAACAAATTAGGTTCTAAGACCCAATCTTCAATAATTCTAGTTTTTTCTTTAAAAAAAAATTAAATTTAATAGATCGGTATTGTTATTTATTATTTTTCTAAAATGATAATTAAAACTTTTATATGAATTTTGTTTATAATTTTTATGATGTTTTTAATAATTTTTAAGTTTTGAAAAGGGTTTAATTGATTTTTTTTTTAAGGACTTCTTTATCCTTTAACTTTATTAGTTTATTTTTTTTAATTACTTCCAATAAAAAAGTAGGGGTCAAATTGAATAAAAGTGTAAAGATTGAAAATTAAATTTGTTATTATACTTTATATATAACACTAAAACAAATATTTAACGGTGCAATTTTAACGGAAGGGTTATTTTACTCACTCATCTAACATATAAAGATAAATTTATCTATTTTTCAGTAGAGAGATTAAAATGTAATCCAAAGCATAATACAGGAGATTTTGTGGTAAATTTACGATCCAGAAAGTGAAAAGTTTAAACTTAGTAGTGGGTGCAAATTCTACAGATAATGTATTGGAACTGGAACTAAATGCTTATTCATCATATTTTAAAGAGCAGATGTGATATTGCGAAGTAGTATTGGTGCTAATATGATAACTTTTGTAAATATTAAAGGTTAAATTTATTGAATTTTTTAGATTTAGGATTAAATTGATAAAATGTGTAAATATTATAGGATTAAATTTATTATTAGGCCAATAAAACTAAGCCCACACTAGACTTCCTTTCTAAATTAAGAGCAAGAGTGACTAAAATATTTAATTTTGAAGAGTTGTGTTACTAAGTAAAAAAAAAAAGTTGGATGATCAAAATAGAATGAACTAAATAGTTTGGTGACTATTCTTATACTTTACCCAATTTATTATCATGCCAATAAAAATGACTACGTCAACACTCCATTAGTAATTTAATAGAGGAGTAACCCAAATATAAATTTCGATAACTTTAATGACTAAAATAAGAAATTTTACACTTAAATAACAAAAACAAAAACAAAAACATACTATAATTAAGTGATTAATTGTGTAGTTTCTATTAGTAGGCTTTTTTATCAGTCAATTTTGGATTTTGCTAATAGAAAAGTAAAATATTCATTAACAAAATAATTGATTGGTATTTAATTTAGATATTTCTTAAGTTAGAAAATTAAAATATTGACTTGATTGATATTTTATATAGATTTTTCATAATTTTCTAAAATCAATTTTTGGCATTTTATGATGATATTTTGTTCAAATATTTTGATTGACATTTTATGTAGATCTTTTTAATAAATAATCATTCATTCATTATAAAGATAAAAGTTTGGCAAGAGTGCAAGACTCATAATTTCAAACACAAATATATATATATATATTAGACTATTTAGTTAATTATTTGATTTCAAATTAATTTTAAAATTTTTTTAATTGATCTCCGATTGAATTAAGATCAATTAATCGATCGATTAATCGAATTAAATCAATTCGATTTTAACCGAAGTTTCAACACTCCATCTAAATTTTCCTTTTTAGAAGTTTTTTTTTAAATAAATAAACATTTATTCATTATAAAGATAAAAGTTTGGCAAGAGTGCAAGACTGATAATTCCAAACACAAATACAACATATATCTTAGTCCATTTGACATGGCTAGCTAAGTATAGCATCTGCCCCTACATGAAGTTATGCAATTGGATACGAAGCTTTCATGGCAATCCCACATAACCCACCTTCCATTTTCACATTCCTTTCAATCTTCATATACCCATTTTCACCCCATCTTTCTCCCCATGAATTCTTAATCATCCAATAGTTTAGACCTTCTTCACTTGTCCCATATCCAACAATGGTGACTGCATGGGAGAGAGAGTGTTCACAATCTCCTGTGAACACTCCTCCATTGTAAAACTGAAAGTCTCGTCCATGGCCTTCAAGTGCAACCGAGATCGGTTGATTCGCGACGACCTTAAGCAATGCTTCTTCGTTATTTTTAGGCACCATTCGATAGCCACTGATGGTGGCAACTTTGTTTTTCTGTTTGTGGCAAGTTTTTTGCATTTGCTGATATGGGTAGCTTTTTTCGGTGGTTATTCCTTGGTTTGGGCTAATGTAGTCGAAAGCATTCATCATCCATCCTCCGTTGCAACCTCGGTTTCCTCCATTTCTGCTGCAATCCAACAGTTGTTGCTCAGATAATGAGATTAATGTACCAGTTTTGATTTTGATTAACCCTTCAACGGCTGCCACTGCTGAAAATGCCCAACAACATCCTGGAAAGTAAACCAACACATAACCCTTTTCAAGTATTACTTAGTGAATAAATAAATAAAATATTCTCGTAACATCAATTTAATCAAGGGTTTTAAGGGTTTATATATATTATCGAGACTTACCACATTGACCTTGATGCTTAATGGGAGTGACGGCATTTTGGTCCCTCCAATCGATGTTTTCCGGAGCATTTGAGTAGTTTTCATACATAAACGATGTTGATTCAGACATTGTGGGATTGTTCTGCATCTTGTATCCAGTGTGAGTTGCAATGAATTCATCTCGTGTCATGTCTGCAAATTCATTAAGCCCTAACTTAAAACTCCTATTTCCGCCATTGTTGAAGCTCTCAATATATTCCAAGTTCTCCTTGAATATATTACGACGCTTCTCCTTCTCTAACTTGCTCTCATATTTCCGACTGTAATCAACCATCCATTGCTCATGTTCGTCAACAATGGCGCTTTCAAAAATTGTTCGAGACATGACAAGAGATGCCAATGTCCCAAGAATTAAAACAAAAAGACATGCATTAAACTCATCATTTCTTTTGCAATATAAGCAGAGATACTACACTAATTTAAGGGTTTTTTTTTTTCTTTGATAATTGCTAAGTTGTGAAGAACTAGCACTCAATGAACGTATATATATACTACAAAAAATTGATTGAAATAAATATTTTTTTATTTAAGTCATCTTATGAAAATTCAAATAAAATGCTAATCAAGTCAATTTTCTTTAAATGAAAACTAAAGTCCACTAATTATAATCAATAAGAAATGTTAAGGTTTGAAGTATTTGAGTTTTAAATTTTCTTTTATAATATGAAAGAGAAAATTCTAACCTTTCTAATTGATTAACCCTACTCACAATATTTTTTTTTTGATGAAAAAAAAACCTAAATCCTAACTTAAGTAATTTCAACTTGAGATTATGGGCATAATATTTTATTATCTTGTTTGGTTCATCTTGATAGAATATAAGATTCAGATAATTGATTGACGGAATGTAAGATTACTTAAAACTACATTTTATTAAAGGGTAAACTATAAAAATAGTCACTTTTATTTGCCTCAGGTTACATTTTAGTCACTTATATTTGAAATGTACATTTTAGTCACTTATGTAAATATTTTGTTACGAAGTGATCACTGTGCCGTTAAGTTCCGTTATCTCCCTAACGGTAATCCTACGTGGCAGTCCAACAAGATTTTAAGTGCCAACTTGGATTTCCAAATGGAATGAGAATAAATCTTTAATTAAATAAATTTAATTAATTAACATTTTAAAACCCTAAACCTTAACTAAAAAGCCCTAAACCCATTTTCACACACCTCTCTTCTTCATCTTCATCTTCTTCCCTTTTGATTCCAATATCTTTAGCTACAAATCAATCTCAAAGCTTAAATTTTTAAAACTCATTAACCTAAAGAAACTTAACGGGAAGAAGATATTGGAATCAAAGATATTGAATCTTTGAATTAATGGGTTTCAAAGATTCAAGTTTTGAGATAGATTGTAATTAAAGATGTTGGAATCAAAAGGGAAGAAGATGAAGAAGAAGAAGAGAGGTGTGTGAAAATGAGTTTAGGGTTTTTTCAATTAAGGTTTAGGTTTAAAAATTTTAATTAATTAAAATTATTAAATAAAGATTTATTCTCATTTCATTTGGAAATCCAAGTTGACACTTAAAATCTAGTTGGATTGCAACGTAGGATTACCGTTAGGGAGGTAACGGATCTTAACGACACAGTGATCACTTTGTAACAAAATACTAATATAAGTGACTAAAATATAACATTTCAAACATAAATGACTAAAATGTAATCTGAGGCAAACAAGTGACTATTTTTTGCAGTTTACCCTTTATTAAATTGTTGTTATTATAGAATTTATTTTTTAAACAAGTTTAGTTTCTTTTAATAGTTTTTAGTCTAAATTTTCAGAAAATTATGATAAATTATTATAATTATTTCTTTTTTTTTTATAATTTATATATAAATAAATATATAATCATAATTATAATAATTCATAAAAAATAATTTTATTATCATTAAAATTATAACTATAATTAATATAGTAATACATAAATTATTAGATTAAATATACTAATTATAGTTTTAAAGTATGATAACTATTATTGTTTTACGATTACTAAAAAAGAATTTATGTTCTTAATTAATCCTAAATTTTATTTGAGAAAAAACACCTGGAGCTCAATTTTGACATGTCCCAACTTTAAAAAATAACTCAAAAAATAAATTTTTATTTAATTTAAAAATTGTTCATTTACAACCCAAAATTACAAAATTCAATTACCAAAAATATCCAAACTCTAACCCCAAATCAAATACAAGCCCAAATGGCCTAATACATTTGAAAAAAAGAAGCCCTAATTATAGCAACTTGTTACCAGCCACTGTAGCCCCTGACCACTTAGCTTCCATCACATCTGCATCGCCACTAGCCACTTGCACCGCCATCATCATTGTCGAATCTGCACCTGCAAAGAAGGAAAAGACCTTCATTTAGTTGTAAAAAACAAAATAGCATCATTGTAAAATCGGCTTTAAAAGACGATTCAAAATATGTTGTTTTTTTACGAAGCATTTTGAAATCAATAAAAAAACAACAAAATTCAGATTAAAAAATACAAGATTCTATAGTTTATTTTGGTGCAAGGTATATTTAGTATTTGCCTATCTATACATATACATATACGCATATTTAAATTTGGTTATTTTTTTTTCTACTTTCAAATATATATATATATATATATAACATACATATTTTTTCATTTTATATTTTTCTTATTTTTCTAATATTTCGAAAATAAAGTTAAAATAAACACACACAAAAAAAATGAAACAAAAAAAGTGATTTAAAACTCTAAATACAAAATAGAGTTTGAAAATAAAAATATAAAAAATTATTATCGAAACTCTTTTAAAATTTGCGGGTTAAATATATCAAGATCTAGTTTTGATCTATTGTTTAAAAATATAAAAAAAAAAATTTACATTGTGCCGCCGCATACGACGACGACCAACGATGGCCGGCGACGACGGTTGGAGCGGCACCGATGATCGAAGGGAACAATGTTTGAAAAAAAAAGGGGATTGAGAGGTTTTTTTAAGAGAAACAGTTTTTTTTTTTGAAGAAAATGAGTAAAATGATTTTTTTAGAATTTTTGGGTTTATATAGCCATCCAAAACGATATAGTTTTGGAAGTAGCTTAAACACCCCAAAACGACATTGTTTTGAAGTGGACCGGTCCGATCTGCTTCGACCCGATATGCGTGTTTTTGAGAAAGGGGTAAATTGTTCTTTTGGTCCTTTCGCAATTTTTATTTGTTTCAATTTAATCCGTTTGTGCTAATTTTAATTTATTTTAATTTTGCCCAATAATTTTAAGATTTTTACAATTTAGTTCTTGACTCAAAAATGGCCCTGGTGTTGCCACGTGTCAAAAATTTTAAGTTTATTGCCCTCGAAGCCCTTGTTTTATTTAGAAATTGTATTTTGACCTCAAACTTCCCAAAAATTTAGATTTGACCCCTAAACTTTCAAAAAATTTGGATTTAACACCTAAACTTTCCAAAAATTTGGATTTAACCCTCAAACTTTCCAAAAATTATGTTTTGACCCTTAAAATTTCAAAAAATTAAGTTTGACCCTCGAATTTTTCAAAAATTAAGATTTGACCTCTGAACTTTCTAAAAATTATGTTTTGACACCAAACTTTCCAAAATTTCATTTTTACCCCATTTTTCCTCATTTTCATATTTTTACCCAAAATTTTCATTTTTGTTTTAATTTAATTTTTTATTTTTTATTTCTTCGAAAATTAATCTCGTTTATTTATTTATTTTATTTTTCGATAATTTTGATTTGCATATCCTTTCACATTTCGTATTTTATATATTTTACGTGTATTTTGCATATTTATTATTTGTATAATTGCACCTTCTTCGTGTTATTCAATCTCGTCATTAATTGCACATTCATTTTTTTATTTAAATATTTTAATTAAAATTATTTTCTAATTTTCTCTAAAACAGCAAATAAATTTAAAATTAAGGCAATATTCCCTTATTTCGGGATTTGAAAAATTGTGCCTTAACTTATTAGGCGCGGTTTTTCTTCAAACTGAAATAATCAAATACCCTTTTAAAGGTTTGAAATTGGCAATGAAGGAATGCTCGTTATTTTTGGATCTCGAAATGTTATGTCCTAACTCACTAGGCGTGACTTCCTTTCTCAAGCATTTCGAAATAACGAGACTTCCTCACAAAATTCAATTTTCTTCTTAAACGTGTACATCAAATAAATCATGTATTTAGGGATTGTATTTTAAATTTTACTCGAGATTTTAAATTTTAACGATCAAGATTAGGAAAAGTCGACTAGGTACCAATTTTTGGGTGTGTGAGAGTGCTAATCCTTCCTCATACGTAATCGATTCTTGAACCCATTTTTTTGGATTTCGAAGACCGAACTGTTTATCAAAGTGAATTTAAAATATTTTGTGGTGATCCAATCACACCAAACAAAAAAGATTAGTGGCAATTTCATATTTCGATTTTTAAAATATTTTTTCTTTTAAAAAAAAGTTTCAACAACCTAAATTTATTAAAAAAAAAAAAAAAAAAAGAGCAAATATGCCCACAATTCAAGATTACACCTGTAATCTAAGATAACTTAAAAAATGAACCGTATTATGATATATTATAGTTTTAAAGAATGAACCTAAATTTATTAAAATAGTTCTCTACAATAATATATTGTCAAAATTTGAAACAAAATTATAGCAATTTCATATAAACAAGTCTATTGATTCTAATTTATTAAAAAAAATTATCTTAATTAAAATATTATTTCAATAAAATGTTTAAATTTCACCTGAAAAATCTATGTCATATTTTATTAAATGGAAATAATCTTCAATGAGTGGAATTAAATATATTAATTCAATATACTATTTAGTACGTTCCCTAATTTAATATTTTACTATAAATTTGGAATATTATAAACTTATAAATTGATTACTTGAATTTAATAATTTATTTTAAATTAATTAATTAATTTAATTTGATAACTCATATTGATTAATTGAACTTGTTAGTATTGATAGCTTATCTCAACTAATCTCATTACTGATTTTTAGGGATTAGATTAGCTTAAAATTAGTATTACTGATTTAATGTATTGATTATGTTTCCTTAGTTAGACATACTCTTTTAGTATAAATAGTCATGTAAATTTTTATATTGGAATATATAAAAAAAAATTGATTCTTATTATCAACATAGTATCAGAGCTTGAGAATCTAGATTTAAAGAATTTATTTTTTTGAAATTCTCAAACCCTAAAAAATCCAATTTGGTACTCTCCATTTTTCAACCTATTTTTTTACTACCCCCTTTAACAGAGTCGCAATCTCATATCTAGCAAAACCTGAAAATTCGATGACCAAACTCTCTGCACGTGGCTTTCACACGTCACTCATAGCTTCGACGTACTTGCTCACACACCAAAAAAGGCAACGATGGTGGTCGGAGAATCAAACTTGATGGATGTTAGCTCTTGTGGTGCCTTTTTTAGAGAAAAAAATGGTAAAATTAAAAAAGTATCCAACATCTAATTTTGTAAAGATAGGCAATGCCTTTAATACTCGTATTAGTACTGACTCATGGATTATTGATTATGGTATGAATAAACACATGACAGGTTCGTCTAAAAGTTTTTTAAACTACTTCCCAAGTTAAACAAAAGAAAGTGTCAGGATAGCGATAGGTCTTTTACTCTTGTAACTGGATCATGTCCCGTCAACTGTACACCCAATATTAAACTATCAATTGTACTACATGTTCCTCATTTTTTGATTAACCTTTTATCTGTCAATCACAAATGCCTTGAACTGCAAAGTTGTGTTTTTTCCTGATCATTGTGTATTCCAAGACCTTCAGACAAGGAAGAAGATTGGCAGTGGTAGATTGTATGATGACTTATATATGTTGGAGAGCAGTAGTGATTCTATTCAAGCCTTTTTTTTTGTAGGTAATAAGGTTATCAACCAAGAAAGAATAAAGTGGCATAAGCGGTTAGGACACCTAGGGGTGAGCATTTGTTCGAATCAAATGAAAAATTTTCGAGTTAATCGAGTTTTCGAATCCTATTTTATCATCCTAACTCGATTTGAAATTTTCTCGAATCGAGTCGAGTGAGATGAAATTCGAATCGAATATATTACTTCGAGTTAAATTAAAAAATGACTTTTGTGTTTATTTTTATGTAATTTTTAAAAATTTCTTAAAGTTTTTAAATATGATCATACAACGAAAAATTGAAGTAAACAAGTAAACAAATAAAAGCAACACAACATCAACCTAAATAAAACATGAGTCCAAGTGAACAAAAACAACAATACAAGATTATAATAAAAAAACATAAGCAAAAGTCCAAGTAAACAACCCAAGTCGAAGTAAACAACACCGACAAAACAATATTATAATAAAAAAACATAAGTAAAAGTCTAAAGTAGAGCATAAAACTACATCATTCCAAACAACAAAACAAAAAATATAAAGAACACAACAAAAGTCTAATAAACCAATAATAATAACACATCAGTTCAAAAACCATTATAGAATAGCTTAACTTTCTTCTTTTGCTTCAAACACTGTCGATAATCTTGAAACATCTAGTAAAAGTATTGAATGAGTTAGTTAAATAATAAAAAATGTTTGCAAAAATAAATTAAATAAACATTTTACTTTATAAACTATTGCTAAGTATATTACCTTCTTGATCTTTAGGTATTTTGGATAAGTCTAGTAAATTTTAAAAAAAGTGTCAATTAAATTATAGGAGTGCTTACTAATATAAATAACACAAAAGCTTCTTTATAAATCAAAATTAATATATTACCATCTTCCATAGTTTGAAATTCATTGTTATGATCGAAATACACCAAGAGATGGGTGAATTGGTGTTTTTAAAAAAGGTTTTGGTAAAATAAAAAATACAAACGACTCAAGAATTTATAGTGGTTCGATCTCAATTGCCTACATCCACTACCTTAGCTTTCCTCAACTAAGGATTTCCCAAATCCACTAGATTTGATCCTTTAAGGGCAAGGTTTAACCTTACAAATCTCTATCTTTTTAAATGTAAGATAGAACCACTACCCATTAAGATTTTCTACCCAAAACCTTAAGTAACACCTCACAAAATAAGATAAAATAAAAATGAATGAGAATGTACCTCCAAAAGGCAAATGATCAACAAATAAGCACTCTCACACAAAGTTACAACGCTTAAAAGAATGATTGAAAACTTAACCTACAAGTGTGTACAAGAAAAGTTTGCTAAAAGATTGATGAAAGATGGAAAAATAAGTTCTTCAAAGTTAAGCACTTGTTTCTTATCTTTGTTAAACTTCAATAGGTAGCTTTGACCTTGTATTTAAGTCCTCTAACAACCTTGTGGACGTTTGTAGCCATTAGAAATAAATTAGAGACGTTGCAGCCATTAAAACCAGCATTTAATGTAGACAACAACTTCGTTGTTCCGATAGAAGTACACTTGTATCGGTAGAATCCTTTGCCCAAAGTAACCGTTGGAGTCGTTGTATCGGTAGATGCAACCTTGTATCGGTATAACTCTGAGGGTTTCGTTTGGTATCGGTAGAATCTATCAGAGTATCGGTAAGAGTGCAGGGGATGCTGAACTTTGGCTACTGACTTGACTTGTTTCGGTAGAAGCCTTCAAGGTATCGGTAGAAGTCCCAGGCCACAACTTCTTTGCTCTCTGGAGTTTGTTTTACTGGTATAAGTCATGGTTGTATTGGTAGAAGTTAGGCAGGAATCGGTAGTTTGTCCTATTCTACCGGTAGAAGTCTGAAGCATTTACAAAGGTTTTTCTACCTTGTGTTCTACTAATACTTTTCCACTAAGTATCGGTAGAACTCTTCCAGACTTCAAAAAAAAGTTATTTCAAGGCTTTTTAAGATTTTATTTTGTCCAACACTTTGAAAATAATTTTAAGGACTTATGAACAAGTTTTGCAAATTTAAGTAGGGATTTTTAATGTGCTTTTTGTTATATCAAAATACTTGAAAAACTAGGGCTAACATTCATCAACATGATCTTTAAGATTGATGGCATCATTAGATTTCCGAAGCTTATCTTGTATGCAAACTAAAGCCTTAACCATGAGAGGAGTTAGAGAACTTCTAAAACTATCAAGAACACGTCCACTCATGCTAAATGCACTTTTCGAGGCAACTATTAAGATAGAAATAGTAAGAATATCTCGAGCCATTTGTACAAGAATAGGGAATCTAGGACTGTTCATTTTCCACCACAATAATAAATCAAATGAACTTGAATTGTTTACTTCCTCCTCCTCACTCAAATATCTATCCAACTCAGATTTGTTTTCTAGTCCAATTTGTTTCTTCTTCTTAAGGTATTGTTGCTTGGCCAAGCCTGTTTTCATTTTTGACTGATCTATTTCCATTGAACTATAAAGATTTGTCGAAGAACTAGATCTACCTTCAAACAATCGAATTCTCTCGACATTAAAAGAATATTCATTGAACAAGCAATGCAATTATTTATCAATCATTTTCATAATGTCATTAGCAACATTAGGAAAAAGCAAGTTGACCCCAAAGTCCAAAAAACTCATTTTACATCGCGAATTAAAGATAACCACCAAGTAAACTAGCATGTTGATCTTGTTTCCTTCACCCCAATACTTATTATACTTATCCCTCATTTTGGAAGTCATAGAATTTATGTCTAAATCTCCACACTCTTGCCACCAATAAAAAAGACAATGCACATTCGTCAATACTTGAAAAAGTGAATGAGAGGTAACATGTAAAGATTCAGACACCTTCAGTGTAAGATGATAAAAAGACTCTAATACTTTTATAACTCTTCGAACAATTTCCCAATCATCAAATGTAGGAACTCCATCTCTAATAGCGAGGTTAAGAAAAAAATTATGATAATCACGTACATTTGATTCAAATGCACGCTCATATTTTTCTGCCACCATTAGCATCATATATGTTGAGTTCCATCTATAGGCACATCTAAACACAATTGAGCATTACTATCTATCATTTCTTCTTTTACTCATTAGTAAATTTTACCAACCTCGATGGTGATGCTCTTATATACCTCATAACACCTCTAACTCGATCTATAGACATAGAAGGATACTTAATACCGTATTGCACAATGAGATTAAAAATGTGTACAACACATCTCATATGCATAAATTTTCCATTTGCAACACAAGCATTTCAATGATTCAATTTCTTTTTCAAATATTCTATGACAATACTATTTGCACTGTTGGTGGATGCATTATTAACAGTAATAGTGAAGACCCTCTTAATCCCTCAATCTCGAAGACATTTTTCAAGGGCTTGACCTATGCTTTCACCTTGATGAGAAGATATTAGGCAAAAATTTATAATCCTTTTTAGAAATCTCTATTCATCATCCTCCCAATGTATCGTTAAAACCATGTAAGATATCCTCTGCAACGAAGTCCAAGTGTTTTTCGTCAAACAAACTCTAATATATTTTCCAAAATAATTCTTCATTACACTCTTCATAGAGTTAAATAAATCAAGACAATCCCTTCTAATTGTCCAACAAGATGGAAGACTAAATCGTGGACATGCTATAAAAAGAAAGCATTTGAAACTCTCTCCCTCTACAATTTTGAAAGGCAATTCATCCATAATTATCATACAAACCAATGCCTTTCTAACATCTTTATCAGACACCTAAGTTGATAAATACGTTGTTTCTTGGCTAGCCTTCACAAATGCTAATTCTAATTGCTTCGGGTCAGAAGTATTACCTCGAGGTCTTTTTAAGCATGTTTTCGAATGGTTATTCAAATTTGTTGTAGAACCTGAAGTTGATTCCATGGTGTAAGTAACATCACAATCACTACACCTTGCTCTCTTCTCCTCCTCTTCAATTACATATTTGGTGAAATGGTTCTAACAAGTTGCCCTTGAAGTAATCTTTCTTTGAACATTTTCCTTGGTTGTTGTTTGATCATCTCTACTTGGGGAAGAATTTTGTGAGCTTTGAGTTGAACCATCTCGCTTTGGATCACTCATATACAATTAAACATTTGCTGCACATGTATGAATAATAAATGACAATGATAACTATTCTGTTATGATGGATGCATTTCGATGCTTTTTATAATTACATTTATAATTACGTGCAAAATTTTATAACTTTTTAATAGAGACCCAACACCAGCATATATACATGACATACAAAATACAGAACCAACACCAAAATAGATTTGAATAGAATGACTTTTATTATTATTATTATTATAATTTTGTAATTTTTATATTTATTTGTGTGGCATGAGATATCAATTTATTAATCCATGTTGCTATCACTTTAAGCATGTTAATAATGAGTTGTGACTTTCTTATTAAGGTCTTCAATAACTGTTTTTAAGCATAAGATATTTATAAATTATAATTAGACTCATGTCATGTTGCTTCTGCAAGTTGCACTAAGAAGGTAAAGGCTAAGACCTTCGACCTAAGGCTATCTTGTAGACTCATAGCTTGCTATTGTTTTCATGAAAGATTGAAGGGAATTATCAGCAAAAGAAGACCCATCCTAGCAGCATAGATAATCTTTTCTTTAAAGCAACGGACTTCTTGAAATGAAATCTGTCGAAACGTTTATTTTGGAAAACAAACAGGTCTCGCAAAATATTTTAAAAATCGAAATATGGAGTCGCCACCAATGTTTTTATTTGGTGTGATTGGATCACCACAAAACATTAAAAGCCCATTTTGAAAAATATTTTTGGTCTTCAAAATAAAAAAAAAAGGTTCGGGAGTCGGTTACGTGTGAGGAAGGATTAGTACCCTCACACGCCCAAAATTGGTACCACATCGATTATTTTTGGGTTTTGTTTGCTAAAACTTTGAAATCTCGAGCAAAGTTTAAAATACGATCTTTTTACACATAACTCATTCTGCGTGATTTTTAGAAATCAAATTTGAAGAAAAATGCCACATGTATCGAATTTCTCGGAGAATTGAAGTCGTGTCCAACACGTTAGGGCACGACGTTCTCAGAATTTCAAAATTGAAGGAAACTTTGAAAAGTTTTAAAGATGATATTTGATCGTGCGAATTATATGAAAAATCATACCTAGCACGTTAGGGCATAAATTTTCAAAACCTTCACACAAAAGGATATTGCCTCATTTTTTTGTTTAAAATTACTTATATATATATATATATATATTGAGAAGTTGAAATTTCGAATGAAGTTTAACATACGATCCTCGAACACAACTTATTTCACGTGATTTTCAAAAAATTGGATTTGAAGAAAAATGCCCGCATGTTTCGAATTTCTCGGAGAATTGAAGTCGTGTCCAACACGTTAGGTCATGACGTTCTCAAAATTTTGAAATTGAAGGACATTTTAAAAGGTTTTAAAGAGGACATTCGATCATGCGAATTATACGAATAATCACACCCAGCACGTTAGGTCATAATTTTTTGAGATTTTCACACGATAGGATGTTGCCTCGGTTTTGAAATTCTTTCTTATGTATCTTTACGAAAACAATTTTTAAAAAATGAGTGTGCAAATTAAACACGAATATGCAATTTATTGACAAAATTAAATAACATGAAGATGGAACAATTAAGCAGATAAATATATACAAAAAATAAACGCAAGATTAATAATATACGAAGTACAAAAGGACACAAAAAAAAACCAAAAAACATGACTAATTAAGAATACGAAGAATAATGATTAAATTTTATATGCAAAAATCGAAGAAAAAAAAACGGGGTTGAAAATTAAGTTTCGGAGAATACAAGGTTAAAACATAATTTTAAAAAAAGTTTAGGGGTAAAAATGTAATTTTAGGAAAATTTAGGGTTAAAATGTGATTTTAAAGAAGTTTAGGGTTTAAATGTGATTTTAGGAAAGTTTAGGGGTTAAAACTTGATTTTGGAATAGGTTTAGGGGTTAAAATGTGATTTTGGAGAAGTTTGAGGTTAAAATGTAACTTTAGAGAAGTTTAGGGGTTGAAATGTAATTTTAGAAAAGTTTTAGGTTTAAAATGTAATTTTAGAGAAGTTTAGGGGTTAAAATATAATTTTAGAGAAGTCAAGGGTCAAAATATGATTTTTGGAAAGTTCAGGGACTTATCGGATAATAAAACCAAAAAGATGTGACACGTGGCAACTTCTTAGGCTTCCAAAAGTAAGAGGACTGAATTGAAAAATAATTTAAAATTACTGGGCCAATTTAAAATAAAATAAAAATTCATTTAAGGATGAAATTGAAACAAAAGAAAAATGAAAAGGACTAATTATAGAAATAGTCCTAAAAAGAGACACGTGGCAACTTATTAGGCTTCCAAAGAGTCAAGGGACTAAATTAAAAAGTAACTAAAATTGTTGGGTAAATTTAAAATAAATTAAAATTAGCATGGGGACTAAATTAAAACAACTAAAAAAGTGGAAAGACCAATGGCATAAATAGACCATTTAATGAAAACATGCGGATCCGAGACTGGATCGGATCGGATAAGACCAAAACGATATCATTTTGGGGCTTGGATATCAAGGCCAAAACGACGCCGTTTTGGTGTCATATAAAAAGCCTTTAATCTTAAAAAAAAAAACCATTTTAACACCCCTTTTTTAAAAAAACCTTTTCTCATCCAAAAAAAGCTCTCAAGCCTCTCCCCAGTCGACCATACACCAATCGTCCCTCCGGTCATCGCCTATTGTCGACCGTCGTTGTCCATGGCAGTCAAAAGGTAAAATTTTCCTTTTTATTTATTTTTTTAAAAAACTATAAATCTGGATTCGGATCTTACTAGATTGAACCTAGATTTCTGAAAAATTTCAAAATATTCGTCCTTCCTTTTTTTTTTAAAAAAAAAATATGTGTATATATTTTTTAAGAAAAAAAACTATGGCGACTTTCTTTTTTTATTTCGAGTTTAGATTTTTCTTTTAATTTCTTTATCTTTTAAAAAAAAATTATAAAACAGATCTTGAAGATCTATATTTTCCGTTTAAAAAATTGATCTAAAACATATTTTGGAAATTTTGAAAAGAATATTTTTGAAGTTTATTGTTTATTATTCCCATTTCCAAATCTGATGTTTTTTTTGTTTCACGTTTATTTATTTACAGGCATGCGAATGATGGAGTCCCTCATGAACAATGGAGGGACTCCATTCACGGAGTCGACGACTTCGGTCTGGATCCGAGTAAGTCCTTTCAAATCCTTTTTTTTAATCTATTATTATTAACCTTTCAAACTTTCAAGAAAACAATAAATGAACACTAAGTATACATCAATGCGTAATAAATAATAAACAAATATACTTATATACTTAAAATAAATACTTTGAATACATAAACAATAAATATTAATATTTATTATATACCTTGAATGGAAATTTGATTGCTTGGAAATTGATTTGCTTCTCTGTTGATTCGTATTTCTTATTGATTTCAAATGTACTGCCTGTATTCTGTATTGATTTCTCTAAAACTCGTAAAAAACTACAGTTGACATTAGTTTCGACTTTATAGCCTCATTACATAATCATGGTATTTTGTTTTTTTCAACTTAATGCTGGTCTTTTCTTCTTTTGTAGGTGCTAGTGGCGGTGGTGTGGTAGTGGCAATTTGGTGAGGGCAGTATTATTGGTGGTGCTGATGTGGCAGCTTTTGAATGGAAGAGATGGAGGCGGTAGTAGCAAGTTGCATATTTAGGGTTTCTTATTTTTGTATTTTTTGGGCCTTTTGGGCCTTGGTCATGTAATTGGGCCATTGGGCTTGAAATTGTTTGGACTCATAAAATTGTAAAAGGGACATTAATAAATTTAAACTTAAATTTAAAATAAATTTAAATTTAAATTTTGTTTGGATCCAATTTGGTTTAAATTTGGGCCCGGACAAATTGGGCTCCAACAGTTGCCCCTCTTTGCTTGTTGTCATATAACGGGAACAGGACAAAGACTAAAAGAAGCCCAATTTCTTCAAGTCTCGTATCCTTGACACTCTTTCTCCAATCAGCTCACCTTTCACTTTATTAGTCGCTCAACTCTACTGCGTTTTGCTTCTCTACATCTTTAACGTTGTGACTCCATCCTACGTTAAGGCCATTTCAAAAAGATGAAATTTGCTACTATAACTTCGCTCAATTCACTTGTAACTTCAAGGAGATTGAGATATGTCATCGTAGTATTTGATTTAATCCATTGACACTTCAGGTGTGTTGTGACTTTTCTTAGTTTACTTCTCAATACTCATCAGGAAGATGACTGCATTACTTGTTTTAATTCGCTTCACTGTGGTGTGTTGTACTTTTCTTGGTTTACTTCTCAATATCTCATCAGGAAGATAACTGCATTACTTGTTTTAATCCGCTTCACTATATCTCATTAGGAAGACGGATTTGGTCCACTTCTCTGTATCTCATCAGGAAGACGACCTCTTACTTATTTTGACCCATTTCTCTGTATCTCATCAAGAATATGGGGTTTGAAGTTTTACCCACATTGTGCTTTGCTTCATCGATTTGGTCTACCTCTCTATATCTCATCAAGAAGATGACCGCCTCATTGCTTTGGATGGCTGTAATTTGCCTCATGATCGGATTAAGAGATCGAATGGTTGCAATCTGCCCCAGGCTTGGGGTAAGAGATAGGCTGATAGTGATCTGCCCTAGGCTCGGGGTAAAAGATCAGATGACTACAATTTGCCCCAGGCTTAGGTTAAGAGATTGGCTGATGGTGATCAGCCCTAGGATCGGGGTAAAAGATCGAATGGTTGCAATCTGCCCCAAGCTCGGGGTAAGAGATTGGCTGATGGTGATTTGCCCTCAAGTTCTAGGTAAAAGATCGAATGGCTACAATTTACCCCAGGCTAGGGGTAAGAGATTGACTGATAGTGAACTGCCTTAGGCTCGAGGTAAAAGATCGGATGGCTACAATCTGCCCTAGACTCGAGGTAAGAAATTGGCTTATGGTGATTTGCCTTAGGCTTAGGGTAAAACATCAGATGGTTGCAGTCTGCCTCAGGCTCGGGGTAAAAGATCGGATGACTGCAATCTGCCTAGGCTCGGGGTAAGAGATTAACTGATGGTGATCTGCCCCAGGCTCGGGGTAAGAGATTGGCTGATTGAGTTTGAATTCAACTTCACTGCAACCTTAAGAAGATAGGATTTGCTGTCGAAACTTCTTCTTGCTCTTACTGCAACTTCAGAGAGATAAAGACTTGGTATTGTGGTTTGATTTGATCCACTGTAACTTCGAGGTAGAGGATTTACTATTACGACTTCAATCTACTCCTTTTTATCTTTAGGGTATAAGACTCGGCTTTGTGGTCTCAATCTTTTTATCTTCATGCTCTTGGGTATCAGCTCTAATGTTTCCTTGGTTCATCTCGCCATTTTGCGAGGATGTGACCTGTAAAGTATGCTTCTACAGACCTCATTTGTAGTCCTGAATTATCAGGATGTCATGATCAGAATGAATCAAATGCTCATAACTACATGAATGCCCATGATGAATGTCAGATTATTATTAATTTTGTTTTCGTCTCTGGAGTGATATAGTCTGTCACTCGTTGCAGTTATGTCACTAGCGTACCACCCTGCCTTCTTTTAGACTTAGCTTGAACTGCTTATTTTTAAGTTTGTTTTTCAATTGGTAGTTCTGTTTCGGGCCCCTGTACTATTTAGGAAATTCCAGAGTAATGCTCATGGATCTTTGTATGACTCATATTATTAGTTCATTATCCGTTATTTTAAATGCAAAATGCTTGAACGAGATTATGAAAGAATAAGGTTAAAATTTATTGCAGACACAATTCAAAAGATCAATAGGAGGGAAATTTTAGTCAAGAAATTGCCAAGTATACGACAAAAGGCAATTAGATGCCCCGAATATCGCAAGATGAGCTTCTCTGAACCGACTCGCTGAGAATCATTCTGAGCCCAAATATTTGTCTAGAAGACCTGGAGTACTTTGTTGATGCTTCAAGTTGTAATTTCCTCCGCTTGTTACATTTGAGAGAAACGATCACTTCAAACCCGTTCTTGAATTTGAGTTGCCCTTTGACGGTTTTCAACTCAAAATTCCTTTTGGTTTCAAGACGCCCTTTGCGGATTTTCATCTTGAACCCCTTTTTTTTATTTTTATTTTTTTAGGCAAAGTATTTTTTCACCGAGTCTGAGTTGACAGGGTTGTGCAAATCTTTACCATACATTTCTGTTAGAATGAGAGCTCCTTCTGAGAAAGCTTTCTTTACCACATAAGGCCCCTCCCAGTTGGGCATCCATTTCCCTCGATAGTCTTTATGTATGGGAAGTACCTTTTCCAAAACTAGATCTCTCTCATGAAATTCTCTAAGATGAACCTTTTTTTCATAAGCTTGCATCATTCTTTTCTGGTACATCTGACCATGGCAGATAGCTCTTAACCTCTTTTCTTCAATTAAATTCAATTGATCATACCGGGCTTGAATCCATTCTGCCTCATCTAATTATAACTCTGTCAAGACTCGGAGAGAAGGTATTTAAACCTTGATAGGTAAGACTGCTTCCATACCATATGCTAGTGAGAATTGTGTTGCCCCAATAGAAGTTCTGATTGAAGTTCTGTAAGCAAAGAGGGCAAATGGTAGTTTTTTGTGCCAGTCTTTGTAGGTTTCAGTCATTTTTGCAACGATCTTCTTGATATTTTGTTAGCTGCCTCTACAATTTCATTCATTTTTGGGCGATAGGGAGATGAATTGTGATTCTTGATTTTCAATTGCTCGCAAACTTCCGCTATTGTGCTATTGTTCAAATTCAAGGCATTATCAGATATGATCCTCTTTGGCATCCCATATCGGCAGATGATCTCTTTTTTCAAGAACTCGTTAACTGCAGACTTCGTGACATTGACATAAGAAGCTGCTTCTACCCATTTAGTGAAATAGTCAATAACCATGAAGATAAATCTACGACCATTAAAAACTTTTGGAGAAATTGGCCCAATGACATCCATGCCCCACATAGAAAATGGATAAGGAGAAGTCATGACATGAAGGTGCGATGGAGATACATGAATCTTGTCTCCATAGATCTGGCATTTATGGCATCTCTTGGCATAATTGATGCAATCGTCTTCCATGGTAGACCAGTAATACTCAAATCTCATTATTTGTCTGGCCATTGTGAAACCATTGACGTGTGTCCCACAAATGCTTTTGTGAACTTCTTCTAAGATCTTCTTAGCTTTAACTGCGTCGACACATCCTAGCAACACCTGATCTTTTCTCCTTTTGTACAAGATTTCCCTATCTAGGACATATTTATTGACAAGTCTTCTCAATGTCATATTTTTATTTTTAGAAGCTTGCTTGGGGTATTTGCGATCTCTTACATACAAAAGAATATCTTGGTACCATGGGCGGTCATCTCTTTCTTCTTCTTTTTCTTCTTCTTCTTCAATATCATAACAATGAGCCGGAGCCTTATAGATGCTCATTTGAATGGGTTTCGTATCTTCTGGTCTATTTACTTTAATCATCGAGGCCAAAGTGGCAAGAGCATCAGCCATCTGATTTTCTTTTCATGGGAGATAATGAAATGTGACATCATCAAACTCCTTGGTTAACTCGAGAACCAATTTTTGGTAATCAATTATCTTATAATCTCTCATTTCCCATTTTCCTTTGAGTTGATAGATTACTAGTGTGGAGTCTCCATATATCTCCAAAACTTTGATTCCCCGTTCTATGGTTGCACGGATTCTCATGATACATACTTTGTATTCTACCATGTAACTCCATTAACCACGGCGTTTAAAGCTCCATCAAAATTCAATCTCTAAGGATGTTCCACTGTGGTTCCTTTTCTCATACCCTTCATTATTGTGGAGCTCACAGTAGCTTCCTTTTCTCACTGCTTTTCCCAAATCTTGGGCAATTAAACCCACTTTTACCATTTCGTGCCCCACCCATCTCAATGTTGATATTACCTCCTCAATGCGAGTCTTGATCTTCCTTCCCTCTCCTCTAGCTATTGCATTCACCTCTTGATCGGAATGTTTGGGTAGCGGATTCCTTGATACATAAGGATTCGTATGGTTCTTGAATCTTAGTACCTTGGCATCGATGAGCTGTTGCACATGCCTTTTTAGGGTCACGCAGTTCTCAATTGAATGTCCAGCTATTCCTACGTGATATTATCATCATGCATTTGTATCATACTAACTTGGGAATGGCGGTAGCAATGAGTTTACATGGATTGGCGACACGAGACGTTCATCATACAATTTCGGATAAAGTTCTCTGTATGTCATGAGGATAGGAGTGAATTCCATTTTTGGCCTCGAACCAAACCTCCGTCTTGAATTTCTTTGATAGTTTCCTTTCGTGGTCTTCTGACACCTTCCCTCGCCATGATCCTTCCGCTTCGAATCACGTTCTCAACCATCTCCCCTGACATAACCATGTCAGAGAAACTTTTGGTAGCACTTCCCAACATATGGTTAATGAAAGGGGTCTTCAGAGTATTAACGAACAACATAGTTGTTTTCTTTTCCAACAATGGTGGTTGTACTTGGGTTGCTATGTCTCTCTATCTTTGAGCGTATTGTCGGAAACTCTCATTTGACTTCTTCTCCATTCTCTAGAGGGTCAGTCTATCAGGTGCCATGTCAGTTACATGACTGTATTGCTTCATAAATGCTTGTGCCAGATCCTTCCATGAGCTTATCTTGGCACAACTCAACTGATTATATCATTTTACCGCAGATCCTGCTAGATTATCTTGGAAATAGTGTATTAATAACTGATCATTATTGACATGCCCAATCATCTTTCTGTCGAACATGGTAATGTGTGTCTCGGGGTAGCTGGTCCCACTGTATTTATCAAAATCTGGTGTTTTGAATTTCGAGAGAGCACTAGGTCTGGGACCAGGCTTAACTCTTTAGCGTTTTCAATTCCTCGTATCGCCTCTATCTTCTCCTATAATCGCTTATATTTTTCTTCCATCTGTCTAGAAAGATCTGCTCTCATCATCTCATCGAAATTTGAGACACCCAGATTTGCAACATTATCTTCAGGGGTTGATCCTGATCCTACTGGATAATTGGCTGGCCTTGATGTGCTAGTGGCCTGCTGTTGTGCCCTTATAGTAACGGTTGCCTCCCATGTTTATGCCTCGTGTGGAGCTTGGTTATGAAGGGATGTAAAACCTGGAGGAATAATAGGATGCTCGTATTCCTTGATTGAGTTTATTGTAGGACCTTTTTCCTTATCGGCCCCACTTTGCCTCATTTGAGCATATTCAGTAATCGAACTCTTTTGCACTTCGATGAACTGATTTTTCATCTCCCTATACATCATCGTCATTTGTTCCTGCAACTTCTCTTGCATTTGATCCTGCATCTCTTTTTGAATTTGCTCTAGCCTTTGCTCAATGGCTTTGGTTTTTTACGAGTGTTATAGTGATGTGAATTTTCAATGATTATTGATGTAATTGTTAAAGTTTTAATTAGTTAGAATTATCATGCTAAAATATATGAAGATGCAATGCAGATGAATGTATAAATGCAATGTAAGAAAAGACATTGACTTTGAATTCAATTCCATTAGAACAACTTCTCTAGAAGAAAAACTTCTTTACATAAAGTGAAATTACACAAATGACTTTGCCTTGTTGCCTAAAGCTTTGATCTTCCTTAGAAGCTTGGTTAATTTTTGACTCTGCCCCGATTTCGATTCATATTGGATGCTCAAAATATCAGCTTCAGCAGCTACTCTTGCATGTGATTAGCAGCTTCTCTCATTTGGGTCAGTGCTTTTCCCATTACATAGTCTCTTTTTTGACCTGTCTCTAAGCTTGTCGAAAGTGTCGTTTACTAGTTTCTAGATTCCTTTCAAGGATCTCAATTCAAATCTCAATGTTGTGAAGTGCAGCCTCTAATTCCTGCACCCTTTCCCTTAATTCCTTACTCTTGGTCATACTCGCTTTAAGTTCTCGGACGGAGTTCTGATTGCGGTGTCTACGTAGTGACTCTTCTAACTCCATTATTCTAGCTTCTAACCCAGCTATTTGGGCTTTCAGTTCGGCCTTCTCGACTTGTTTTTCTAGCAGTTCTCCTTTCAAGGCGTTCTCTCGAGCTTGACCGTCTTTGAATTTCTTTTGCCACTATTTTGTTTGATCTTTTTGTTTTTGTATTTCCTACCGCCATTGTTCCAACGTCTTGCCTAATCCAACGGTTCTCATGGACAAACGAAGCTTCTTATAAACCTTCTTCAAGTCTTCTAAGTCTTCTTCAACTTTGTTTTTTTTCCTTTCCTTAATCATTCAGCCTCTAACCTATGTATATTAACGACCAATCCCAACTTTATTTTTTCCTTTCCTTAAGGATCTCTTTTCGAATTCTACACTCTTCTTCTCAAAGCCTTGTTTTATGATGTCTATCTCTGATGGGACCTCCTGTAAATATTCTTTTATTGGCCGAACATTTTCGAGATTTGGTGTTGGAATGCTATCATTAACTCTTTTACTTCTCTATCAATCATAATTCGAGGTCGTCAACGGGTTTACACTGAACTTCTTCATCCTATGTACTTCCTTTCATGCATTCGCTATCTCTCGGACCCTTTTCTTGTAATCATTCCCTTTGTAGGTGAACTTGTACTAAGTTAGGCCATGTGTCGTAGGGATAAATTGTCTCGTCTTGTATTGCCTCAACACGAGCAGAGGGGCATATCCTATAGCACCCCATACCCCGAGTAAAAGGACCCAATCAAAGCTGCCACAACTATAGAGGATCTCATCGAGGATAAACCAAGGCGCGCACCATTCGACGTCCTCATCCTGAAGGTTCCAAAGGATAGCCATCCATTTTTCCTTAGTTATATTTTGTTCCCTTTGTGTGGCAACAAATTCTCTCAAAGGTGAGAAATCGACCGAGAACACTTTGCATGGTAATTTCTCTATCTTTCATAAATGACTTTGAAACCAAACCATTAGAAGTGGTGCACAACCAATGAACCTCCCTTCCCCTTCTCTTTAACAAGCATTTAATGATATGAAGGTCTCGGTTAGAATTGTTGGGATGGGGGTGACTCCTTTACTAAGCCAATCAAATAGAACCGCAACTGCATCTTCCATATGCCCTAATGCTTTTTGGGAAAAGGACTAACCAGTATATGCCAAGAGCAAATATGTCAATGTGTTTCTTCATATCTGCGTGTGCTAGTATTAGATCTCGCAGACTTTTCCAATTAATACACTTATTGTCTCCTTTTACTTTTATTCGAGATGCAACCCACTGTTTCTCATCCCAATTACGTTCATCAATCTTCTCAAAAAGGTTGGGACACATGCATCTTTCGGGTATGCTTTGTCAACTTGAATTCTTGGACAATGTATCAATGCAATATACTCTTCCACTATGGGCATCATGTCGAAGTTTCCAAAGGTGAAATAGCTGTATGCAGGATTCCAGTGCTGGGTGGGACTCCAAAGAGATGTTTGTCTATCTTCACTTCTAGTAAGTAAGGTAAGTCTCCATATTCCCGATAGAACATTTGCTTCATCTCTATCCTACTGACCCAGATCTCTCCATATTCCCAAAATTCTAATACATGCCCTCTTTCAAACTGTCTCCTTTCTCACGCTGTCGTTCCTCTAACCATAAGTGCGCAACCATGTTATCTTCCACTCTATCAAGAAATTCGTCTTTCATGATGAAACTGCCTATTCGATAATCGAACTAAATCAACACCTTTTCTTGTATGGTGATGCAATGCAAGCAAAACAGATAAAATAGAACACGTTAGCAGAACATATCAATATAAGGTATAAAACAAAGAACCTAAGAACTTGTATTGGATAATTGCTAAAAGGTTCGGTATAACTCTTTCTAAGGCAAGTACTTATGGCTCATTATATGTGGTTTAGGCTCTAGAGTAAAGGGTACCCAAACCAGCAGATTCATCGATCCTCACCCATTACAGGCTTATACGGATGAGTTCAAATTAGGGGGACACATTTCCCACATGTTTGCACAGAAGTGAAAACTTCATGAAAACATGAGTCCAGATGTAATCCCAAAAGTGATTCACTAATGCATATGAATGCAAACTTATACTAGCAATATCAACATAATATAGCACCACACAAAATGCAAAGGATCGTTTATTAAACAAAACTGAAGGTTTAAAAATTTTCAACGAAAGACCCAAAAATAATCAACTTTTGGCTTGACTCTCTTTTATTTTAAAAAAAATTTCCCCAGTGGAGTCGCCAAGTTTTCGAAATGTTTATTTTGGAAAACAAACAGGTCTCAAAAAATATTTTAAAAATCGAAATATGGAGTCACCACCAATCTTTTTATTTGGCGTGATTGGATCTCCACAAAACATTAAAAACCTATTTTGAAAAATATTTTTGGTCTTCGAAATCCAGAAAAAAAAGGTTTGGGAGTCGGTTACGTGTGAGGAAGGATTAGCACCCTCACACGCCCAAAATTGGTACCATAACGATTATTTTTAGGTTTTGTTTGTTAAAATTTTGAAATCTCAATCGAAGTTTAAAATACGATCTTTTTACACATAACTCATTTTGCATGATTTTCATAAATCAATTTTGAAGAAAAATGCTCACGTGTTTTGAATTTCTCGAAGAATTGAAGTCGTGTCCAACACGTTAGGGCATGACATGCTCGGAATTTCGAAATTGAAGAACATTTTGAAAGGTTTTAAAGAGGACATTCGATCACGCGAATTATACGAAAAATCACACCCAACACGTTAGGGCATAATTTTTCCAGATTTTCACACGATAGGATGTTGCCTCGGTTTTGAAATTCTTTTGTATGTATCTTTATGAAAACAATTTAAAAAAAAATGAGTGTACAAATTAAACACGAATATGCAATTTATTGGAAAAATTAAATAACCTGAAGACGAAACAATTAAGCAAATAAATAGATGCAAAAATAAATGCAAGATTAATAATATACGAAGTACGAAAGGACATGAAACAAAACCAGAAAACATGACTAATTAAGAATACGAAGAATAATGATTAAATTTTAGATACAAAAATCGAAGAAAAAGAAAAAAAACGGGGTTGAAAATGAAGTTTCGGAGAATACGAGGTTAAAACATAATTTTAGAAAAAGTTTAGAGGTAAAAATGTAATTTTAGGAAAATTTGAGGTCAAAATGTGATTTTGGAGAAGTTTAGGGTCAAAATGTAATTTTAGGGAAAGTTTAGGCGTCAAAACTTGATTTTGGAATAGGTTTAGGAGTCAAAATGTGATTTTGGAGAAGTTTGGGGTCAAAATATAATTTTAGAGGAGTCAAAATGCAATTTTGGAAAAGATTAAGGTTCAAGATGGAATTTTGAAAAAGTTTGAGGGTTAAAATGTAATTTTAGAGAAGTTTGAGGGTTAAAATATAATTTTAGAGAAGTCGAGGGGTCAAAATATGATTTTTGGAAAGTTCAGAGACCTATAAAACAATAAAACCAAAAGGATAGGACACGTGGTAGCTTCTCAGGCTTCCAAAAGTGAGAGGATTGAATTGGAAAATAATTTAAAATTACTTGGCCAATTTAGAATAAAATAAAAATTGATGTAAGGATGAAATTGAAACAAATGAAAAATGAAAAAGAATAATTACAAAAATAGCCCCAAAAAGGGACACTTGGCATAAATAGAAAAGCAATTAAAATTGTTGGGTAAATTTAAAATAAATTAAAAGTAGCATGGGGACTAAATTAAAACAACTAAGAAAGCGGAAGGACCAATGACAAATAGACCATTTAATGAAAATACGTGGATCCTAGGCTGGGTCGGATCGAGTCAGGTCGGATAGGGTCAAAACGACGTCGTTTTGAGGCTTGGATATCAAGGCCAAAACGATGTCGTTTTGGTGTCGTATAAAAAGTCTTTAAACTTCAAAAAAAAAAAAAAAACCATTTTAACACCCCCTTTAAAAAAAACCTTTTCTCATCCAAAAAAGCTCTCAAGCCTCTCCCCAGTCTGCCATACTCCGATCGTACCTCCGATCACCGCCCCGTCATCGGCCATCGTCGACCGTCATCGTCCACTGTTGTCCATGGCAGCCAAAAGGTAAAATTTTCCTTTTTATTTATTTAAAAAAAAAATCATAGATCTGGGTTCTGATCTAACTTGATCGAACCTATATTTCTAAAAAATTTCAAAATATTCGTCCTTCCTTTATTTATAAAAAAAAAATCTGTGTATATATTTTTTAAGAAAAAAAACTATGGCGATTTTCGTTTTTTATTTTGAGTTTAGATTTTTAATTTTATTTCTTTATCTTTTATAAAAATTTATAAAACAGATATTGAAAATGGATCTATATTTTCCGTTTAAAAAATGGATCTAAAACATATTTTAGAAATTTTGAAAAGAATATTTTTGAAATTTATTGTTTATTGTTCCCATTTCTAAATCTGATTTTTTTTTGTTTCACGTTTGTTTATTTACAGGCATGCGAATGTGGGAGTCCCTCATGAACAATGGAGTGGCTTGGAGGGACTCCATTCACGACGATCGATGGCGTCAGTTTGGATCCGAGTAAGTCCTTTCAAATCCTTTTTTATCTATTATTATTAACGATTCAAACTTTCAATAAAACAATAAATGAACACTAAGTATATATTAATGCGTAATAAATAATAAACAAATATACTTATATACTTAGAATAGATGCTTTGAATACATAAACAATAAGTATTAATATTTATTATATACCTTGAATGGAAATTTGATTGTTTGGAAACTGATTTGCTTCTCTGTTGATTTGTATTTCTTATTGATTTCAAATGTATTGGCTGTATTCTGTATTGTTTTCTCTAAAACTCGTAAAAAATTACAGTTGACATTAGTTTCAACTTTATAGCCTCATTACATAATCATGATTTTTTGTTTTTTTTTCAACTTAATGCTGATCTTTTCTTCTTTTGCACGTGCCAGTGGCGGTGGTGTGACAGTGACAAGTTGGTGAGGGCGATGTTGCTGGTGGTGCTGACGTGACAGCTTTTGATTGAAAGAGATGGAGGCGGCAGCAGCAAGTTCCACATTTAGGGTTTTTGATTTTTATATTTTTTGAGCTTTGATCATGTAATTGGGCCATTGAACTTGTAATTGTTTGAACTCAAAAAATTATAAAAGAGACATTAATAAATTTAAATTTTGTTTGGGTCCAATTTAATTTAAATTTGAGCCCGGATAAATTGAGCTCTAACAAAATCCATATGAAACCCAATAGTGAAATCCAAGCCTACATGAATAACTTTTTATTCTTCCAACCTCTAAATGTTATGCCAATAAAAACAAGCTGACATCCATTGTTTTTGTTAATATTATTAATAGTGAAATGAGTTTCAACACATGTAAATAGTAAAAAACAAAGAGATGAAGAACAATAAAAAACTTGTAAAAAATAAAGGGAAAATGCACAATGTAAAAGCCTCAGCACATGTAATTTTTCAAGACAAAGGGTAATGCATCCATCATGAAGTTAAAAAAAAACTTGTATTTAAACAGTAATAAACAGAGAGATGAAAAAATAAAAAAAAACCATTCAACTATTCAAAAATGTTTCGAGACAAACCTTAAAAATGCAAAAAATTCAAGCTTTAGAGTTAAGATTGAAGAGAACGGAGTGCATTGGCCAAAAGGAACACCACTTCGATTTGGAGGTAAGGATTTTGATTTGGGGGTTTGGATGAATTGATGATGAAGAAGAAAAACAGAGAGTTTATTTTAGAGATTATTGAATAAAAAGGAGAATAATGAAATTAGGGTTTTTTTAGAGAAGAAGATAGATTTGGGGTTTGAAACTTTAAAGTGAATGGAAATATGAAATAATGTTGGACTTTCACGATGGAGCTTGCTGCTGCTGGAGTATGGAGGGTTTAATTTTTGTATTCATGGGGCAGATGGGCTTGGGGGAAATGGGGTTAAAATAAAAGGGTTTGGGCTTGGGGGAAATTGGATTAAAATAAAAGCTTAAAAGGATTTGGGCTTGAAAATATAAATTTGAAAATTTAAAAAATATACTTTGTATTTTATTTCTTCGAATTATTTGAGTTATTTAAATTCGAAAATTTAACTCGATTTGAACTCAAAATTAAAAAAAAATCGAGTTGGTTCGATTTACTCGAATAACTTGATTCGAATAATTTAAAATTCGATTTTTTTTATTTTTCGAATTGAATCGAATTTTTCTCACACCTAAGGACACTCATAATTTTTTGTTATGTAAAAGCTTTATCCTAGATTATTTTCAAAGACTCGGTTTGATTCATTGTTTTGTGAAGCTTGTGAGTTTGCTAAACACACTAAAAATTCTTATCCTTTGAGAAATAATAGAAGTAACACTCCTTCTATGACTATTCATTCTGATATTTGGGAACCAACTCAACATATGCCATTATTTGGTAATCGGTGGTTTGTTACTTTTATTGATTGTTGCATTAGGATGACTTGGGTGTATTTGCTAAAATCTAAAAATGATGTGTTTACATGATTTCAATCTTTTCATAAAATGGTGTGTACTCAATTTGATGCTAAGATACAATTTTTTAGAATTGACAATGGTACAAAGTACAATTTTGTTACCTATTTGGAGTCTTATGAGGTAATTCATCAAACAACTTGTCCGGGTACTAGTTCACTGAATGGGGTTACTGAAAGGAAAAATAGACATTTGCTAGAAGTCACCAGATCTCTTATGTTTTCCATGAACCTTCCAAAACCATTTTGGGGGGACGCAATTCTTGTAGCCACCTACCTTATTAATAAAATGCCACTCAGAACCCTTAATTTTATAGTCCCTTGGAAACTTTACAAGGTAAAAATAAGTATACTATTCGTCCTAGGTTATTTGGATGTGTCTGTTATGTCCATGATCGAAAAGCAGACAAATTAGTTCCACAAGCCCTTAAATCCGTGTTCATTGGGTATTCTCTAACACAAGAAGGTTACAAGTGTTATCATCCTCCTTCACGAAGAACTTTCATTAGTATAAATGTTACATTCAGAGAAACTGAGCCTTATTATGGTACAACTCAATCACCTCTTTAGGGGGAGAACAATGAGAGAGAAGAAGCGATACCTAACTCAGTAACTATTAAAAACCTTATTCCAAAAAACACCATTGTTTAAGGGGAGGCTACTGCATAAGGGGAGACTACTATTCAAAAGGAGATTGTTGGGCGCTTGGACAAACCAGATTTAAAGAAGTATTCAAGAAGACTTAGAAGAAAAGAAGCTATCATGCAACTTACTATGTGCCAAGAATCTTCCTCTTCTAGTGAGTTACCCCTTAATGATTTAGATAAACCAATTACCTAAAGAGAAGGTGTTAGATCCTGTACTAAACACCCTACGTCTAAATTTATCTCTTATGACTCATTGTCCCTTCTCTATAAAGCATTTTCCTTGTCTTTGTCCTCTGTGTCTATTTCACAAGTTTAGTATGAAGCATTTGAAGATCCCAAGTGGAAAGAAGAAATGGTTGAAGAAATGAAGGCACTAGCAAAGAATGAGACTTGGGAGATAGTAACTCCTCCAATAGACAAGAATTTGGTGGGATGCAAATGGTTGTTTACTTTTAAACACAATTCTGATGGTTCGATTGAAAGGTACAAAGACAAATGCTTCACTCAAACTTAAGGAGTAGACTATCAAGAGACGTTTTCCCTTGTTGCCAAAATGAACACCATTAGAATTTTGTTATCTTGTGTAGCCAACCTTGACTGGAACCTACAATAATTTTATGTGGAGAATGCATTCCTACCTGGAGACTTAGAAGAGGAAGTATATATGGAGATTCCTCCTGGATTTGATAATGCAAAAACGCAAGGGAAAGTATGCAGATTGAAGAAAGCCTTGTGTGGATTAAAATAATCAAAATGAACACCATTAGAATTTTGTTATCTTGTGCAACCAACCTTGACTAGAACCTACAATAATTTTATGTGAAGAATGCATTCCTACATGAAGACTTAGAAAAGGAAGTATATATGGAGATTCCTCCTGGATTTGATAATGCAAAAATGCAAGGGAAAGTATGCAAATTGAAGAAAGCCTTGTATGAATTAAAACAATCTCCCAAAGCATGGTTTGACAGATTTCACAAAGCATGATCACTTTTGGTTATCAACAAAGCAATGCTGATCATACCCTTTTTATGAAACATCACAAGGGTAAGATCACTCTTCTTATTGTATATGTTGATGATAGGAGACGATGAGGAAGAAATGGCTCGACTGAAACAATATTTGGCTCAAGAATTTGAAATAAAAGATCTAAGGAAGTTGTAGTATTTCTTGGGAATTGAAGTTGCCAGATCAAAGAAAGGAATCTTTATATCTCAAAGAAAATACATCCTAGACCTCTTGATTGAGACAAGTATGTTGGGATGCAAACTTGCAGAATCACCTATTTAAAGCAATCATAAGTTGCAAGCTGGAATAGAAGAGTAAGTGGATAAAGAAAGATATCAAAGATAGGTTGGTAGACTAATTTATCTCTCACACACTAGACCTAATATAACATATGCATTCAGTTTGGTAAGTCAGTTTATGCATGATCCTTGAGAGTCTCATATGCAGGTTGTTTTCCACATTCTACGCTACCTAAAGTTTGCCACAAGAAAAAGTGTCCCCTTTCCTACACATGGTCATATCCAGATAGAAGCTTTTACAGATGCAAATTGGGTTGGATCTCTGGATGATAGAAGGTCTACATTTGGATATTGCACACTTGTGGGAGGAAACTTAGTCACTTGGAGAAGCAAGAAGCAAAATGTGGTTGCTTGGTCAAGTGCTGAGGCAGAATACAGAGCCATGGCTCAAGGCTTTTGCAAGCTACTATGGTTATTAAAAGTTATGGAGGAATTAAAGTTGTCAAATAAAGGAAAATTATCCTTATATTGCGACAACAAGGCCGCCATCAGTATAGCTCAAAACCCAGTACAACATGATCGAACAAAGCACATAGAAATTGATCAACACTTCATCAAAGAAATGTTGACTGTCGGCATCTTAGGCTTAAGCCATGTAGCCTATGACAAGCAATTAGCTGATGTGTTCACTAAACGACTTAACAACAGAAGCTATCATAATTTGGTTTGCAAATTGGGCATGCATGACATCTATGCACCAACTTGAGGGGGAGTGTTGACAACTTATCTCAGCTAATCTCATTTTTTATTTTTAGGGATTAGATTAGCTTAAAATTAGGATTATTGATTTAATGTATTGATTACGTTTCCTTAGTTAGCCCAACTCTTTTTGTATAAATAGTCATGTAAATTTTTATATTGGAATATACATGAAAAAGAATTTCTATTATCAACAGTTAAACTTATAAACTTCATAATTAATCATGTGAAAGAATGTATAGTAAAATATGCATAAAAAAATAATGCGTGCACCTACTATACGTCTTTTAATTTTGTTGTTTAGATCTTCACTTTTTTCTTTTCTTAACATAATTCCCACTTTTTTTATTTGATGGGAATTCACTATATTAATTCTATGGTAAATTTAGTATGATTCTCTCTATAATAACATAGGCATATATAACAACTATTTCTATAATAAATAAAATCTTGAATAAAATTACTACGGAGAAAATTTGAGTGTTTATTCAAAATCCTAAGTATTTAGTGCAATTGTCTAGGCCTTCATTATGGTCTCTTACGCCCCATTACATAATTGGCGCACCGATGGAGCAAATGACAATGTTGAGAAGCAGGATTTGCGCTAATTTTCCTCTTAATTTCCTATGTGTGATAGCTGCTGCGTGGAACAGAAAGATACAGTAGACGCAAGTCGCGGTCAACTGCCATTATTTGCAAGAGAGCCATGCTGATTTTTCTTATTAATTTATTTTGAATATTTTTTTATTAAAAGAGACTAAAGAAAAGAGGTTGAATAGAAAAATATATATTTTTAATTTATGGGTTTTGAAATATTTGGTTGATAAAAAATTAAATATAAAATATAAAAGTAAAAAAAAAACAAAATATAAAATTATTTTAAATATTTTTTAAGTATATTTTATAATTTTTAGAATTAGAGCTAAAATGACAAATTTTGTAAATATTGAAGGCTACATTTGTTGAATTTTTTAGTTTTAGGATCAAATTGATAGAATGAGTACATATTGTGGGGCTAAGTTTGCTATTAGGCCAATAAAACAAAGCCCATGTTAGATTTTTTTGTAAGTTAACATCAAGAGTGACTGAAATATTTAATTTTGAAAAATTGTGTGACTAAATAAAAAATAATAATTGGGTGACCAAAATAGAATGAACTGAATAGTTGGGTGATCATTCTTATACTTTACCCAATTTGTTATTATGCTAATAAAAATGGCTATGTCAGCTTTCCATTAATGATTTAACAGAAAAATGACTAATATATCAAATTTCGAAAACGTTAGTTACTAAATTAAAAAAAATTACACTTAAATGATCAAAATAAAACACGCTAATAATTGAGTTGCTAATTGTATAGTTTCCCTAATTATATTTAGTAGGTTTTTATGAGTCAATTTTGGATTGGGATAATGTCATTTTACACCTTTGTACTTTGACATTTGTTTGAATGTGGTACCTGAAGTTTCAAAATGTCCAATGTGATACCTGAAGTTTAATTCCGTTATACAATTTGATACCTGTCGATAACGGTGTTAATTTCTGACTGATTTTGCCACGTGTACCAATTATGTGTCGACACGTGGTAATGAGCAGATTAAAGGGTAGCTGCACGGGCATATTAAGGAAAGGTTGCTTTACAATTTGCCCTTCCCCACTTTTTCTTGATTTATAATTATTTTTTGACTTGTACATTATATTTTAAGATTTTAAACATCGATAATAAAAATTCTTCTTTATCCCTTCTTTCTCCTTAAGGTCTATCTTTTTTCTGTTATAAAAATGGCCTATGGGGACATCTTCCTTTTCCCCACCATAAATGTTCTCGACATGATCAAACATCCAAGGTGCTCCCTCGACTTCTATCTGCGAATGCAATGGTGAAAAGAGCTTCCAATCCAATGGCTCCATTATTGGATCACAAAATTGAACCAAAGCTTCTCCAAGTAGATCCACTTGAAAATCACATCAAACAACATAAGCACTACCAGTTCCATTTTCTACCAGTTTCATTTTCTCATTTCTACAGGTGCCATTTCTACCAATTCAAAAGCATTAAACCCATTGTTGTTGCACTCAATTATAGGTGCAACGGCTTCATTACATAAACCCACAGGTTGAGTTTCATCAGGAACTTTTCTGGCTCACCCTTCCACGGGAGGCCCATCGAACTCCAATTGCACCTCTTCTGTATGAGAAGAAGCCCCAGGATCAACATCATCACCATTAATATCTTCAATAGTCTCATCTTGTTTCTTGAACAAATGACAAATTACAAAAGGATTCTACACAACAAAACAAATTAACCAATAAAATTCTGAATTAAAAAAAAAACATAACAATCAAACGAATTAAGAAAACCCAGTGATCGGAATTTGATTCCAATTGGCAATGATTCCTTTTCCCGTATGACCCCGATCTCATCTTTCCTTTTCCCGTTCACTTTAGCTCGCAAGTAAAAATCGATTAACTCCTTGTCCTTTGGTCAGAATTTGATTCCGATTGGTAATGAATTCAGTGAGATAATACCCTGGTAAACTGTTGTTAGTCCCCCAAATAAAGGATCATATTCAAGGTGAATTTGTATTTGGATTTGAAAGAGTTTAAGGGAAAAAAATCTTGAAAAAGTGGGGAAGGGCAAGTTGTAAAACAACCCTTCCCCAATTTGCCCGTGCAGCTACCCTTCAACCTGCCCATTGCCACGTGTTGACATATAATTGGTCCAAGTGGCAAAATAAGTCAGAAATTAACAACGCTACTGGCAGGTACCAGATTATATAACAGAATTAAACTTCAGGTACCACATTGGACATTTTGAAACTTCAAGTACCACATTCAAATAAGTGTCAAAGTACAGGAGTGTAAAATGACATTATTCCTTTTGGATTTTGCTAATAGAAAGAATATTTTAATGTTAGAAGAAAAACAAACCCAACTTGTGAGAAGGATTAATTAATTAGAAAAAATAAATTTCTCTTTCACAAATAATAAAAAAACTCAAATATTTCAAAGTTTTTTTTTAAATATATTGGTGTGATTACATGATAGTATTTGTTCATACTTTCTTAACCCTTTGACAAGGCAAACACACTTTGCATACACAAGTGCTCGAACTCGGGTCTCCTAAGACGAACATCATTCTCTTTTCACTAGAACCTCTCGTTGGGTTCCAAATATTTCAAAGCTAAATGTACCAATCACACGATGCAAATTATGAAAAAAATTGGCGCTAATCATGTTGCCCCAATCATATGTATGATAAGGTTTTGTGTAAATATGAAAATAAAGTGTCAAGTTAACAATGTAACATAAAATTTAAAGCAGGTGGTTATGGGAAAATTGCAAAATTAAGAAAGTTTTCGACAATTTATAATGATAAGGTGTACTGTCTATTTTAAATCTTTTGTTTGGAATATAAAAGATAACATATATTAGTAGACGAACCTAAATATATCCTTAGTCTAATTAGAAATTAGCAAATTAATTGAAAGACTAATATGTAGTCTATCAAGTTCAATTGGGGAGATGCCTTGTCTTGGGCATTGGAGCGGATGACTCTCAGAAGATAGAGACTTTAGATGTGATTGACTGGACTGATAGTGCATTGGACTGAACCTAAGAAGAATATTTTAAATCTGTTTATGGATTTATTCACTTGTGACATTCAAAGTGTGACATACCTAAATCCTAAGTGGATGGCAGAATATGTATGTGTGACTCGTATACTTTGAGTAAATAAAAGCCTGAGTTTGAATAGATAATGAATTAAAAGTTGGTGCATTGTGTATACAACTTTTGCAGAATGTAGCGTTAGTCAGAACAGTGAAATTAAAAGCCTAAGACATAGGTAAATGATACCCTCTCATTGGCATTATATGGTTGATGAAAAGTAAACGTGGTCATGGGTAGTTCGTCTTTGTGATGAATGACTTGGTTACTATTTGATAGTAATTGACTTTTCACGAAAAAAGATGTAATGATTACCATGAGAGAAAATAGGATCTTATCGGGAGAACAGATTTATCCCAAAGAGATTAAAGATATCCTATGAGAGTAACACACTTATGACAAGGTTATTGGACTAGCATTGATCGAGCTACTTCCGCAATGGTTTGTCATTAAGGAGAGTTCAATCACGATACTATAGTGGAATGACTTCATGGCTAAATGAGTTTATAATTACTAGTCGAAAAGCTAGAACTTAATTATAAATCTTTTGAGCCCTAATTGCATATGTCTAATCAGTTTTCCCGCTAGCTCTTTGAAACCATAAATGAATTGCATGCTGAATGAAATTTAAAAAAAAAATGGATAGAAATGAAAATGTTAGAGAAATGAGCAACATTTGGAAATGAATGTGATTTTCTCTAAATGAAAAAGAAAAAGACCTGAAAATGAATTTATATTTTTTGAATAAATGAAGTTCAAAATTGGAAATAAATTCATTGGTTATGGTGAATCCATTGAATGTAGAAATATTAAATAAATTTTCTCATAGATTCTTTTACAGTAAAGTCGGCATGGTTTTAGCGAAATTGGAATTGGGTTGAGAAAATTATTTAAATTTATTTGAGATGTTTATTTTGATAATTAGAAAAACAAATATCGGATTAGATTGAATTATAAAGTACTTGGTTAAAAGTCTAAAGTACTTGTAATTGTATTCGTTATGGGAGAGACCTAAAAGCCCTTCATGTTTAAAGAGAGGGACGTCAAACCCTAGTTTGTTTAACTAGGGTTGCAACTTACCTACTCCTACTTAGACTAGGAATCCGTTTTCCTATTGAAATAGACTTCTACAATTCAACAAGCTTTACCTCTTCTCCTTATAAATAGATGATACCGGTAGAGTTAAAAATACAACTTTGAGTTATTGTTATTTTGCTCGAAAATAGTAAGAGTTTATTCTTTAAGTATTAATTATATTTTCCAGAATAACAATTCTATTAGTTTCTATTAAGATAGGTTTTGCTTTGACACTGAAAGTAAAGAGAACTATTTTTGGCTTTATATTTAATTCGAATCTTCGAGCCCATACTCGAAGCAGTTTGTGGTACGAGAATAATAAAGAAGGTCATTCGGTTGCAAACCAGGAACGACAAGGATTCATCTAGTTGAAAACATAAGTACGATTTTGGTGAAGGATTTATTGCTATAAATATCACAGATCGACTTGATTTTCAAAACTTTTATTTTTTGCTATGCAAAAAAACTGTTTTCAAACAGGATTTTTCCCACAAAAACGAATCATAGTGATTTCATGACATGCATATATAAACAAATCCGTCCTATGATGCAGTGTATAGATCCTGTAATAGTAATAAAAGTTAAGTATATTTATACTCTTAATGAGGTATGTAGCTCGTTTGACTATGATGTAGAGTTATATGAGCATCTTTGATAGCCTCACCCAGAGGCTTATTTAGGAGGGATTGGTAGGGCCCCAGTCCCCCTTAAAATGGTTATTTTATCATTTTGGCCTTTTAAATTTTTAAAAATTTTAAATTAGTAAAGAGAAAATTGCACTTTGCTCTCCCTTAAAAAGGATAAAAATTTTATTTAATCCTTAAAAAATTGTAACGATATAGATAATTTAATTTCGATCCCTCTTAAATTTTTTTCCTGGCTTTGCCCCTGGCCTGACTAATATAAATATTCTTGCTATTTAATTCACTATTGACTTTAGAGCAAAGATTATTGAAACAGTAAGTACAGGTAGAGGTGTTCATGGGTTGAGCCGGGTTGGGTTTGGACCGAGTTTAAACATGATATTAATATATTTTATGCTTGTCCAAGCCCGGTTCGGCCCGAAATTTGGGCTTAAAGTTTTGCTCAAACCCGCCCATATTTGCAAAAGATTAACCCAAGTCAATTTTAGGCTTGCCCATATTAATTTTTAATTTTTTAAAAAATATTTATTTTGTTTTATTTTAATATTTAATAATTTTATAAATTTTTTATTTATTGAAAAGTTTTATATAGTCATCTTAATATTTTTCAATATTTACACTAGAGTAGTATTATATATTTAGCATATGTTTATTTTTTAATGTGTTTTAAATTAAATAAATATATAAAAATAATATAATATAAAGTATTATAAACTTAAAATGGTCAAGCCAAGCCGAGTTTGGGCCTTGAATGTTCAAACTCGAGCCCGACTCATATTTTAAATGGGCTTAATTTTTTTGTCTAAATCCATTATCAGGTCTAATATTTGTGCCCAAATCTTCTTAAATTTCGAACGGACCTTCAAGCCTGAACAAATAACCCGGCTCATGAACAGTTCAAGTTGATGATATTAACTCTTGTATTATGCATAACTTTCAATATTGAGCTAAAAATTTAATGCTTAAATATTTTTATTAAATTAAGTGGGGAATTGTTAGCATATTTCAATAAAAAAATGAAAACGTTATCATTAACTTTAAAGAATGTTTAGGAATCATTTATTAATATAAGTTTCATAAATATATATTTACCTCCAAACATTTACTTTAAGTTAAATGCTTCATTTAATTTTTATTTTTATCCTGCCCTATAAAAAATTCAGGCAAGTACCAAAGAAAAATAAAACCCTAAATTATTGTTGTATCCCTGCTATACAGCAAAACAATGAGCTTAATCCATGTCCTTCTGTTTTTAATTTTTGGGACACTGGCATCTCTTACCATGGCTCGAACAATCCATGAAAGCGCCATTGTTGACAAATACGAGCAATGGATGATTGATTACAGTCGAAAATATGAGAGCAAATTAGAGAAGGAGAAACGTCTTAATATATTCAAGGAAAACTTAGAATATATTGAGAGCTTTAACAATGGTGGAAATAGAAGTTTTAAGTTAGGTCTCAATGAATTTGCAGACATGACACAAGAAGAATTCGTTGCAACTCACACTGGATACAAGATGCAGAATAATCCCACAATGTCAAAATCAATATCTTTTATGTATGAAAACTTTTCAAATGTTTTGACAAACTTCGATTGGAGGGATCAAGATGCAGTCTCTCCTATTAAGAATCAAGGTCAATGTAGTAAGTACCAATATACACATAAAACATTTGATTTTGTTGAGTAATATTTTGCTTGTCTTACTAATAAGGATATCGGGGTATTTATACGTGTTTTTAATGGTATTATTATAGTTCATAATGAGACCCACTATTTTGTCTCGGCTATATGGTCTCTGCTACTGATATTTCTTGTCCTTAACACTGACATTCTCTACGAGCTCTGCAGCCTGCTGGACGCGTGTCCCCGGAGCACGTGGTCCTTTCTGTTTTTGGGATTGACATCCTTTGTGAGCTTTGTACTTGTTGGTCACATGTTTACACGGCCTATGAGATATGTGATCTTTTTTGCGACCTCCATCAAACATGCGAGAACTTCTCGTGAGCTCAATTTGCGACCCCATCTTGCTAGGTGTGCTCGCAAACTCTCTTCTGCGAGTCGTGCCTGCGAGCCCTTCTTGCGAGCTGCATCTGCGAGTTCATTATCTTCGAGTGAGACCTGTTCGGGTCATGCATCGAAAGTCCGGGTCTTTTTTAGGACTCGGATTCACGGTGATTAATGTATAACAAAATTGATGTCACAAATCAACCGTACACAAATTCAATATTAAAAAAATCTATTTGTTGAAATATAAAATACTTTCAACCCTTTTTTTTCAAAAAAGAAATACTATCAACCCTTAAATATATTTTGGAACTAATTAATGTTAGTATATACTTAACAAAGGGTTGTTTTTCATTTACATTTGCAGGATGTTGTTGGGCATTTTCAGCAGTGGCAGCCATTGAAGGGATAATCAAAATAAGAACTGGTAACTTAATCTCATTATCCGAGCAACAACTATTGGATTGCAGCAGAAACCAAGGTTGCTCAGTTGGCGGACAGATGACGGATGCTTTCGAATACATTATCAAAAACCATGGAATATCCACCGAAGAAAGCTACCCATATCAAGAAATGCAAGGAACTTGCGACAATGGGAAACAGAAAAACAAAGCAGCCAGCATCATCAACTACGAAACATTGCGCGCAAATGATGAAGAAGCGATGCTTCAGGCCGTCACGAATCAACCTGTGTCCGTTGCAATGGATGGAAGAGGACTAGCCTTTCAGTTCTTTCAAGGTGGTGTGTTTAATGGAGATTGTGGCAATTCTCTCAATCATGCAGTCACTATTGTTGGATATGGGACAAGTGAAGAAGGTTTAAACTATTGGCTGGTTAAGAATTCATGGGGAGAAACTTGGGGTGAAAAGGGATATTTTAGGATTGAAAGGGGTGTGAATAAATGTGGTATCGCCATGAAAGCTTCTTATCCAGTTGCATAAGTTGATACTAGATTATGGTTCATCTATGGAATGAAATTTTGGTTGGATGATTGAGTATAAATGTAGAAAGTTAAAACGTTTGAGTTCAAATTTTATTACTTGCATATATTTTTCTATTTTTTATATAAAAGATATATAAGAATAGAAACATCTTTAAAATAATACAATTTTCTTTATAAAATGAAGATATTTTTAATTTTTTTTAACTACGTTGATATTCAATTAATCCATGAGGTTAATTTAGTGAGAGAATTTATAATATACAGATAATTAAGGCCACTTCTTTAGTTTTTGGATTAAAATAAAAAGATTATGTATTATTATGGTTGTTTAAAATTTTGGAATTTGCTTTGGTTTTAGGTTCCTACTTCCTATGTATTTTCTTATATGGAAAGGATTATATGAAATTGTAACGTCACGTCATTTGTATTCTTTCAACAGTTTAATGTCATATTAATAATTTCATTCGGAATTTCAGTATTTTCAATTTGAAAAAAAATTAAATCCAAATAAAAATATTGAAATCTAAGATGAAATTATTGATGTGATATTAAACTATTGAAAAGGGATAATATATTTGTTTCATACAATCATTTCTCCTTATATAGAAGTATTATATTCAAATTTCTTTTTTTTTTAAAAATCTATTAACTAATTTCATCAAAATTTCTTAAATTATGTTACTTTTATATGCAAAAAGGATAAATCAAAACAATAACAATCAATGTGGAGTTGCTTGCCTTCCGTGTTCTTCTTAATAAGAATTTTTTGGATAATCAATGTGGAGTGTTTACTAGAATTTGTATCCATCAGCTAGACAACGCAGCCACTATGCTTTTCACCAGAACAAATAATCTAAAAAGATAGTGTGTCAACACGGGCGAAGTCAGAAATTTTTTAGGGGTCGAAATTAAATTGTAATTTTTATAATAATAAAAATATAATTTTTAATCAAAATTTTATTATTTTTAGGGGGTCAAAGTACAATTTTACTTTTACTAATTTAAAATTTTAAAAATTTTAAAGGCCTAAATTTTTTTTCCATTTTAGGGAGGCCAGAGCCCTGCTAGCCCCTGGCTTTGCCCCTGTGCGTGAATTGATTTTGGAACTTTTTATATATTTCGATATTTTCTTATTAAATTTATGTTGTTCCATGGTATATGAGTTTGATATTATGGTAATTAGAAAACAAAATATAACAAAAAAGTAAAATTTTGAATAATGGATACTATAACGATTTGATTTTTAAGTGGTGTTAGAAAATGCAGTTTTAGAATCTCATTTTTTAAAATCGGGATCGTAAAGATAAAAGGACCAAAATGATTATTCAAAGGACCAAAATGATTATTTAACCAATTTTTATAATAAATTAGTGGAGATTGATGTTGATTTCCACTTAGCCTTGGTTTATAATTAAAAAAATATAAATAAACATTAATTATAACTAAGCTTGATTAATCTAATTAATTAAATAATTAACCTTAATATATAAAGCAAATTAGTGGATGGAAAGATGAAATTGTCATCTTCCTGCCCAAGCCGTGAGCTACTAAAGGAAAATAATTTTTCTTTGTCATTTGGCCATTCAAATTGGATAAGGTAATTAAGTTATTTTCTTCATTTTTTTTATAAATTTATGATCATGGGAGTTGGTTGAACTAGATCATGTATCAATTTGTCCAATCACTTAGTTTTTAACAAGTTGCCATAGGAGAGAAATTGATGAATTAAGCTTGAAATTGAAAAGATTAATAGATAGTGACCTTAGATTGTGATAAGGACTAAATTAGAAACTAAATTAAACTTGTTAAATAACTTTGTAACATTAGGGGCTAAATTGAATAAATTGAAAACTATCATGAAATTATGTTATAGATATAAATTATTATGTCCATAAGAAAAGAATGTGAAATCGGATTTTGGTCCGATGTTAAATATTGAGAAATACAAGTATCTTGGGTATAAGGACCAAATTAAATAAAATGCAAAATATGTTTGGCTAAGTATTTGAATGTTAATTGGACGTAAACTAATGTTGTTTCTATTATTGAATTATTGAATGTAGATAAAGGCGACGTCGGGCCGTCTCGAGAGAGGGGGAAACAAGAGTCGTAGATGAGTGATGGAAGTTTTAGTTTTTACTTTTAATATTCGAGTCCAATATATATCCATACATACAAAATTACTGCTTATTAACTATTAAGGTAGGACTATTACTTGTCTTGAATTGAACTATGTGATGGTATTGAATGTCGATATTATGAATTGATTTGAACATAATACAAACGAGTATGATATGAATTGATTCGTATGTGATGAATAAGTATGTCAAAAATTGAATTGAGATGAACATGTATATGATGTATGATTATGATGTGTATTGATTCAGTGGTTACCCTATTTACTATCTAGGGTAGAGTCAAGTTTAGTTGGCATGCCATAGGGTCATCGATATAGTGATTGAAAACCATTGTTGTGAGGCCATTCGGGATGGTAGATTATGCAAACAGTGAAAGCCATTATTTTTAGGCCATCCAGGATGGTAGTATATCGAAAAAATGGAAGCCATTGTTGTCAGGCCATTCGAGATGGTAGAATATCGAAATAGTGAAAACCATAGTTCTTGGACCATCCGGGATGGTAGAATTTGTAATTTGTGAAAATCATTGTTGTCAGACCACTTGAGATGGTAAAATGTTTATATAGTGAAAACCATCATTGTCGGGACACCTAGGATGGTAGAATATATAGGTAATGAAAGCCATCGCTATTGAACTACTTGGGATGGTAAAATATGCAGATGGAAGTCATCATTATCGAGCCACCCGAGATGGTAGAACACTCAAACTCTAAAAGTCATCATTGCCAAGCAACCTGAAATGGCAAGAGTAAAATAAGGGCTATGGAATGTTGATGAAATCAGTTTATCATGCATTCATACATATGAAAATTGCATATAGTTAGTAAAATGAAATATTCTTTGTTGTTCTGTTACTTGTTGTAAGTTCCCGTATTGCTAATCTGTTCACGGAGACGGTGAGGGGTGTTACATGGATTATATTGCTATTGGATATGATTTGGACAAAAGCGTTGTGAATATAAAAACCGAAATATGAAGATGTATTGACTTTTTTCATATGATAAAGGTGAAGGAGATCAGCATATTAGTGGATTAAACTCAACAAATCCATCATTTTTGGGCAACTAGGGGTGGTCGGTCATCATTGCTGGGCAATCTAGGTTGACTTAAATAAATTATGAAACCATTGTTGTTGGGCAATCTGGGGTGGTAAGCCATCATCGTCGGGCAACCTTCAATGGCAGTCATCGTTGTTGGGCAATCCAAGATGACATCAAGTTGTGAACAAAAATGGATTTACAAATCCGAAAATCGTAGGAGAAGTTGTGTGCAAATGGCGTTTGTAAATATCGAAATGAAAAAGGAAAGAAGTTGGCAATCAACTCCTATTGAAACCTAAGGGCATAGAACTTTTCTATAAATCTAAATGTTATGGTTTGGATATTTTTATTATGCTATTTTGATGTATAAGATATAAGGCATCGTTTACTTATTGTGAGCTTATATCTTTTTGTACACAAGTTAGGTTTATAGTTACAGTTTGTTTCTCATCTCAGCATCCAACCGAGGCTCTAGACTCCTTAATGTTTGTATTCCATTTTGGTTATAATTGGCATATACCTAGGGTTGTCATTTTGACTGTTTTAGATAATGGTTGGCAATTAGTTTTGTTGTATTTATAATGATAGGATAAATAGTTGTGAATCAAATGAATGATGATGTATGCATATAAGCAAACGTCTAAATCGATTGCTTTTCTGTTTGAATCGGTTCATTATTGTTATTGATATGTTTGCGAAAAATGTTAAGCTTCTTTTGAATTGATTGTCTTTTTCTTTAAATAAATTGTGTTTATGTTTAAATCGATTATCTTTCTGTTTGAATCGATTCATTACTATTTAAATCGATTCTTTACTATTAATCTGATTCACACCCCAACATAAATATCTGCATGTTTGCTGTTACTTATAGTTCGATAGTTTAAGATCTGATAATTTAATTGGTTTGATTCATTTTGAATTGAAGGTGATTGGGGTGCCTTGAGGCATATTGGTTAGAAATAGGATTGGAATATGTCTTTAAATGTGATTTTTATTTTGATATTAAAATCTAGGACTTACATGCAAAAAAAAAAAAAAAAGGTTTTGGGCCTATTTAACTCCAAAAATATTGTAAGGGCTTGTTTAAACCATATATAATAATTGAAGGTCTTGTATAGTAATAGCCATAACCTTGAGTGCAGGCAAGGGCAGTTGACCGTGACTAGCGTCTATTCTTTCTCATCACACAATGGAAATTCAGACAAAATTTCAGCGCAAATCATACTTTTTGCTGCGCCAACTAAAGAATAAGAGTATCGTATGGGTTAGAATTTTCCTGCTGTACAAAACACACCATGAAAAAGAAATACAAACATGAATATGAAAATACAAAAATGATGTTATATATATAGAATCTCGTGTGTTGATTTGATGGTTAAAAGTATTTATTATCTCAAATATGATCTGGATTCAAGTCATGCCAGTCGCGTTGTTGTTAGAGCTTTGCTCTCTCCTTACAATTCACCAAAAAAATATTATATATATATATATATATATATTATGTTATGTCACACTAAAAAATATTTAATTAAGACAATGCAATAGGAGTTGAAAGTAAATGAGTTAATTAAGACTAAAGACAGAAATTAGTTAATTAATTAATTAAGATTTGCAGTGGAATTTCCTTGATTTCCTTTAGACTTCAATACTTCTTAACATTAAAAAATTCCAACTCAGGCATAGCAAAGATTCATGAAGTACAAAGTTTTCCAAATAATAATTTCCCCCCAAAGTCAAGCTCTTTTCCACTTCTCTTGTCACTTTCATGCCAATTTCTAACTTCCAACATTCATCACAAAATCCAGGTTAACATACGATCCAGCACAATTTCAATTAGAGATGAGTAAAATTCGATATAACTCAAAATATTTAAAATTCGAATCGAGTTAATCGAATTAACTCGAAGTTTTTTTTTGAATTTCGAGTTCGAATAGAATTGAATTTTCGAATTCAAATAACTCAAATAATTCAAATAAACTAAACAGTAAACTATCCCACCTACCTTACTATTATCATGAAATTCATATCAACATTAAATGAAAATTAATTTAGAATTTTAATTTTTCTTTTATTTTGATATTAAAATCTAGGACTTTCATGCATAAAAAAACATAGATTTAAGGCGTTTTTAACTCCAAAAATAATATAAATCATATATAATAATTTAAGGTATTGCATAGTATATTAGCCATAACCTTGAGTGCAGGCAAGGGCCGTTGACCGTGACTAGCTTCTTTTCTTTCTCATCACACAATGGAAATTAAGACAAAATTTTAGCGCAAGTCCCGCTTTCGTCAATAGTTGCTGCGCCAATTAAGTAATAAGAGTGTCGTATGGGTTACAACAGAATTGTTCGTGGGTCGGGTCGAATTCGAGTAAGTCTAAACATAATATTAATACATTTTATATTTGTTCAAGTCGGTTCGGCTCAAAATTTGGGCTTAAAAATTTACCTAAACCCGCTCATATTTGTAAAATATTAAACCAAACTCATTTTAGATTTGTTTATATTATTTTTTAAATTTCTTTAAAAAAATATTTATTTTATTTTATTTTAATATTTAATAATTTTATATATTTTTTATTTATTGAAATTTTGTATATAGTCATCTTTACATTATTTTAATGTCTATATTAGAGTTATATTATATATTTAGTATAGTTTTATTTTTTAGCGTGTTCTAAATTACATAATATATAAAAATAATATAATATAAAATATTATAAACTTAAAATGGTTTGGGTTGGCTCGGGTCTTGAATGTTCAAGCCCAAGTGTGACTCATATTTTAAACAGGCCTATTTTTATGCCCATGCCCATTTTTCGAGTCTAAAATTTTTACCCAAACCCTCCCAAATTTTAAATTTTTTACCTTCAATCTCTCCAAGCACTGGCCAGTCCGATTGGGCGAAAAGACCTCCCTTGAACTCGATGGATCACACAAGTGTGCCATGGTTGCAGGCTCCCATGCGCAACCCGTGACATTCTCCCCCACCGAATCTAGCGACGTCCTCGTTGCGTCCTTTGCATGGAACTGGTCTATCTTGTCATGGAACTGCCACAAGGCCTCGACAGGTTCCCAACTTGTCTCACTTTCAGGAAATCCTTTCCATCGAACTAAATATTCATGCTGCGGCCGATAGTACTTCCATCTGAACACACGATCTTCCTCGATGCTCTCAACTTCACGATCGTAGGAGACCTTTACCCCCATTAGTGCTCGTTCAGACTTGCCTCGATTTGGATCCTCCTGATCCTCATGGAATGGCTTAAGCATACTTACATGGAACACTGGGTGGACTTTGAGCTTTGTCGGTAACTCAAGCTTGTAGGCCACCTTGCCCACTCTCTTTACAACTCAAAATAGTCCCTCATACTGTCGCACAAGCCCCTTGTGCAAGCCATTATGACGCAAAATCAAGTGGAGTTTAGCAAGGACTGAATCACCAACCTGAAATTGCACGTCCCTTCGATTTTGATCCGCCCATTTCTTGTTGCATTTGCTTGCCTTGTGAAGGCAAGATCGAGCTAAATCATTTTGCTCTTGCCAATCCCTCGCAAATTGATAAGCTGCTGGATTAGGTCCCGCATAATGAGTTGTAACAGCATTGGGTGTAAGTGGCTCTTGACCCTTCACTATCTCAAACGGACTCTGGTTCGTCGCCCCACTTCATTGCAAATTGTACGAGAATTGGGCCACGTCAAACAACTTTGACCAGTCTCTCTGTGTGGCACTCACATTGTTCCGTAAGTACGTCTTCAACAACGCATTCACTCGTTCTGTTTGCCCATCGGTTTGTGGATGCATGCTAGTGGAAAAGTTCAAGTTTGAGCCCATTAACTTAAACAATTCCGTCTAGAACTGTCCCGTGAATTGCCCGTCTCGATCACTTATGATAGACTGTGACACTCCCTAGTACTTCACCACATATCTCAAGAAAAAACGAGCTGCCTCCTCAATAGGACACTCATTGGTTGCTGGAATAAAAGTTGCATACTTCGAAAACCTGTCTACCACAACAAAGATACTCGCAAACCCATCGAATTTAGGCAAACTCACAATAAAGCCCATGGATAAGCTCTCCTATGAATGCTCCGGAATGGGCAAAGGTTGTAACAAACCGGTGGGAGTCTTCAACTCGACTTTATCTTGTTGGCAAACCAAACAAGTCTTCACATAGGTCTCCACATTGTCACCCATATGAGGCCAATAAAATCGATCCTCCAAGAGAGCCAAAGTGCAGTGCATACCTAGATGGCCAGCTCATTTCGAATCATGACATTCGTTCATGATTTCTTTTTGCAAATTCTCGTATTGTGGCACATAAAGGCGGTGTCCCCGAGTGTATAGCAATTCTCCCTCAAGCCAAAATCGCCTTGTTTTTCCCTTTTTGGCAAGCTCTATCAAATTTTTAGCCATGAGATCATGGGACAATCCTTCTCGAATATGCTCTAATAGAGAACTATCGGGTTGGCTTATTCTCGCTAATTTCATCTTTCGGCTAAGTGCATCAGCGAAAATGTTGGCACTCCTCGATTTGTTTTCCAAGCTAAAATCAAACTCCGCGAGGAAAACCTGCCAACGAGCCTGCTTGGGAGACAATTTTTTTTGAGTCAAGAAATAGCTATTTGCAACATTATCAGTGTATACCACGAACCAGGAACCTAGCAAATAGTGCCTCCATGTGCGCAAATAGTGCACCACAGCAGTCATATCTTTCTCTTGGACCGTTTATCGTTGTTCTGTCTCATTGAGCTTTCGACTCTCGAAAGCCACCGGATTCCTATCTTGCATCAGTACTCCCTCAATTGCATAGTCTGATGCATCCGTGCGTACCTCATACGCCTTGGAAAAATCTGGTAAAGCAAGTATTGGCTCACTCGTCATTGCTTGCTTCACTTGCTTGAAGGCATTCTCACATCGAGGATCCCAATCCCATACTTTACCCTTCTTTAACAAATCCGTCAAGGGTGCAGTGATTTTGGAATAGCCTTCAATAAAGCGCCTATAGTAGTTTGTCAACCCAAGGAAAGACCGCAACTCTGTTACCTTGGTTAGTGGTTCCCAATCAACAATAGTCCAAACTTTGCTTTCATCCATACGAATCTTGTCACATCCCACAATTTGACCAAGGAATGACACCTCTTGTTAGGAAAATGAGCATTTCTCTTCTTTCACATATAGCTCATTTTCCCTCAAGGTCTGGAACACCTCCCTCAAATGTCCCACATGCTCCTCAAGCGACTTACTGTACTCCACAATGTCATCAAGATAAACAACCACAAAACGATTTAGGAATGGATGCAATACTTTGTTCATTAGTGTACAGAATGCAACTGGAGCATTCGTTAACCCGAAGGGCATTACAAGGAACTCAAAGGATCCATATCGAGTCACACAAGCGATCTTGGGCTCATCCCCTTCGACTATTCTCACTTGATGGTACCCCGATCGTAAATCCAACTTAGTAAATCATCTCGCGCTACCAAGTTGGTTGAACAAATCTGCAATAAGAGGAATGGGATACCTGTTCTTCACAGTAATCTTGTTTAAAGCCCTGTAGTCGATACACAATCTCAAAGACCCATCGTGCATCTTTTGGAATAACACCGGTACACCAAATGGGGCTTTAGATGGTCTAATGAACCCGACATCTAAAAGCTCCGTCAATTGTTTTCGCAATTCCTCCAACTCAGGCGGAGATATTCTATATGGGGCCCTAGCTGTCAGCTCCGAATTGGGTATCAACTCGATCCTATGATCCACCTCCCTCTTAGGTGGCAACTTCTTGGGTAACTCAGCTGGCATCACGTTTTGAAAGGACTTTAATAACTGACCCACTTCCCTTGGAATTTCACCAACAGATTTCAAACCCTCATCGACCTTCAAGGCGGCTAAGTAGGAGACTTCATCTCTTCGTACTCCTTTAGCGAACTGGATTGCTGACAAGGTTTTCCCTTCCATGCTTGTTTTCCTTTTCATTCTCACCATACATTGATGGTTTGAATCGTTGATCACCATATAATTACCGGAAGGATAAATACCCACATTAACCTGATCAAATAGGCTTAAACCAACCACAAAGTCATAATCATCAAGTGGTATTACCTTAATGTTGGCTTTGCCACTCCATTCGCCAAACTGGAGTTCTACTCCCTTTGCTATACCCATTATAGGCATGCTCTTCGAGTTCCCTCGCCATTTCCTCGGACATGAATAAATCAGACGCACCAGTGTCAACAAGTGCATTCAATCCTCTGCCAACCACAATAATGTCAACAAACATCAGCCCCTTACTTGTCTTGTCTTCGACACCTCCCAAAATTGCACTGAGATTTTTTGTGTCTTTTTCAGTTTCCTTGGCAACTCCACGTGCCTCCATGGTATTGAAGGCTTCCTTCTTTGGACAATCCTTCATCCTATGTGGGCTTTGACAAAGATAGCACTTTAATGGCCCCTTTCGCTCCCATGGCTTGCCTTGACTAGCTTTTGGGCCATCATTCTTCTTATCTCCCCCACCATTACCCTTGGCTTTTGGCTTGGGTTTGGAGGACTTATTATTCTCGGACTTCCTTCCTCCAATCTCCAAGAAATTTTCTACCTCAGCCATGGCTACAGTCAATTCAATGATGCCTTAGCGACGTAACTCTTGCTTCGCCCACATCTTCAGCCCATCCTCGAACCAATAGAATGCTTTTTTCTCGTTCAAGTCTGATATCTGAAGCATCAACTTGCTGAACTCTCGTACATATTCTCGAATAGTGCCTTGTTGCGTAAGCCGATGCAACTTGGCTCGAGCCTCTTTCTCAGCATGCTTCAGGTAAAATTGCTTCTTCAACTCTCCTTGGAACTCCTCCCAAGTCCCAATAGTCGTTCCTCCATGTTTCTCATCTGTGGACCTACGTCGCCACCATAAGAGAGCACTATCAGTAAACTAAATCGAAGTAGTGTTTACCTTAGTGGCATTATCCTCGATGCCCATTGCTTGGAAGTGTTGTTCCAATTCTCACAGGAAGTTATCCACTTCTCTCGCGGACCTATCCCCCTTGAACTTCTCAGGTTTTGAAACATCATCCGTCCGTTGCTTCGGTCCTGAAGCCATCATCCCACTTCCTAAGGCAGGCTTATGATAATGAGCTCCTCTTTAAGCTCAGCAATCTCCTCCTTCAAGGCCGTCACCAAGGCCTCAAGAGCATCATCTCTTACTATCAACTTATCAGTAGTGGACCTAAGAGACTCCATCACAAACTCTTTGCTATCTTCCCTTAGATCATCAAGACGGCTCATGACAATCTCAAGTGTCTCCTTCATGTCTCCCATGGACTCTTCAAGATTGACCACACGATTCTCCAAGCTTGATAGCATGTCCCTCGACCGACTAGCCTTTCTGGCCCTTTCGCGGGTCTCCATAGGCTCAACATGTTCAACGATTTCTTTCGACATCTTGCAGGGTGCCTTCGCAACACTATCTTTAATACCAACTGTCACGGACTTAGATTTTTCCCATGCAATCCGTGCGACCTTAGGTCGTTTGTTTGCTCCAAAAATGCCTAAGTTAGCCTGATTCCCAACAAATGAGGATTCAAAAAAATTTCCTCTAAGGCACCAACACAAAAGCGGAAGAACTTAAGATGAACAAATGAAGAACAAAGATCACAAAAGAGAGAGAGAGAGAGTTTTGAGTGAATGCTCTCAATAATTCTTATTGCTCAAGAATAAAGTGATTTACAATGAGGGGAAGGGGCCCCTATTTATAGCTAAGCCTCCCCAAAATCAACGGTACAGATTAAAGTACATCAATGGCTAAGATTGAAAAGTATCTACAAAAAGAATCTCTAAGATTACAAGGATCATATCTTCTAATATTGTCTATCTTGAAGATTGCATTCCATATTTGCCGTCTTTGTAAATGGACCTTCAATCTCTTCAAGCACTGGATCAGTTCGATTGGGCCAAAAGACCTCCCTTGAACTCGATAGATCACATAAGTATGCCATGGTTACGGGCTCCCATGCGTAACCCATGACACTTGAGGGATAAAGTGTTAGGGAAATGTTCAACTGATTCTATAAGCGAATAGGAGATTCAATTACAGGAGGGTGATATCATGAGAAGTATGGTTAATGGTATACTAGCAATAAACTTTTTTTAAAGGACAAAGCAAATTTTAGTAAGGGATATGGTGACCACGATGGTGGTGAAATTGCTGGGAAGGAATTTAGTGTATTTTACTATTCATAACAGGATCTTTAGTCTCTGGAAACCATCACATTCGTTTCAGCTCATGGATGTTGAAAATAACTACTTTCTGGTGAAATTTTAGAATAGGGAGGATTACAAGAAGGTTCTCAGTTAGGGTCCATGGATTGTTTTCGGCCAGTACCTCACGATTCAGACTTTAATCCCCTTCAACCGTTCCCTAGTACTGTTATGGCTTGGATCCGACTACCTGGACTATCAAGGGTCCTTTACAAATACCAAATTAGGGAAGAAATAGGAGGATTAATAGGCAAAGTTGCGAACCTAGATTTTAAAATAGATAGTGGGTCAAGGCGGCAGTGTGCCCAAATGACGGTATTCATTAACTTGGACAAATCGCTAGTCTCTCAAATTCTGATGAACGACATGATACAGAGGATTGAGTACAAACCCCTACCAATGTGTGCTTTTTGTGTTGTCGGTATGGGCATGTGTAAGATCTCTAACCTTTTGACAATCTATGATCAGCTTCAGAGGGAACAAAGAGGAAATAGTGGTAACTTTACTTGAGAAGGAGAAAAAAATGGAGACGTCGGAATGCTTTGTACCATGGATGCCCGTTGAGAGGAAATCTCAGTGCAATCAAAGATCAAACGACAACATAACTGTGAAAAATCAGGCCAAAGAAGGGGCAAGTTCCCAATTTAATGCCTTATCTTCTTTAGATTCAGGTGGAGTCGAAAATGGTGTCATAAATATATATATTTTTAAGGATAAATTTTCAGAAGGATTAGTTTTTTAAGAGGAAGGAACGGGCAAAAACAAATTGGGATAACCCTTACTATATTGGGTTTGTAATGCAGGGTTCATTATCTCCAAGCGAAGTGGGTTAGGTAGCTGATATTGGACTTAGGGAAGTTCATGGGGTAGAGTTGATGACGAGTATTGGGCCAGAATTAGAAGGTTGTGATATGCGCCTTAGGGCCACTAGCAATCATTCTGAGCTAAAACTTGGCTTATTTTCAAAAGCTAATATAGGAAGATCCTCCAATCTGTTGGAAGGTTGTGTGATGGTGGATCCCACGACACCGATTAACTGTAAGGTATTAAATGTAGAAAATGGAAATTCAACTTCTCCAATTCTTATTAAGTTAAATGTGCCAGCAACATTGGTAAATGGTAAGGAGATAGTGGAGCCGACAATCCTTAGCTCACATTTTAATCTGACCTTTGGAGGCTCGATGGAGTCGACGATGAAAATTAATCGAAGTATCCTTGATCCTAGTATGCATTCGACCGTCTCCTTTAAAGAAAATGTTATTCCCAATTCTCCTAAAGTGGGGTTGCTAGAGGTCACTCAATTTATAAAGGACGAGGCTCGGGAGGAAAAGGTGTTACTATCCGTAACGACAATCGTTTTAGTAAAATTATTTGAGATCGCGGAGGTCGGTTTAAAAATTCTTGCAATGCAAGATTCCTTTTATCAGGCTCAACGAATTCCATGGTCAAGCTCATATGCTCCCAAGTTGAGAATAAAATTGAGACACTGCATAATGTTGATAATCGTTGAGAGAAACCCAACTTATTTGAGCATTAAAGGTCAAATCTAGTCTTTCTTTTATATTATGAATTTAACTATATTTTCATGGAACTGTTAGGGGTGTGCTAGTACCAAGTTTCCTCGTATCTTTCGTGAGTATAATAGGGAATTTAAACTTGTTGTTGTGGGCCTTTTAAAGATGAGAGTTAGTGGTGGGAAAGTTGAATCAGTTAGTGCTAGGCTCGAGTTTCATTTCTCTCATAATGTGGAGGTAATTTGATTCTCTAAGGTATATGGATTGGATGTTAGGAGTCTATTTGTGTTGAGATACTCTAGTCATCTCCAATTTGTCTTGATCTGAGTTTCTCATAGCTCCCTTCAACGACCTATTTTTGTTGCGTTTGTTTATGGTAGTCCTGATAGTTGAAAACAAAAATATCTTTGGGCAAATTAAAGATGGTCATTCCAAGTAATGGGTTTTCGTGGATGGCAATGGGGATTTTAATGCATTTTTATCTCATTGTGAAAAAAATGTGGCTGAGTTAGTGGAAGTAAATACTCCCTTTTTGGGTATCATATGGAGTATGTTGAGTTGAATGATTTGGGATTCATGGGTTCTACCTTTACATGTAATAGAGGTGGGATCTTTGAACGTCTCGATACAACTATTGGTAACTATGCATGATTTACTGTCTTTTCGAATTGCTCAGTGACTCACCTTCCAAGGCTCAAATTTGATCATAGGCCACTTTTGCTATCTCTTAGGCCTTTACTATAGTCCCCAAAAGGGCGTCCCTTTTGTTTTCTGGCAAGATAGGTTGAGCACCCGAGTTTTTTTGAGTTTGTCAAGGAGAAGTGGAGTTTTAATGGTTGTATGGAAAATTCACTCTTTTATTTTATGAATCAAATCAAAAATTGGAATAACAATGTTTATGGGAACATTGGGCATCATAAAAAAAGGTTGATTCAGGAACTCAATAGGATTCAAAAGGTTCTTGATTATTCACACTCTAATTATCTACATGATTTGGAACTGACAATGCGTACAGAGTTGGAAATGTTCTTCATCATGAGGAACTACTTTGGAAACAAAAGGTGAGATGTGATTAGCTTTTGTTGGGTGACAGGAATACTAGATTTTCCCATTGTCGAATGATTCAAAGAATAAAATAGAATTAAATCACGTCATTGAAGAACGATGTGGCGGAGTGGATTTTTTATGAAGAGGAATTACAAAATGAAGCGGTTAAGTTTTTTCAGAACTAGTATGGTGAGAAACTGGGGTCGATAAGGAACCTACATGCTAGTTCGTTTCAAAAACTTGAAGAGGGGGAATTTAGTTTTAATTAAACCAATCTCTGATGAGGAAATAAAAACTACTTTGTTTGACATGGACATTTTAAAGACTCTAGGTAGTGATGGTTTTCATGCCCTTTCATTCAAAGTCAGTGGGATCAAGTTGGTGCTTCAATTTACGCTTGGGTTAAGAAGATTTTTAAATGGGAGAGTGTTGATCCGAATTTGAACAACACCTTAATTTTCCTTATTCCAAAGGTTCAAAACCTTGAGAATTTTTCACAATTTTGACCTATAAGCTTGTGTTCGATTCACTACAAGTTAGTTATGAAGGTTGTGGCTAATAAGTTCAAAGTGATCTTCTCGAGAATTATTGGCCAAGAGTAGACAGGGTTTATTGCAGGTAGAACTACCACGAACAACATTATCATTGCACAGGAAGTAACTCACTCCATGAAAAGCAAACAAAAAAAATACAAAATGGTTGGTTGTTAAAATTGATTTTGATAAGGCCAATGATCGAGTGTGATGGGAATTCATTGATGCCTCCCTTCAGGCTGCAAGTATTTTTGACTTAATTCGTAATATTATTTTGTCATCCATTACAACTTCTACAATGCAGATTTTGTGGAATGGAACTCTAACCTAGAAGTTTCGCTCGGTTAGAGGAGTTCGATAGGGATGCCCATTGTCACTTTACCTCTTTGTTCTATGAATGGAGTGACTTGGACATAGTATCCTCTTGAAAATTAAGTCTAAAACATGGGCTCCTATTCGATTGTCTAGCTCGGGTCCACCACTTTCTCATATGTTTTTTGTAGACGAGCTGATTTTTTTTTGTCAAGATGAGGAGAGTCAAGCTAGAATAATGAAAGAAGTGTTAAATAGTTTTTGTGATTACTTTGGTCATAGGATCAATGCTTAAATTACTAATACCTGCTTCTCGAAAGGAGTTGACAACAATTTAATGGAGAACATATGTAATATCCTTGGGTTTCAAAGAGTTCAAAATCTAGAAAAATATTTGGGAGTTCCTCTATTTCATAATAGAGTAATTATCAGTACTCTGCGTTTTGTTGTCTATAAGGTTCGGAGTAGATTACAAAACTGGGATGTCAAGAAGTTATTGTTAGTAAGGAGGGCCACTTTGGCTCAGTCAGTATTGATGTCGATTCGTAATTCCTTCATGTAGACAATGATAATTATCAAGGGGCTTTGTGAGGAAATGAGCGAATGGTGAGACAATTCATTTGGGGGGCTTCTAGTGGTGGAAAAAAATTGCTCTGGTTAGTTGGGACAATGTCTATCAACCGCGAGACCATGGTGGACTAGGATTTCGAAAGTTGCAAGATGAATACACATCCTATATAATGAAGTTTGCCTTTAGTATTGCAACCGACTTCAAAGCTCTTTGGGTCTACGTCTTACGGACCAGGTATGAAATTCCAAACGGATTGTCGAAAACGATATTACGCAGAAGATGTTCATTATTTTGGAAAGCCTTAACAAGGACCTGTCCACTTATTAGAGAAAACTTACTTTGGTTAGTAGAATATAGGAATAAAATCTGATGTTGGCATGACCCATGGATTCCAAATGTGGGGCCTTTGGCTAATTTAAGTCCTGGTCATTCTACTCTTGATATGGATTGCTTACTAAGTGATATCGTTACAAGTAATGATTAATGGAACATTGACCTCGTCCGCCTTTGGTTTCCAGAAAGTATAATACAAAAAGGATTGCAGGGATTCAACCTCCCCATTCGATAGCAGGGGTTGATAAGGTCATTTGGGTAGGGGGTAAGTTGACAGGTTGTTTTCCACTTTAGAGTGCTTATGGGAAATTATGGGAAGGATCATGGAGCCTAAAATATCCAAGGTGGCGTATTTCCTGGAAATTTCAAGGGCCCCAACGGGTCAGGTTCTTCATTTGGCTTGTTTCCAAACATCAATTGCTAACCAAAGAGGAAATTGTTTGTAGGGGCTTAGGTCATGGTTCGTCTCTTGGGGTTTGTGGTCATGTTTTCGAAGATGTTCTCCATGTTCTTAGGAACTGTACTACAACAAGGATTATTTGGGATCTTTTAATTTCAGTTGATTGGCATACTAGGTTCTATTCAAGCAGTTTGTAGGAATGGCTTGTTTTAAACTTGCAGATTTAGCAGTATTGGTGCTTGGGAGATGTGGACTAGCAATGTCTCTTTGGGATTATTGTGTGGTGCCTTTGGAAGAATCACAATCTCTTCATTTTTCAAGGTGCTACCTAGAATGTTAAGGAAATTATCAAGGTGTCATATAGTTGGGCGAGGCAATCTGTATCTCTTAATAGGAGCACATCGATTATGTCACAAGGTACGTCATCATGTCCTCATTTATATGGCAATTGGGCATGTTTGAATACAGATGGGTCTGTCAAGAATGAAGTTGGATTTGCTATGGTGGGGGGAATAGCGAGAAACCGAGATGAGGAATGGATTTTAGGCTTTAATAGATACTTGGGGAACTACTCCATTTTTTTATGCTAAGTTGCGGGGCATCTTGGATGGCTTGGTTCTCTTAATTGATCGTGGCTAAGACAACATTTTAATTCAAACTAATAATCTTAAGGCAGTTAAAGCTATTCAATAGAGACTTTCAAATGGTTCTAATTTTGCTTTGATCAGGAGAATCCATCACTGCTGATAGGAATTATGCACTGACACGTTTGACACATCTCTAGAGAAAACAACCAAGATGTTGATGGATTAATTAAACTAGCTCAACCTAGAACATAAGACTTATGCTTGTATGAGGTCTCCCGAAAAACGTTTTAGATTATGTAATTAGTCTAAGTATTCTTTCTATCACCAAAAAAATACAAACATAAATATGAAAATACAAAAATGTTAAATATATATATATTATGTCATGTCACACTACATTATTTGAAAGAAAATATTTAATTAAGACTAAAGAAATTAATTAATTAATACTAAAGAAAGAAATTGCCACATAATTACCAAAAAGTAAATTTGTGGAATTGGAGTAATAAAATTGCTGAAGACTAAAAGGAATCATTAAAGAAAGACGACGGTACCAAAGGACTTTCTCTTTTTTTCTTCTTTATTTTAATTTTCCTCTAATTATGAATAAAGTCTCACCGATTTTGAGTTTAACTCTTAGACAATTGAGTTTTTTTTTTTTTTTTTTTTTTTTTTAAGAAAATAAACAAAATAACTTAACTGTATAATAATTTTTTGGGCAGAGCTGTCACTTATTTGAATCCTATGAGAAAGTATTAGCATATCTCTCGGGATCTCTTCAAAAGCTTTCAATTCTTTGTATGTGTCAAAAGCCATTGCAGTCTTTAGAAAGATATTGAATCTCTCACGATCTGAGTTTTTTTTTTTTAAGTTTTGATTTTTAATTGTTTTATTTAAACATTTATTGTGTAATAGTTTATCAAATACACTTTTAATTAAATAAATTAAAAAAAAGAATTCTGTCAATTCTTTTAGTATATATACACACCCATCCAGTGCTAGTACTTCGCAACTTAGCAATTAGTAAAGAAAACAAAACCCCTTAAATTTTTTTTTTTTTGGTATCTCTGCTATACCACAAAACAATGAGCTCAATCCATGTTCTTTTGTTTTTAATTTTTGGGACATTGGCGTCTCTTTCCATGTCTCAAACAATTCATGAAAGCCTCATTGTCGACAAACATGAGCAATGGATGGTTGATTATAGTCGAAAATATGAGAGCAAATTAGAAAAGGAGAAGCGTCTTAATATATTTAAGGAGAACTTGAACTATATTGAGAGCTTCAACAATGGCGGGAATAGAAGTTTTAAGTTAGGCCTCAATGAATTTGCAGACATGAGACATGATGAATTCATTGCAACACATACTGGATACAATATGCGAGACAACCTCACAATGTCTCAATCAACATCGCTTATGGATGAAAACTTTTCAGATATTCCGACGAGATTCGACTGGAGGGAAAAAGGTGCAGTGACTCGTATTAAGAATCAGGGTCAATGCGGTAAGTATCAATTCTTGATTAAGTTAATGTCACATGTTTATCGAACATTAATTCAATTGACTCGTATTTCATTTTCTATTAATGTAGATGATGCTGGTTTACTTTTGCAGGATGTTGCTGGGCATTTTCAGCAGTGGCAGCCGTTGAAGGGATAATCCAAATCAAAACTGGTAATTTAATCTCATTATCAGAGCAACAACTGGTGGATTGCAGCAAAAATGGAGGATACGGTGGGTGTCATGGAGGATGGATGACGGATGCTTTCCAATACATTAGCCAAAACCAAGGAATAACCACCGAAGAAAGCTACCCATATCAACAAATGCAAGAAACTTGCGACACTGGTAAACAGATAAGCAAAGTTGCCATAACTGGCTATGGAACGTTGCCTGAAAACAATGAAGAAGCATTGCTAATGGCCGTCGCAATACAACCGGTTTCGGTCGTAGTCAGAGGCCATAGCTATAGCTATGGACAAAACTTTCAGTTTTACAAAGGTGGAGTGTTTACTGAAGATTGTGGCAGCAGTTCTTTCGCCCATGCAGTCGCCATTGTTGGATACGGGACAAGTGAAGAAGGCTTGAACTATTGGCTGGTTAAGAATTCATGGGGAGAAACTTGGGGTGAAAATGGGTATATTAGGATTCAAAGGGATGTGAATACGCCAGGTGGCTTATGTGGTATCGCCATGGAAGCTTCCTATCCAATTGCCTAAGTTCATATGATAGACATTTCTCTACCTATATATGTGACTGTACGAGAAAAGATTGTATGAAGCGGTAATTTCACGTTTATCTTTATTCTTTTTTAATAAGGGAATGATAAAATCAGATTTTTCCTTTCAAAAAATTCAAATCTAATTAAAAATCTTAAAAATCAAAAGAAATCTGATTTATTGTTTCCCTATTAAAAAGAGAAATTTTCAAGATATTGATAAATCATTGTTGTTTTTTTTTTTTATCTTTATAATGAATAAATGATTGTTTAAAAAAAAAAAGCTTCCGAAAGCAAATGGAAGTGGCAATGTAACAAAAGATTGATAGTTACTTATAACAATAACTATATGGAAAATTTTTTAAAGTATCATATAATTTAAGGAAAATAAAAAATAATAATAAACATCCTTTATTAATGGTGAAGGACAAATTTTTATCAATATGGCAAAAGGTTCAACTTTAGCATCAACAGAATATTATGACACGTTGATCATCGATTTTGCTACAACTCAAACACTACATATCTATAATGATTGTAAGCACTTAATACAATAAAAAAACCAGCTCTAGATGACTTCTGATTATAGAATAATATTTCATTCCCTATGAGGTAATTTAAGAAGACTTCTGATTATTATTCTCTACCTCGGTCAGACCAGAGTGCCTTAATGGGAAAACCTAATAATTTCTCCACGTTCGCACGAAGCCCTTGAAATTTATAGAATATTTCGCTCTTGCGGTGCATTAGTGTGTTGCATGGTTACATGCAAGTATACACGGTCGTACAAGTAATAAGTAGTGAGTAAAGAGTAACATCTCCACAGGGACTGTTGAGTGAATTATTTGCAAAGTTAATTTCAATCAATTTGGTTAAACAAAATAAGAGAGAATAGTGTTGGTGGAAGTCACAGTTTTAAGTAAAAATGTAATCAATTCTCAAATACCCACAAAATAAAACAACATACCTTGCAAAAAATAATCATAGCAGGAAATAAATATAATGAACAATATAACACAACATGAATGAACTAAAATAAAATATTTAACTTCAACAATAATTTATTGATAGTCAAAAAAAATATCACGAAAGGTTCGTAGCAATTTAAAAATTCATTAAACCTATTTTAATTAAGGCATAGGCTTCTCTCGAAGTCCTATTATGTTCCTAAGTTAATTAGCATACTCCTATGTCAAAAACTAACCTAAAAATCATCATTTCGGGTATTTACATAGTTTACGCATTCATCAAATATCTTCTGAAATTGACATGATATACACCATTTAAGTCTTACGTCAACTAATCATTATCTATTCCTAGATTAAATAGTTAATTCAGTAACCTACAAATGTTGGTCATGCATTCACAAGTATAATAATGAATTAAACAAAAGAAGATTATTCATGTCTTAATTAACCTTAAAATCAAGATGCTATAATAACTGAATCCATAATAAAATTTTGTTTTGTCCGTTTACGCTTAATTTTTATTAAAATATTCAAAGTAAATTAATAAAAAAAATCGGCCTGGCTCTCATGCAAATAAGGGCAGTTGACCGCGACTTGCGTCTACTCTATCTTTCTGTTCCACGCACCAGCTATCAAACATAAGAAAATAAGAGAAAAATTAGCGCAAATCCTGCTTCTCAACATTCTCCTTTGCTCCATCAGTGCCCCAATTATGTAATGAAGCAATAATAAGGTCCTACACGATTTCACTAAAGACAGTTTTTTTTTTTTGGTGAATTATGAAGGGAAGGTAAAGCCCTAATGACAACGCGACTCAAATTTAAACTATACCTAAGGTAATGAACACCTTTGATAATCAGACTAACAAATAGGGTTCAAAAACTTAATACTTTGATTAAACAGTCAAACCTTCTCTATAATAAGGGCGAATCTAAGAGACTGACAAGGCCTGGCCCCGTAAAATGAAATTATTTTATTTAAGCCTTTTACAAATTCTAAAATGAATTTTAAATTAGTAAAGATCAAATTATACTTTGACCTCTCCTAAAAATGATAAAATTTTGATTTAATCTTTTAAAAATTATATTTTTACTATCTTAAAAATTATAATTTAATTTTGACGTTATATACCTATGTTGTTATAGAGAGAATTATATTAACTCTACCATTCAGTTTATATGGTGGATTTTCATCAAATAAAGAAAATGAGAATCATGTTCAGAAAAGAAAGAAAGTAGAGATCCAAACAACAAAATTAAAAAAAAAAAAAACGTATAGCAGGTGCATGCATTATTACTTTTATACATCTTTTACTGTACATTCTTTCATATGACTAATTATGAAGTTCATAAATCTAACAAGTTCAATTAATCCATATGAGTTATCAAATTAAATTAATTAATTTATAATAATTTATTTAATTCATGTAATCAATTTATAAGTTTATAATGTTCCAAATTCATAAAAAAATATTTAATTGGGGAACTTAATAGTTTATTGAATTGATATATTTAATTTCACTCATTGAAGATTATTTTCATTTAATAAAATATGATTAATAGATTTTTCATGTGAACTTTAAATATTTTATTGAAATAATATTTTAATTAAGATCATTTTTATTTAATAAATTAGAATTAGTAGGCTTGATTATATGAAATAGCTATAATTTTACTTCAATTTTTTGACGTTATACTATTGTAGAGAATTAATTTAATGAGGAATGTATTCAATAACTATGATGGTTGCTTATATAAGTAAAAAGTTGTAATAAAGGGTTAAAAAAATAAGTTCTACCAAAAACTTGACTGTTATAACGAAATGTTATTATAATGGATGACTGTTATATAAAAAGCTGATTATAAACATTCTATTCTCTTCTTCTTCTTCTTCTTTTTTATAAAATGAAATTTCATTCTTTTAATTAGTTTATGAAATTTGATTGTTTAAATATTTAACACGATGCCAAATTTTCAAATTAAAATTTGAGTTTGACCGTATTAAATATTATACGAGTATATTCAATCTTAATAGTTAAAAATATGCTGAAGAGTTGATTGAGTCTTAATTCAATTAGTATGGATATTACTGTTACAAAAAGAATATGTGAGTTTAAGTGCGTTGAAGCATATTATCATCCTATTTAGGGATTGGAGAGGGGCTATGGATAGTTCTAGATATTATATCAAAAAGAACAGATATAATCAGAATTTATAATAAAATTATTAAAAATAAATTTTACCGAAGAGCAATGGAGAAAGTGGGAAACTTTGGAAGGTTGACAGTGAAATCCAAGTCAAGTGTTTGCGTGCAATGAAAGGGATTATTAAAAAGCTGAACGTCTCACTAAATATAACTCTGATTTTCAGGTCCTCCTCATGTTTCTAGTCAATTCATGTGATGGTTTGATGATCAAAGGTATTCACCGTCTCAAGTGTGATCTGAGTTAAATTTAAATTCAAAATATAAACAACTATACTAAAAAAATTAAAGCGTAATATCAATAAAAAATAAATATGTAAGCATTGTATATTTTATTTTTTTATATGTATTTACACGCAAATTATCTAAAATACGAATATTATAATATTTCACAATAAAATTATTAATAAATATGGTATAGTAACTGTACAAATATATAATTTTTAATTTAATTGTAAGTAAAATTTTAAATTATATTTTCAATTGGATATTGTAAATATCATGATATTTATATTTTATTAATCGAGATCGAATCTGACTCAAAAAATGAAAAATTTTCAATTTAGTTCTTTTATAAATAGAAAAACTATAAATTAATATATAATTAAATTACACTTTGAACCCAAAATAAAAAAAGAATTCAATTTAATTCTCTTATAAATAAATTATAAATTAATATATAGTAAAAATTTTACTTTAAACCCTAAAAATAAAAGAATATTGTGAATATGCGAGACAACCTCACAATGTCTCAATCAACATCGCTTATGGATGAAAACTGTTCAGATATTCCGATGAGCTTCGACTGGAGGGAAAAAGGTGCAGTGACTCGTATTAAGAATCAGGGTCATTGCGGTAAGTATCAATTCTTGATTAAGTTAATGTCACAAGTTAATCGAACATTAATTCAATTGACTCGTATTTCATTTTGTATTAATATAGATGATGCTGGTTTACTTTTGCAGGATGTTGCTGGGCATTTTCAGCAGTGGCAGCCGTTGAAGGGATAATCCAAATAAAAACTGGTAATTTAATCTCATTATCAGAGCAACAACTGGTGGATTGCAGCAAAAATGGAGGATACGGAGGGTGTTATGGAGGATGGATGACGGTGCTTTCCAATACATTAGCCAAAACCAAGGAATAACCACCGAAGAAAGCTACCCATATCAACAAATGCAAGAAACTTGCGACACTGGTAAACAGATAAGCAAAGTTGCCATAACTGGCTATGGAACGTTGCCTGAAAACAACGAAGAAGCATTGCTAATGGCCGTCGCAATACAACCGGTTTCGGTCGTAGTCAGAGGCCATAGCTATAGCTATGGACAAAACTTTCAGTTTTACAAAGGTGGAGTGTTTACTGAAGATTGTGGCAGCAGTTCTTTCGCCCATGCAGTCGCCATTGTTGGATACGGGACAAGTGAAGAAGGCTTGAACTATTGGCTGGTTAAGAATTCATGGGGAGAAACTTGGGGTGAAAATGGGTATATTAGGATTCAAAGGGATGTGAATACGCCAGGTGGCTTATGTGGTATCGCCATGGAAGCTTCCTATCCAGTTGCCTAAGTTCATATGTTAGACATTTCTCTACCAATATATGTGACTGTACGAGAAAAGATTGTATGAAACGGTAATTTTCCGTTTATTTCTATTATTTTTTAATAGAGGAATGATAAAATTAGATTTTTTCTCGAAAAATTCAAATCCAATTGAAAAGATTAAAAATCAAAAGAAATCTTATTTATTATTTCCCTATTAAAAAAAGAAATTTTCAAGATATTGATAAATCATTGTTGTTGTTTTTTTTTATCTTTATAATGAATAAATGATTGTTTAAAAAAAAAAAAGCTTCCAAAAGCAAATGGAAGTGGCAATGTAACAAAAGATTGATAGTTACTTATAACAATAACTATATGGAAAATTTTTTAAAGTATCATATAATTTAAGGAAAATAACTCAAACACTACATATCTATAATGATTATAAGCACTTAATACAATAAAAAAATCAGCTTTAGATGATCCAAAGCAATAGACAAAATCAACAAAAAAATTGAATATTTACCAAACTGAAAAGGACGACAACATATTTGAAAGTTTTCTTTAACTAAAATATCATTTCTCTACCTTGGGAAGATATAAAGGTAGGATTTATTTTATTGAAAATAGCTTTAAAAAATGATTTAAAAAAATGAATTAAATTTAAAAAAATAATAATATTTACTAACATTTAAATAATTGTGTGTAAAATATGTTATATTATTTTCGCAATTTTTTTAAAGTATTTTTTTGAATTTTTCCCTTATAAAACAGACACGATATAAATTATATTTGTTACAAAATATTATAGAATCATATATATTTTTACAATTGAAATTTATTTTTATAATATTTTATAATAATTTATAGAGTTGGAACTAGTAAATAAAGCTTAAACATGATTTAAACAAATAATTTAGAAAATATATCATTTTGAAATATTAATATTATTTCATTTTTCAAGATTTATAACATGTGATTAAATAGAATTTTATTTCCTTTTGCGGGTTAAAAATTGTTCTTTTAGTGAATTTTAAAATTTTCTTTAAATGAAATCTTTTTCTAAATTTTTTCTTTCTGAAATTTAAGTGTATACTATAATTTCTCCTTTTTAATATACTTTCAACATTTCTATTGTGGAGTCTACGCTCTAAAACTTTTGTTTGACTGAGTGAAAAAGAAAAAAAGAAAAAAAAATATTTTTTACTTTTTAATTCTTTTAGTTTTTTTAATTTTATTTATTAAACAAAATCTAAATGTCCCACTTATTATTAATAATCAAATAACTTTCTAAATGAATAGTAGAAACCAAAGAAAATGATTGGTATTAGAGGTGTTCATGGATTGGGTCCGGTCGGATTTAAGTATGTTATTAACATATTTTATGTTTGTCCAAGTTTGACTCATCCTAAAATTTAGATTTAAAATTTTGTTCAAACCTGTCAATGTTTACAAAAAACTAACCCAAGCTCATTATAGGCTTACTCATATTTTTTTTAATATTTATATTGTTTTATTTTAATATTTAATAATTTTATATAATTTTTTATTGAAAATTTTTATATAGTCATCTTAATAATTTTTTAATGTTTACATTTTAATAGTATTATATATTTAGTATAAGTTTTTTTTAATGTGTTCTAAATTACATAATATATGAAAATAACATAATATAAAATATTATAAAATTAAAACGGGTTAGGTAGGACCAGGCTCAGGTCTTGAATGTTCAAACCCGAATCGGACCATATTTTAAATGAGCTTAATTTTTTTATTGAAACCCATTTTTGGGTCTAATATTTTTGCCCCAAACCCTCCCGAATTTCGAGCAGACTTTTAAGTCTAAACGAGTAACCCGACCTATGAACAGATTTAATTGATATATTCATTAATCCTAAACTCAAATTACTATAAACTTCAAATAATCTTCTCTATCTTTCTCATCCAACTATCAAACGAAGGAAATTAAGAAAAGAAAATTAGCGCAAATCCTGCTTGTCAACAATTGCTCCATCCCTGCGCCAATTATGTAAATGGGGCGTATGCGACGGGAATGAAGGCCAAGACAATTCCACTGAAAATTTTGGATTTTGAATATAACAATTTCTTTTCTTTTTTTTTTTTTGGAAAAGGAATTTCATTTTTGAATTATTTTATGAAATTTCTTTGTTTAAATATTTAATAGGGTACTAAAATTTTGTTAAAAGTATCATGGAGACTTTGTATTAGGAGTAGATTGTATTTTATATTTTTTACTGAAAAAATAAGTAAATTAATATTTGAATATTACTCGATAGTAATTGTGTTCATAATTCATGAAACAAGCATGGCATGAATGGCAGTCCAATCTGCATCTGTACATGGAGGAATGGGTGTTGTGATCATGCCATCGAGAAATCCAAATTTCCTCCGTGCTTGAAGAGCAGTTTCTATTTCAGCCTCCCAATCATCGTAATTATCGTCGTTGAGGCATGTCGGAGTAAGAAAATCTTTAGGTCTATCTTGAGGACCAAGAAAAAAAGGTGAGAATATATCTATTTTAGGTGGTGGTTGTAGCGGCGTGTCTTTGCCTCCAGCCATTTATCAAAGTTTCGAATCGTCAAGGCTCCGATGCCATGTAAAAGATAGGCAAGAGATGTTTTATTGAATAGAAAACCAGTATATAAATATACAACCTATTAACTTATGCTATCTTCTACAATAAGAAAACAATATATACAAATCCCATAAATTACTCCTAACTTCTCTAATAACTCCTAACAATATAGATGTGTTTAGATAGAAAGTTTGTAATGTCTTTTAAATAGCCTTGTTAAAAGCAAAGGGCAGCAAACTCTAGTATTCCTAAGGATGTCGCCGCCACTCATGTCTTCTACTTCAAGTAGAAGTTGTATTTTTTATTAAATTTTTTTTATTTAATTATACCTTATTCGAACAAAACTCTTGCATCATTTCTCTATAAATAGAAACTATGTGTTGAGCTAATTAAAAGACGTACACATACTATTTAGTGTATTTATTTTGTCTGAAAATAATGGAAATTTACATTACAGAATAAATTTTATTTTATAGGGGAAACGCATAGTTTTCTGTTATAAAAGTTTCCCATTAAAAGTTAATAAATGTTTTCATTCTGTGCTTTTGGTTCGATTTATTTGAGTCCTCACTCCAAGCAATTTGAGTTTGAGAATAGCGAAGAAAGTCATTCGGTAGAAAAGCAGGATCGACTTTAACTACTTCGTGCAAAACACAAATATAATTTTAATTATAGGTTTACTTTATAAATATCACAAAAGCTCGATTTTAAGAAGAAAAAAAAATCTTTCGCTATGCTTAAAAACATTGTTTTGTAGATTAATATTTCTAAAAGGCTAGGAATCCCCAAATCCTCAAATAATTTGTGCTTGGTTCTTACCATGCATGTCACAATTGGTATAGAGTTTTATGTGGTGCCTTAGTTGGTACATCATTCAAAATATATCAAGTCGTTTGTAATGCATACCCTCAAAAGAATATCAACAGTTGTGAATCACTTACCATTGAACCAACCATGCCTAGCAAAGTTCTATTCCTTGACTCTGCTATGTCATTCTCCATGGAGTACCTAATAATTAATTAGGATAATATTTCATTCCCTATGAGGTAATCTAAGAAGACTTCTGATTATTTTTCTCCACCTCAATCAGACCAAAGTGCCGTAATGGGAAAACCTAATAATTTCTCCAGTTTCGCATGAAGCTCTTGAAATTTATAGAATATTTCGCTTTTGCGGTGCATTAGTGTGTTGCATGGTTACATGCAAGTATACAAGGTCATACAAGTAATAAGTAGTAAGTAAAGAGTAACATTTCCACAGGGACTGTTGAGTGAATTATTTGCAAAGTTAATTTCAATCAATTTGGTTAAACAAAATAATAGAGAATAGTGTTGGTGAAAGTCACAATTTTAAATAAGAATGTAATCAGTTCTCAAATACCCACAAAATAAAACAACATACTTTGCAGAAAATAATCACAACATGAAATAAACACAATGAACAATATAACACAACATGAATGAACTAAAATAAAATAGTTCACTTCAACAAGAATTTATTAGTAATCATAAAAAAAAATCATGAATTTAGTTAAGGCATAGGCTTCTCTCGAAGTCCTATTATGTTCCTAAGTTAATTAGCATACTCCTATGTCAAAAACTAACCTAAAAATCATCATTTCAGGTATTTACATAGTTTATGCATTCATCAAATATCTTCTAAAATTGACATGATATGCACCATTTAATTCTTACGTCAACTAATTGTCGAAACCATCTTTTTTTTTGAAAACAACACGTTTCGAAAATTATTTTAATGTTGGAAAATGGGAGTCGCCACCAATCTTTTATTCGGTGTGATTGGATCACCACAAAACGTTTTGAAAACATGTAGGTCCTCGAAATCCAGAAAAACAGGTTCAGGAGTCGGTTACGCATGAGGAAGGATTAGCACCCTCATACGCCCAAAATTGGTACCGTATTGATTATTTTCGGGTCTTTGTTTGTAAAATTTTGAAAGCTCGAATAAAGTTTAAAATACGATCCTTGAATGCATGAGTTAAGTTTAAAAGAAATCGAGTTTGTTTGGAAGTCCCACTATTTCAAAGTAATCGAGGAAGAAAGTTACGACCAGTGAGTTAGGATACAACGTTTCAAGATCCAAAAATAACGAGCTTTCCTTTGTAAAACTTTTTAAATTTTTGGGAAAATGATGTTCGATTATCTCTATTTGAAGAAAGGTTGCACCTAGTAAGTTAAGGCGCAAATTTTCAGAATCGAAGATAAGGAAACATTGCCTCAATTAAGGGTATTCGATTATTTCGATTTGAAGAAAAATTGCACCTAGTAAGTTAAGGTGCAAATTTTCGAAACTCAAAATAAAAGAATATTGCCTCGATTTTAAAGTTTTTTATGAAAATAATTTTGAAAACAAACATGCGAGTTTAATATGAATAAATAGTTAATAATGGATATTAAATAACACGAAGTAAGATAATTAAGAAGATAAATGGTAAAAAAATCAAAAAAATGCAAAATATGAGTGCATAATAATTAAAATTAAATGCAAATATTGATGAGGAATAAAAATGATGCAAAAGGAGTTGAAAATGAGACTTTTTTGACACCCGGGGGCAAAATGAAAATTTTGGATTCTTAGGAGCAAAATGGTAATTTTGGGAAGTTAGGGTTAAAAATGGAATTTTTAGATACCTGAGGGTAAAACGATAACTTTAAAAAAATTGGGACCGAAAAACGAAATTTTTGGACATCCGGGGTTAAAATGGTAATTTTTTGGAAAATCGAGATCAAAATGGAATTTTTGGACATTCGAGGGTAAAAGGGTAATTTTTGAAAGTTTTGGGGTTAAAAAATGGAATTTTTGGACATATGGGGGCAAAATGGTAATTTTTGTAAGTTTCGAGGTTAAAAATGGATTTTTTTGGAAGTTTGGGGTAAAAATGGAATTTTTGGAAGTTTCAGGGTAAAGAAGGAATCTTTGGAAGTTCGGGGGTAAAAATATAATTTTTGGAAGTTTCGAGGTCAAAATGGGATTTTTGAACAGTTAAGGGACCTCTAGGGCAATAAAACCAAAAACAAGTGACACGTGGCAAACCCTCAGGCATCATGAAGTCAAAAGACTAATTTGAAAACCATGAAAAATTTTTGGGCCAATTTTGTAATTAAACAAAACTTGATTTAGGAATTAAATTAAAACAAATCAGAAGTAAGAGGGACCATCTGCATAAATAAGCCAAAATATGACACATGGCAGCTCTTGGTGCTTTCAAAAGGTCAAGGGATTAAATTGAAAAGCATTGAAAATTATTGGGCCAAATTAAAATTAATTAAAAGTATGAAAAGGATTAAATTAAAATAATAAAAAACAGAAGGGCCAAATGCATAAATATCCCTTTTTTCAAAAAAAGCAAATCCTAAGTCGGGTCAGGTCGGATTTTGGGTCGACCATGGGTAATATCCCAAAACGGCGTCGTTTTAAGCATTCTGAAGCCATGCCAAAACGACGCCATTTTGGATGGCTATATATATCCTTTTAAAAACCAAAAAATCACTTTCTTGCTTCTTATTTTAAAAAAAAATTTTGAAAAACTCTTCCTTTCTTCTTATGCCGGCCAAGTTCCGGTCGATCGATGTCTGACGCCAACTCCAGTCACACGCGTGATGCTTCTCCGCTCACGCGCCGCTGAGGTTCAAAGGTTTAAAAACGTTTTGATTTCTTTTTAGTTTATTTTCTATTTTGTTTTGATTTTAAAACTTCATGCATGAATCTTTTAGATCTAAACCTGTCTTTGAACTTTTATCCGGTTTTAAAGAGTGATATATTTTTATTCCCTTTGTTCTCTATTTTAAGTCTGGTTTGTTTACTGATTTGTTTTTAAAATTAATCGTTTTGATTTTGTTCATTCCTTGGTTTTGTACTCGAACCAACGATGGCAACGCCTGAGATCGCAAGATCGGCGACGACTATGGGGTCTCCGTCCACAACCTCAATCGACGGAGGCAGATCGAAAGAGGGGAGTGTCCTCTCGCTTTCCTTTTTCGATTATTAATTATTAATTAATTTTATATTAATATTTTTTTAATAATTATTAAGGTTATTTATTACCATTATTTATTATTATTAATAAAACCTAATTTATTATCCATTAATTTAATAGCATACTTAATATGGCTATTTACTACTGCTATTTGAAAATGTTTCCTTTTTTTTTTTTAAAAGAAGGCAGTAATGGTTATTAATGAATGAAATAAGTACTGTGATAGTGTATATGAAACGTTTGAAAGCTAAAAAGATGTATAAACAAACAATGAATATTTATGTGAACAAGTACCTGGATTGTAAGACCTTGAATATTTTGCTTGTCTGTATCCGCAATGCTCGAATATAGTTTGCAGAATACTGAGAAGTTTAAGTCGTTTTTATTAATCAAAAGCGTTCAAAAAAAAAAAGGTCCCTTACAAAATTTGAAACTGGTTTTTATAACCAATATTACAATAATCATCTTTTGTTTTTCTCTAATAAATGTCCATCTTGTCTTCTCTCTTTTGCAGGTTTGGCTACGATAGTGGCGGTTGGAGCAACTGGTGGCAGTGCAAGTTGGAGCTGAGGGAGGAGCTGCTTGGGCTAACGTGGCGCATTCTGAGTGGTTGAGGATGGCAGCAGCAGCGCAAGTTGGTTAGTTTAGGGCTTGGGTCATTTTGTATAATTGGGTTAGGGACATGGGTCAATGTAATTTGGGCTTAGGGTGTAAATGAATTTGTTTGGGTGAATTTGTAATTGGGCCCCAATTTGGGTTTTTATAATTGGACACTTGTATATATATTTTTTTGGACATTAATTTAAATTTAAATTTAACTCAAATTTATAATCAATTTAAATTTTAAGTAAATTTAAACTTAAAATAAATTTAATTTTTTTAAAAAAATTCAATTCTATTGGGCCCGGATAAATTGGGCTTCAACAGCTGCCCCTCTTTGCTCATTGTTGTGTAACAGGAAAGGAGCAAAGACCCAAAAGGATGCCCAATTTGTCAGGTCTCATCTTTTTTACGCTCTTTCTTCAACTGGTTCACATTTCGTTTTGTCAGTCGTCCAATCTTCACTGCATTCACCTTTCCACTTCTTTGATGTGGTGGTTCCATCTTGCCCTTAGGCAATTTAAAAAGACAAAATTTGCTACAGTAATTTCACTCCATTCTCCTGAATTTTCAAAGAGATCGGATTTCGTCACGTAGTCTTTTGAGTCTGGTTTCATTGTCTTGGTCTTCTTTTCAGTATCTCATCAGGAAGATGACCGCATCACTCCTTTTGATCCACTTCTCTGTGTTTCATCAAGAAGATGAATTCGGTTCACTTCTCAGTATTTCAACAGGAAGCTAACTATTTATTGCTTCAACCTACTTCTCAATATCTCAACAGGAAGCTAACTATTTATTGCTTTGACCTGCTTCTCAGTATCTCATCAGGAAGCTGGGGTTTGAAGATTTGCTCGTATTGAGCCTCGAGTTGGTATTCTTCTCTGTATCTCATCAGGAAGATGACCGTCTTACTTGTTTCAATCCACTTCTCTGTATCTCATCAAGAAGACAAATTTGGTCCACTTCTCAGTATCTCATCAGGAAGCTAACCATTTTATTGCTTTGCCCTGCTTCTCAGTATCTCATCAAGAAGCTGGGGTTCGAAGATTTGCTCGCATTGAACCTCGAGTTGGTATTCTTCTCTGTATCTCATCAGGAAGATGACCGCCTTATTTGTTTCAATCCGCTTCTCTGTATCATATCAGGAAGACGAATTTGGTCCACTTCTCAGTATCTCATCAGGAAGCTAACCATTTTATTGCTTCGCCCTGCTCCTCAGTATCTCATCAGGAAACTAGGTTCAAAGATTTGCTCGCGTAGGTTTGATTTGGTCTTCTTCTCAGTATCTCATCAAGAGGATGACCACCTTACTTGTTTCAATCCGCTTCTTTATATCTCATTAGGAAGACGAATTTGGTCCACTTCTCAGTATCTCATCAAGAAGCTAACCATTTTATTGCTTCGCCCTGCTTCTCAGTATCTCATCAGGAAGCTGGGGTTCGAAGATTTGCTTGCATTGAGCCTCGAGTTGGTTTGATCTACTTCTCAGTATCTCATCAGGAAGATGACCACATCACTTGTTTGTGGATGATCAGAATCTGCCCCGTGATCGAGGTAAGGTTTTGGAGTCCTGCTCCTTTTCAACTTTTCCTTGGTGATCTTAATGACTCATCTCACCATGTGGCGGGGATATGACCTGTGAAATATGCTCTTATGGGCTTCTATGTAGGCCCAAGTTAGAAAGTCATGATTAGAATGAATGAAATGCTCCTAACTTGCATGAATGTGTATGATGAATGTCAGATTTATTTATTATTATTCAGGTCGGCATGGTCTATCGCCTGTCCAAATTCTATCATTGATGTGTTGCTCCCTCTTCTTCTAGGCTGTTCTTGAACTGCTTGTTTTTAAGTTTGTCTTCCCATTGGTGATCTTGTTTTGGACCTCTGTAATTTTCAAAAATTCCAGAATAATGCTCATAACTTTTTGTATGATTTATTAGTTCATTACCTGGTATTTAGATGTGAAATGCTTGAACAAAATTGTGCAAAAACAAAGTCGTATTTGAAAATTCTATTCAAAAGAGGATCAAAGGAAGCAACATTAGTCAAAAATTGCCAAGTATACAATAAATGATAATTAGTTGCCTCGAATATCGCAAAATGAGCTACTCTGTGCCAACTTGCTGAGAATCATTCCTAGCTCAGATGTGTGTCTAGAAGATCTAGAGTGCTTTGTTGATACTTCAAGTTGCAACCTTCCTCCATCTCGTCGACCCGTTCTTGGATTTGAGCCGCCCTTTGCGGGTTCTCAATTCAAAATTTCCTTGGTTCCAGGACACCCTTTGAGGGTTTTCATCTTGTACCCTTTTTTTTTTGGGACGCCCTTTACGGGTTTTCATCTCAATTCTCTCCTGTTTTTTTAGGCGAAGTATTTTTTCATCGAGTCTGAATTAATGGGGTTGTACAGATCCTTGTCGTCCATTTCTGTTAGGATGAGAGCTCCTCTTGAGAAAGCTTTCTTTACCACATAAGGTCCTTCCCAATTGGGCATCCATTTTCCACGGAAATCTTTATGTATGAGCAGTATCTTTTTCAAAACTAGATCTCCCTCATAGAATTCCCTGGGACGAACCTTTTTGTCGTAAGCTTGCATCATTCTTTTCTGGTACATCTGGCCATGGAGGATGGCTTTTAATCTCTTTTCCTCGATTAAGTTCAACTGATCATATCGAGCTTGGATCCATTCAGCCTCACCTAGTTGAAGCTCAGTTAAGACTAAAAAAGAAGGTATTTCAACCTCAATAGGCAAGACTGCTTCCATACCGTATGCCAATGAGAATGGTGTTGCCCTAGTAGAAGTTCTGACTGAAGTTCTGTAGGCAAAGAGGGCAAATGGTAGTTTTTCGTGACAATCTTTGTAAGTCTTAATCATTTTTGCCACGATCTTCTTGATGTTCTTATTAGCTGCCTCCACAGCTCCATTCATCTTTGGGTGATAGGGAGAAGAATTATGATGCTTGATTTTGAACTGTTCGCAAACTTCTGCTATCGTGCTATTGTTGAAATTCAAGGCATTGTCGGATATGATTCTCTCTGGCATCCCGTATCGATAAATAATTTCTTTTTTCAGGAACTTGTGACCGCTGACTTGGTAACGTTGGCATACGACGTTGCCTCCACCCATTTGGTGAAGTAGTCAATCACCACAAAGATGAATCTATGACCATTGGAAGCTTTTGGAGAAATTGACCCAATGACATCCATGCCCCACATAGAAAAAGGCCAGGGAGAGGTCATGACATGAAGGTGTGATGGAGGTACATGAATCTTGTCTCTATAGATCTGGCACTTATGACACCTCTTGGCATAATTGATGCAATCGCCCTCCATAGTAGACCAGTAATACCCAAATCTCATTATTTACCGGGCCATCGTGAAACCGTTGGCGTGTGTCCCACCAATGTCTTCGTGAACTTCTTCTCAGATCTTCTTAGCTTCAATTACGTCGACACATCTCAGCAACACTTGATCTTTTCTCCTCTTGTACAAGATTTCCCCATCTAGGACATATTCATTGGCCAGTCTTCTTAACGTCCTATTTTCATTTTCGGAGGTTTGCTCGGGGTACTTTCGATCTCTCACAAATTGAAGAATATTCTAGTACCACGGGCAGTCATCCTTTTCTTCTTCTTCCTTTGCCTCAATATCACAACAATGAGCAAGAGCTTCATAGATACTCATTTGAATGGGCTTTACATCTTCTGGCCTACTCACTTTAATCATCGAGGCTAAAGTGGCAAGAGCATCGACCATCTGGTTTTCTTCTTGTGGGAGATAATGGAATGTGACGTCATCGAACTCCTTGATCAACTCGAGGACCAATTTGTGATAATCCACTAGCTTCAAATCCCTTGTTTCCTATTCTCCTTTGAGTTGATAGTTACCAGTGCAGAGTCTCCATAAATCTCCAAAATTTTAATTCCCCGCTCTATGGCCGCATGGATTCCTAAGATCATGCTTCATATTCAGCCATGTTGTTTGTGCAATCAAAATCGAGTTTGCTGGTAAAAGGGTAGTGATCTCCTTCTAGTGATACCAAGACTGCCCCGACCCCATTACCCGTGGCATTTGAAGCTCCATCAAAATTTAATCTCCAAGGTTGTTCTACTGTGATTGCCCCTTTAGTAGTCGCAACATACATTAAATCTTCATTCGGGAAATCGAAGTTTATCGGCTCATAATCCTCTAAAGCCCTGCTAGTTAGGAAGTCTGCTATCGCACTCCCTTTTACTGCTTTCTGATTGACATAGACTATGTCGAATTCCGAGAGCAAGATTTGCCATCGAGCCAATTTCCCATTCAATGCAGCTAACTCCATTAGGTACTTCAGAGGATCTAATTTCGAGATCAACCAAGTGGTATGGTACATCATGTATTGTCTTAATTTGCATGTGGTCCAGATTTGTGCACAACATAGTTTCTCAACTGGCGAATATCGAGTCTCGCAATCAGTGAATTTCTTACTAAGATAATATATCACCCTTTCCTTCTTTTCTGATTCATCGTGTTGGCTTAGCACGCATCCTATGAAATTTTCAAAGACTGTCAAGTACAGGATCAATGACTTATTAGGAAATGGAGGTACCAAGATCGGAGCTTTGGATTGATAATCTTTGACCTTGTTAAAGGTTTCCTGACAATCATCATCCCATACACCCGGGTTGCGCTTTCTGCGCAGGCGGAAGATAGGATCGCATTTCTTAGTCAACTGTGAAATGAACCGAGTAATGTAATTTAGTCTTCTTAAAAAACCTCAAACTTCTTTTTGCGTGCTGGGTGGTGGTAGCTCCTGTATGGCTTTGACTTTATCCTGGTCAATTTCAGTTCCTCTTTTGCTGACTACAAAGCCTAACAGTTTTCCTGACGTGGCCCCGAAAATGCACTTTGCTGGGTTTAGCTTTAATTTATATTTCCTTAACCTTCCAAATAACTTTCTCAGGATTCTTACATGTTCTTCCTCCGCTTGGGATTTCGCAATCATGTCATCGACATAAACTTCAATCTCCTTATACATCATGTCATGGAACAGGGTCACCATGGCCCTTTGATAAGTTGCCCCTGTGTTTTGAGTTCGAAGGGCATCACCTTGTAGCAAAATGTTTCCCATAGCGTGACAAATGTGGTTTTGATCATATCCTCAAGGTCCATCCTTATCTGATTATACCCAGAGAAACCATCCATAAATGAAAATAGAGAATGACCTACTATGTTATCGACTAAAGTGTCGATGTGAGGTAAGGGGAAATTATCCTTTGGGCTTGCTTTATTTAAATCTCGATAGTCCACACACATGCGAACCTTTTCGTCTTTTTTAGGAACAGGGACTATATTAGCTAACCCATTCAGAGTATTTAACTACCTAGAGAAACCCGGTATCAAATTGTTTCTTGACTTCTTCTTTTATTTTTAACAACACATCCGGTCTCATCCTTCAGAGTTTTTGCTGCACAGGTCTGAATTCTTCCTTTTTAGGGAGTTTGTGCACCACAATGTCAGTGCTCAAACTGGGCATATCTTGGTAAGACCATACGAAGATATCTTGGAACTTTTGAAGCAATTCAATAAGATTCCTTCTAGTTTCTATGGAGATGCTTGTCCCAATTTTCACCTCTTTCTTTTCATCTTCGTGCCCCAGATTAATAACTTTCACTGGGTCCGAATGAGGCAGGATCTGTTTTTCTTCCTGTTCCATCATTCTTAACAGATCAGGAGGCAGATTACAATCTTGATTATCTTCAAGGTCCTAAAGCTCTTTCAAACACGTATCTTGCTCGAAGTGAATAATGACCATGGGCCCTTTTACAAAAAGATCCATATTGCTTTCGAGCCTAAAGCAATAGGTGTTTTCGAGCATTACTCTGAGGAAATCTTAAAAATTACAGGGAGTTCCTCCACGGTCCAATTATTCAGGGTGCTTCCAGGTGCACACGGACCAATTCTTGATAGATTCCCTTCCTTTCCTTTATCTGATATAGCATTAATGCCTAGATCTTTCATGATGCTCCCCCTGGTTCCAATCGTCACTCGTTCTTTTTCCTGCTCTGTTTTTTGGTTGATCACCCCTCCCGAGACAAAAGTCTCATAGATGTGCGGGAAGACCATTTGTTCCTACGAGATTTCCTTTCTAGAAAGTCTGGCCCTCCTTCTTTCTTGCCTTTTTTCTAGCTCCTTCTTCTTTTGTTTTACGTCCAGAGTGTACCTCGGGCCATAATGATCCCACTTTTCTATCGGCATTGGCACATTAACTCTTCCCTGGAGGTATTTTCCTAGTCCTTTCCCAAGTATAGTTCCCTTTTCGACTATTAATCGCAAGCCTATTCTGGTGGTCGATGATATTGTAGGCACAAGTATCTTGCTCCCTTCCGAAATGAAAGTTGCATTGACAAACTCTAGTGAGCGGAACGAGCATTCGACATCCTCCTCGTCTATTCCCACGTAGGGTGAATCGCTCGTTATGGAAGCGATTATTTCCTCCTCAGCATTAATCATGATTAGCCGTCCTTCATTTATTAATTTCACTTTCTGGTGCAAAGAAGAAGGTATTGCTCCAGCTGAGTGGATCCATGGTCTTCTCAGCAGATAGTTATAAGTGAGCCAAATATCCATCACTAGAAAATCCACTTCATATGTATTCGGCCCAATTTGAAGAGGTATTTCGATCTTTCCCATTACCTTCCTTTCTGTCCTGTCAAATGCTCTCACTATGTTATTACACCCCTTCATATGAGAGCTATCAATTGGCAATCTTTGCAGTGTAACTAGCGGTAGCACATTCAGGGCTGAACCATTGTCTATGAGTACTTCAGGTAGCGTATACCCCTTACAATGGGTAGTGATGTGTAAAGCTTTGGTGGAACCTATTCCTCCCGTCAGTATTTCATCATCGCTGAAGAAAATGAAGTTATCAGCACTCACATTATTGACCAATCGATCTAGCTTACTGACAGAGATGTCATTTGCTACATATGTTTCGTTCAGCACCTTAATTAGTGTGCTTTGATGGGCTTCCGAGCTTAGGAGCAATGACAAGATCGATATCCGGGCAGACTGTTTGTGTAGTTGTTCCACTACACTATTCACTATACCTTAAAAACTTCAGAAACTCCTTCGCCTCTTTCTCAGATACAAGCTCATTTGTGGGTACTTTGGGCTTGCTAGCTATTTCTTCCTCGGGTTCACACATTATTGCTTTCCCTTTGCTGATCTCTTTTTCTTTATCTACTAGTCATAATTTTTACCACTACGGGTAACAAGATTCACTTCTTTCCTATTCTCCCCCTCTCTTGGTATGGTCACGTTACAATTGTAATTCCATGAGACCTTCTTACTATCCCTGTAAGGAAACATTGCAGGCTTTTGTATGATGATGCGAGGCATTGTCTGTTCTCTTACCGCGCCATTTGTTAGTTTACAAATAATCACCTTTGGGCGATTAATTCCATAAGTCTTAGCTGCTCCATCCTCGAAGGCACAAACATCATTAACTTCCTCTCTTTCTTCGAAAAATTCCAGCTCTCGATTGTCCATCAACACCTGCACCATGGTTTTAAACTTGACGCAGTCTTGGATTTCATGCCCTTTAACGGCATGAAACTCGCAATGGTTATCCGCCCCAGTTATCACACTATTTGTACCCTTCACGATTATCCCTTCTTTGACCAACTCTTGCCATACCCACCGAAGTGGAGACTTAATTTCTTCAACATTTCTCTTAATTCTCTGAACTCCTTCTTCTAGCAAGGCATTTACCCCTTGCTCTAGGTGATTGGGCAGAGGATTCCCAGCTATATTAGGCTTTGTTGGCTCTTCTAATTTTAAGACTCCATGCTCTATGAGTCCCTCGACTCGTCTTTTAAAAGCAGGACAATTTTCAATCGAATGGCCTTCCGCCCCTGCATGGTATTCACAGTGAGCATTCGCATCGTACCAAGTCGGGAATGGGGGTTTATATGGTCTTACATGCTGAGGAGCTACCTCATGCACGTCATACAGTATCTTGTAGAGCTCTCCGTATGACATCGGAAGGGGAGTATATTGAACTCTTCCTCTATTTGGCTTGACGCTCGGTTCCTGCCTTGGGGCATTTTGGTAATTACTCATTGTAGCTTTGGGCTGTCCTTTCACGAATGGTTTAGTGTTTTCTCCGGTTTCAATCTTGCCAGTCTTGATTGCATTTTCAATCATCTCCCCCGATATGACCATATCAGAGAAACTCTTGGTGACGTTTCCTAACAGGTGATTCAGGTAAGGAGCTTTGAGGGTATTAACAAACAACATCGTTGTCACTTTTTCTGTTAGTGGTGGCTGTACCTGGGTTGCCACCTCTCGTCATCTCTCTACATATTGTCTAAAACTCTCGTTTGATTTCTTCTTCATATTTTGCAATGTAAGCCGATCAGGAGCTATTTCTGTCACATAACCGTATTGCTTTAAGAAGGCTTGTGCTAAATCTTTCCATGAATGGATTTTCAATTGGCTCAATTGATTGTACCATCTGACTGCCGACCCGACCAGGCTGTCTTGAAAGCAATGAATCAACAATTAGTCATTATGCACGTGCCCCGCCATCTTTCTGCAAAACATGGTTAGGGGGCTTCAGGACAGATCGTCCTTCTATACTTTTCAAATTCTGGGACCTTGAATTTGGGAGGGAAAACCAGATCCGGAACCAGACTTAACTCTTTAGCATCTACCTCATAAGAATTTTTAATTCTCTGTATCGCATCGATTTTCTCCTCTAGTCGCCTATATTTTTCCCCCATTTGTCTAGGGAGATCCTCTTTCATCATCTCTTCGAAGTCTGAGACACCTAGATTCGCGGTATTATCTTCTGGGTTTGACCCAGATCCAATCGGATAATTGGCTGGTCTTGTCGTGCCCGTGGCCTGTTGCTGTGTTCTTATAGTAACGGTGGGCTCCCGCGCTGGTATTTCATGTGAAGCCGGGTCATGGAGAGGTGTAAAGCCTGGGGGAACAATTGGGTCCTCTTCCTCCTCAATAGTAGGGCTCTTTCCTTTATCAGCCATGCTCTATTTTACTTGTGCTAATTCTTTCATTAGACTCTTTTGTACCTCAATGAATTGATTTTTCATTTCTCTGCACATCATTGTAATTTGTTCTTGGATGCGCTCTTGCATCTGGTCTTGTAATTCTTTCTAGATTTGTTCGAGTCTTTGCTCCATGGCCTTAGTTTTCTTATGAGTATTATAGCGATGCTAGTTTTCAATGATTACTGATGTAGTTGGATAAGTTTTTAATTAGTTAGGATTATTATGCAAAAATATGCAAAAATGCTATGTGAATAAGATGCATGCATGCAAGAGAAAGGTATTGACTTATAATTCATTTTTCATTTAGAAAACTTCATTTGGATAACAAGTTCCTTAACATAAAGCAAATTACATAAATGGTTTTGCTTTGATGCTCAAAGCCTTGACTTTCTTGAGGAGTCTTGATAGTTTTTCACCTCGTTCCGTCTTCGTCTCGTATTGTATGCTTAACTCTTCTGCTTCAACTGCCAGTGTTTGCACATGATCAGCTACTTCGCGAATTTGATTTAAGGCCTCACCCATAACATAATCTCTCTCTGACTTCTTTCTTAGCTTGTTGAAGATGTCAATTATTTGTCTCCAACATCTTTTCCAAAATCACAATTCGTATTTCACTATTCTACAAAGAGGCTTCTGATTCTTCCACCCTCATATTCAGTCTCTAGATCTCAGCTCAGCTTGCCTTCAACTCCATTACTGAATTTCGATTACGATGCCTGTACAAGGATTCCTCCAATTCTCGTACTTGAGCTTTTAATTTGGTCACTTCAGCCTAGCTTTCCAGAAGGCTACTTTTCATAGCATTTTCCTGAACCTGGGCGTCTTGAAATTTATTTTTCTAGTGACTTGTTTTATTCTTCTCTTCGCGGATTTTCTACTGCCATTGCTCTGACGTCTTACCTAACTCGGCAGTTCTCATTGACAAGCAAAGCTTTTTATAGTCCTTTTTTAGGCTGCTAAGATCTTCTTCAGCCTTATTATTCCTTTTTCTTAATTTTTTCGCTTCTAGCTTCTGAACATCAGCGTCCAATCCTAAAAGCACCTTCTCTTCTTCCAACTTTTCTATCATTTTTTTCATCTCAGCATTTTTCCTCTCGAAATATTGTTTAATTATTTCTAGTTCAGTCGGGGACAACCTGCAAGTGTTCTTCAATTGGGCAGACAATCACCGGGTTCGGCATAGGAATGTTGTCGTTCATCCTTCTGTTTCTCCACCAATCATATTCTGCAGTTATCATGGGATTGGCATCGAATGCTTTCATTCTTCGAACCTGGTTCCATGCATTTGAGATTTCTTGAATCCTTTTCTTATTATTTTCTCCCCGGTAAGCGAATTCACACTAAGCTAACCCCTGAGTCACGAGTATGAACTGTCTCGATCTGTATTGTCTTAAAACCAACAAAGGTGCATATCATGTTGCTCCCTATATCCCTGCCAATGGGACGCAATCAAGATCTCCGCACCGATACAATATTTCATCAGGAGCAAACCATGGTGCTCGCCACTCTATGTCTTTGACTTTGAGGCTTTAGAGAATGGCCATCCACTTTTCTTCTCAAAAATTTTCTTGTCTTTGCGTGGCCACGAACTCTTTCAAAGGGGAGTAATCTTTTGACAAGTACTGATAGGAGACTTTTTCTGTTTTCCAGAAGTGACTATGAAACCATACCATCAATAGCGGTGCGCAAGCAATAAATCGACCTTCTCCCTCCTTTCTGCACACATTTAAGGATCTGAAAGTTTCAGCCAGTATGGCCGGGATAGGTGTCACTCTTTTACTCAATCTATCAAACAAATCTATCATCGCGTCTTCTATATGCCCCAAAGCCTTTGGAAAAATGACCAACCCGTAGATACTCAGGGCTAAGATGTCGATCTTTTTCTTTGCATCTGGATGAGCCAGTATCAAATCTCGTAGACTTTTCCACGTGATGCACTTGTTATCGCCTTTGACCTTAACTCGAGCTGCAACCCACTGTTCGCTCATGCCGGTGATGTTTATTAATCTTTAAATAATGGTCGGGAGATTTGGAGCTCTAGAATAGGCCTTATCTATCGAAATCTTCAGACAATGGAGCAAAGTGGTGTATTCTTCTATTGTCGATGTCATGTCAATATTCCCGAAGGTGAAGCATTAGTAGGCTGGGTTCCAATGCTGTGTTAAGGCTCTAAAGGGGGATTTATCTACCTTAACCTCGAACAAGTATGACAAATCTTTGTATTCTTGGTAAAAGGTTTGTTTCATGTTATTGTCCCAACTGTCCCATATCTCTTTCAACTCTAGCACATTGTTTTGAGCCGTGCTGAACCTGGTATAATCCCAAAGCTCTGACTCATATCCTTCCACTAAGCTGTCCCCCTTTTGGCCCTGAGTCTCCTCCAATCACATGCGCACGACCATATTGTCCTCCACTTTATCAAAGTACTTGTTTTCCATGATTGATTCTCTTATCGGTAACTGAACTTTTGAGTTTATACATTTCCTTTATATGATGATGAAATGCAATGCAAAAAGAGACAAAATAAACAAGTTAGCGAAACACAACAATATCAATATACAAGTATAGCACAGAACCTAAGAGTTTGTCTTGGAGGGTTGCTAAATGGTTCAGTATAACTTTTTCTAAAGCAAGTTCCTATGGCTTACTATATGGGGTTTTAGGCTCTAAAGTAAAGGTACCCAAACCAGTAGATTCCTCGATTCTCACCCATTACAGGCTCATACGGACGAGTTTGGTTTAGGGGGATGCATTTCCCACGTGTTTACACAGAAGTGAAAACTTCATGAAAACAAGGGTACTTTGTAATCCCAAAAGCGATCCACTATCCTGCGCAGAGGTGAAGACCTCACGAAGGAGTAGTTTTCGGCTTTCACTTAAAAAGGTAATATCATATGCAGATGTATGCAAATTTACACTAGCAATATCACATAATATAATATCACACAAAAGATGTCGGGGATCGCATATTAAACAAAACCGAAGCTTAAAAGTTTTTTAAAAAAAAGGCCCGAAAATAATCAATTTTGGCTTGACTCTCGTTTAAAAAGTCCCCAGTGGAGTCTCCAGCTGTCGAAATCATCTTTTTTTTGGAAAATGACGTGTTTCGAAAATTATTTTAATGTTGGAAAATGGGAGTAACCACCAATCTTGTATTCGGTGTGATTGGATCACCACAAAACGTTTTTAGAAAAAAAACGTTTTGAAAACACGTAGGTCTTCGAAATCCAAAAAAATAGGTTCGGGAATCGGTTACGCATAAGGAAGGATTAGCACCCTCATATGCCCAAAATTGGTACCGTATTGATTATTTTCGGGTCTTTGTTTATAAAATTTTGAAAGCTCGAATAAAGTTTAAAATACGATCCTTGAATGCATGAGTTAAGTTTAAAAGAAATCGAGTTTGATTGAAATTCCCGCTATTTCAAAGTGATCGAGGAAGGAAGTTACGTCCAGTGAGTTAGGACACAACGTTTCAAGATCCAGAAATAACGAGCTTTCTTTTGTAAAACTTTTTAAATTTTTGGGAAAAGGGTGTTCGATTATCTCGATTTGAAGAAAGGTTGCACCTAGTAAGTTAAGGAGCAAATTTTTAGAATTTAAGATAAGGAAACATTGCCTCGATTAAGGGTATTCGATTTTTTCGACTTGAAGAAAAATTGCACTTAGTAAGTTAAGGCGCAAATTTTCGAAACTCGAAATAAAATAATATTGTCTCGATTTTAAATTTTTTATGAAAATAAACTTGAAAACAAACATGCGAGTTTAATATGAATAAGCAGTTAATAATGAATATTAAATAACACGAAGTAAGATAATTAAGAAGATAAATAGTAAAAAAATAAAAAAATGCAAAATACGAGTGCATAATAATTAAAATTAAATGCAAATACTGATGAGGAATAAAAATGATGCAAACGGAGTTGAAAATGAGACTTTTTGGACACCCGAGGGCAAAATGGTAATTTTAGATTCTCTAGGCAAAATGATAATTTTGGGAAATTTGTTAAAAACGGAATTTTTAGATACCCGGGGGTAAAATGGTAATTTTTAGGAAAATCGGGATCAAAATAGAATTTTTAGACATTCAGGGGTAAAAGGGTAATTTTTGAAAGTTTTAGGGTTAAAAAATGGAATTTTTGGACATTCTGAGGCAAAATAGTAATTTAAGTTTCGAGGTTAAAAATGGAATTTTTGGAAGTTTGGGGGTAAAATGTAATTTTTGGAAGTTTCGAGGTCAAAATGAGATTTTCGAACAGTTAAGGGACCTTCAGGGCAGTAAAACCAAAAATAAGTGACATGTGGCAGCCATTCAGGCATCCTGAAGTCAAAGGACTAATTTGAAAACTATGAAAATTTTTTGGGCCAATTTTGTAATTAAATAGAACTTGATTTAAGGATTAAATTAAAATAAATCAGAAATAAGAGGGACCATCTGCATAAATAAGCTAAAATATGACACGTGGCAGCTCATAGTGATTTCAAAAGGTCAAGGGACTAAATTGAAAAGCATTGAAAATTATTGGGCCAAATTAAAATTAATTAAAAGTATGAAAATGATTAAATTGAAACAATCAAAAAAGCGGAAGGGCCAAATGCATAAGTATCCCCTTTCTCAAAAACACGCGAATCTTAGGTCGGGTCGGGTTGGATTTCGGGTCGGCCATGGGTAATAGCCCAAAACGGCGTCGTTTTAAGCATTCTGAAGCCATGCCAAAACACGCCGTTTTGGATGGCTATATATATCCCTTTAAAAACCAAAAAATCACTTTCTTGCTTCTTTTTTTTTTAAAAAATATGAAAAACTCTCTCCTTTCCTCTTATGCCGGCCAAGCTCCGGTCGAGCATCGCCCCGCCATCCAACGCGCGTCGTCGGCCATGCGCCGTTGCCTGCTGCTGCCGATCGATGTCTGACGCCTACTCCAATCACACGCGCGGTGCTTCTCCGTTCACGCGCTGTTGAGGTTCAAAGGTTTAAAAACGTTCTGATTTCTTTTTAGTTTATTTTCTATTTTTATTTTTATTTTAAAACTTCATGCTTGAATCTTTTAGATCTAAACAACTTTTATCCAGTTTTAGAGAGTGATATATTTTTATTCCTTTTGTTCTCTGTTTTAAGTCTGGTTGTTTACTGATTTGTTTTTAAAACTAACCGTTTTGATTTTGTTCATTCCTTCGTTTTGTACTCGAACCAACGATGGCAACGTCTGAGATCGCAAGACCGACGGCAGCTATGGGGTTTCCGTCCACAACCTCAATCGACGGAGGCAGATCGAAAGAGGGGAGTGTCCTCTCGCTTTCCTTTTTCGGTTATTAATTATTAATTAATTTTATATTAATATTTTTCTAATAATTTATTAATAATTATTAAGGTTATTTATTAGCATTATTTATTATTATTAATAAAACCTAATTTATTACCAATTAATTTAATATCATACTTAATATGGTTATTTACTGCTGCTATTTGAAAACGTTTCCTTTTTTTTTTAAAAGAAGGTAGTAATGGTTATTAATGAATAAAATAAGTACTGTGATAGTGTATATGAAACGTTTGAAAGCTAGAAAGATGTATAAACAAACAATGAATATTTATGTGAACAAGTACCTAGATTGTAAGACCTTGAATGTTTTGCTTGTCTGTATCCCCAATGCTCGAATATAGTTTGCAGAATACTGGAAAGTCTAAGTCGTTTTTATTAATCAAGAGCGTTCAGGAAAAAAAAAAAAGGTCCCTTACAAATTTTGAAACTGGTTTTTATAACCAGTATTACAATAATCATCTTTTGTTTTTCTCTAATAAATGTTCATCTTGTCTTCTCTCTTTTGCAGGTTCGGCTACGGCAGTGGCAGTTGGAGCAGCTGGTGGCAATGCAAGTTGGAGCTGAGGGAGGAGCTGCTTGGGCTGACGTGGCGCATTCTGAGTGGCTGAGGATGGCAGTAGCAGTGCAAGTTGGTTAGTTTAGGGCTTGGGTCATTTTGTATAATTGGGTTAGGGACATGAGTCAATGTAATTTGGGCTTAGGGTGTAAATGAATTTGTTTGGGTGAATTTGTAATTGGGGTCCCAATTTGGGTTTTTGTAATTGGACACTTGTATATATATATTTTATTTTTGGACATTAATTTAAATTTAAATTTAACTCAAATTTATAATCAATTTAAATTTTAAGTAAATTTAAACTTAAAATAAATTTAATTTTAAAATAAATTTAAATTCTGTTGGTCCCGGATAAATTGAGCTTCAACACTAATTATTATCTCTTCCTAGATTAAATAGTTAATTCGGTAACCTACAAATGTTGGTCATGCATTCACAAGTATAATAATGAATTAAACAAAAGAAGATTATTCATGTCTTAATTAACCTTAAAATCAAGATGCTATAATAACTGAATCCATAATAAAATTTTGTTTTGTCCGTTTACGCTTAATTTTTATTAAAATATTCAAAGTAAATTAATAAAAAAAATCGGCCTGGCTCTCATGCAAATAAGGGCAGTTGACCGCGACTTGCGTCTACTCTATCTTTCTGTTCCACGCACCAGCTATCAAACATAAGAAAATAAGAGAAAAATTAGCGCAAATCCTGCTTCTCAACATTCTCCTTTGCTCCATCAGTGCCCCAATTATGTAATGAAGCAATAATAAGGTCCTACACGATTTCACTAAAGACAGTTTTTTTTTTTTGGTGAATTATGAAGGGAAGGTAAAGCCCTAATGACAACGCGACTCAAATTTAAACTATACCTAAGGTAATGAACACCTTTGATAATCAGACTAACAAATAGGGTTCAAAAACTTAATACTTTGATTAAACAGTCAAACCTTCTCTATAATAAGGGCGAATCTAAGAGACTGACAAGGCCTGGCCCCGTAAAATGAAATTATTTTATTTAAGCCTTTTACAAATTCTAAAATGAATTTTAAATTAGTAAAGATCAAATTATACTTTGACCTCTCCTAAAAATGATAAAATTTTGATTTAATCTTTTAAAAATTATATTTTTACTATCTTAAAAATTATAATTTAATTTTGACGTTATATACCTATGTTGTTATAGAGAGAATTATATTAACTCTACCATTCAGTTTATATGGTGGATTTTCATCAAATAAAGAAAATGAGAATCATGTTCAGAAAAGAAAGAAAGTAGAGATCCAAACAACAAAATTAAAAAAAAAAAAAACGTATAGCAGGTGCATGCATTATTACTTTTATACATCTTTTACTGTACATTCTTTCATATGACTAATTATGAAGTTCATAAATCTAACAAGTTCAATTAATCCATATGAGTTATCAAATTAAATTAATTAATTTATAATAATTTATTTAATTCATGTAATCAATTTATAAGTTTATAATGTTCCAAATTCATAAAAAAATATTTAATTGGGGAACTTAATAGTTTATTGAATTGATATATTTAATTTCACTCATTGAAGATTATTTTCATTTAATAAAATATGATTAATAGATTTTTCATGTGAACTTTAAATATTTTATTGAAATAATATTTTAATTAAGATCATTTTTATTTAATAAATTAGAATTAGTAGGCTTGATTATATGAAATAGCTATAATTTTACTTCAATTTTTTGACGTTATACTATTGTAGAGAATTAATTTAATGAGGAATGTATTCAATAACTATGATGGTTGCTTATATAAGTAAAAAGTTGTAATAAAGGGTTAAAAAAATAAGTTCTACCAAAAACTTGACTGTTATAACGAAATGTTATTATAATGGATGACTGTTATATAAAAAGCTGATTATAAACATTCTATTCTCTTCTTCTTCTTCTTTTTTTTTTTTATAAAATGAAATTTCATTCTTTTAATTAGTTTATGAAATTTGATTGTTTAAATATTTAACACGATGCCAAATTTTTAAATTAAAATTTGAGTTTGACCGTATTAAATATTATACGAGTATATTCAATCTTAATAGTTAAAAATATGTTGAAGAGTTGATTGAGTCTCAATTCAATTAGTATGGATATTACTGCTACTGAAAGAATATGTGAGTTTGAGTGCGTTGAAGCATATTATCATCCTATTTAGGGATTGGAGAGGGGCTATGGATAGTTCTATATATTATATAAAAAAGAACAGATATAATCAGAATTTATAATAAAATTGTTAAAAATAAATTTTACCGAAGAGCAATGGAGAAAGTGGGAAACTTTGGAAGGTTGACAGTGAAATCCAAGTCAAGTGTTTGCGTGCAATGAAAGGGATTATTAAAAAGCTGAAAGTCTCACTAAATATAACTCTGATTTTCAGGTCCTCCTCATGTTTTTAGTCAACCCATGTGATGGTTTGATGATCAAAGGTATTCACCGTCTCAGGTGTGATCTGAGTTAAATTTAAATTCAAAATATAAACAACTATACTAAAAAAATTAAAGCGTAATATCAATAAAAAATAAATATGTAAGCATTGTATATTTTATTTTTTTATATGTATTTACACGCAAATTATCTAAAATACGAATATTATAATATTTCACAATAAAATTATTAATAAATATGGTATAGTAACTTTACAAATATATAATTTTTAATTTAATTGTAAGTAAATTTTTAAATTATATTTTCAATTGGATATTGTAAATATCATGATATTCATATTTTATCAATCGAGATTGAATCTGACTCCAAAAATGAAAAATTTTCAATTTAGTTCTTTTATAAATAAAAAAAACTATAAATTAATATATAATTAAATTACACTTTGAACCCAAAATAAAAAAAAATTCAATTTAATTCTCTTATAAATAAATTATAAATTAATATATATTAAAAATTTTACTTTAAACCCTAAAAATAAAAGAATATTGTGAATAGGGTTAATCAATGTGAAAGGTTAGAATTTTCTCTTTCATATTATGAAGAAAAAAAAAACTCAATTACTTCAAACCTTAACATTTCTTATTGATTATAATTAGTGGACTTTTTATTTGTTTGTTTTGGATTTTTCTGTCAAAAAAAAACATTTTAAAAAAATTGACTTGATTGGCATTTTATTTGAATTTTCATAAGATGACTTAATTAAAAAAAAAATTATTTCAATCAATTTTTTTGGTATATATATACGTTCATTGAGTGCTAGTTCTTCACAACTTAGCAATTAGCAAAGAAGAAAACCCTTTAATTAGTGTAGTGTCTCTGCTTATATTTCAAAAGCAACGATGAGTATAATCCATGTCTTCTTGTTTTTAATTCTTGGGACATTGGCATCTCTTGCCATGTCTCGAACAATTCTTGAAAGCGCCATTGTTGACAAACATGAGCAATGGATGGTTGATTACAGTCGCAAATATGAGAGCAAGTTAGAGAAGGAGAAGCGTCTTAATATATTCAAGGAGAACTTGGAATATATTGAGAGCTTCAACAATGGCGGAAATAGGAGTTTTAAGTTAGGCCTTAATGAATTTGCAGACATGACACAAGATGAATTCATTGCAACTCACACTGGGTACAAGATGCAGAACAATCCCACAATGTCTGAATCAATATCGTTTATGTATGAAAACTACTCAAACGCTCCGGAAAACTTCGATTGGAGGGACCAAGATGCCGTCACCCCTATTAAGCATCAGGGTCAATGTGGTAAATCTCGATCATATATATAAACTCTTAGAACTCTCGACTGAATTGATGTTACGAGAGTATATTATTTATTTATTCAGTAATACTTGAAAAGGGTTGTGTTGGTTTACTTTCCAGGATGTTGTTGGGCATTTTCAGCAGTGGCAGCCGTAGAAGGGTTAATCAAAATCAAAACTGGTAAATTAATCTCATTATCTGAGCAACAACTGTTGGATTGCAGCACAAATGGAGGAAACCGAGGTTGCAATGGAGGATGGATGATGAATGCTTTCGACTACATTAGCCAAAACCAAGGAATAACCACCGAAGAAAGCTACCCATATCAACAAATGCAAGAAACTTGCGACACGCAGATAAACAAAGTTGCCACCATCAGTGGCTACCGAATGGTGCCTGAAAACGACGAAGAAGCATTGCTTAAGGCCGTCGCGAATCAACCGATCTCGGTTGCACTTGAAGGCCATGGACGAGACTTTCAGTTTTACAAGGGTGGAGTGTTCACAGGAGATTGTGGAAATGCTCTCACCCATGCAGTCACCATTGTTGGATATGGGACAAGTGAAGAAGGTCTAAACTATTGGATGATTAAGAATTCATGGGGACAAACATGGGGTGAAAATGGGTATATGAAGATTCAAAGGAATGTGAATATGCGAGGTGGCTTATGTGGTATTGCCATGAAAGCTTCGTATCCAATTGCATAAGTTCGTATAGGCCAGTAACTATAATTAGATAGACGTGTCAAATGGTCTAAGATATCTGTTGTATTTGTTTTATTTCTCCTTTCATTTGGTGTTGATGCCTGTGGTTTGTTTGGAATTATCAGTCTTGTACTCTTGGCAGTTTTGTTTCTTTTATAATGAATAAATGATTATTTATTAAAAATGCTTCCCAAAGCAAATCAAAGTGGCCATGTAGCAAAAGTTTTGATACGTATGTATAGGAAAAACTGTTTGCCTGAGCTTCTCTTTGAACATGGCAAAAGGTGAAAGAATGGAAGTTGGACATGAGCCGCTTTCCATGAACAAAGAGAGCACATATAAATGAACATGGCAATTTTGATTTTTTTTTTTTTTTTTTGTTGCCAGCCACGCGCCGTTGCCTGCTGCTACCGATCGATGTCTAACGCCAACTCCAGTCACACGCGCGATGCTTCTCCGCTCACGCGCCGCTGAGGTTCAAAGGTTTAAAAACGTTTTGATTTCTTTTTAGTTTATTTTCTATTTTGTTTTGATTTTAAAACTTCATGCATGAATCTTTTAGATCTAAACCTGTTTTTGAACTTTTATCCGGTTTTAGAGAGTGATATATTTTTGTTCCCTTTGTTCTCTATTTTAAGTCTGGTTTGTTTACTGATTTGTTTTTAAAATTAACCGTTTTGATTTTGTTCATTCCTTGGTTTTGTACTCGAACCAACGATGGCAATGTCTGAGATCGCAAGACCGGCAACGACTATAGGGTCTCCGTCCACAACCTCAATCGGCGGAGGTAGATCGAAAGAGGGGAGTGTCCTCTCGCTTTCCTTTTTCGATTATTAATTATTAATTAATTTTATATTAATATTTTTTTAATAATTATTAAGGTTATTTATTACCATTATTTATTATTATTAATAAAACCTAATTTATTATCCATTAATTTAATAGCATACTTAATATGGCTATTTACTACTGCTATTTGAAAATGTTTCCTTTTTTTTTTTAAAAGAAGGCAGTAATGGTTATTAATGAATGAAATAAGTACTGTGATAGTGTATATGAAACGTTTGAAAGCTAAAAAGATGTATAAACAAACAATGAATATTTATGTGAACAAGTACCTGGATTGTAAGACCTTGAATATTTTGCTTGTCTGTATCCGCAATGCTCGAATATAGTTTGCAAAATACTGGGAAGTCTAAGTCGTTTTTATTAATCAAAAGCGTTCAAAAAAAAAAAGGTCCCTTACAAATTTTGAAACTGGTTTTTATAACCAATATTACAATAATCATCTTTTGTTTTTCTCTAATAAATGTCCATCTTGTCTTCTCTCTTTTGCAGGTTCGGCTACGACAGTGGCGGTTGGAGCAACTGGTGGCAGTGCAAGTTGGAGTTGAGGGAGGAGCTGCTTGGGCTAACGTGGCGCATTCTGAGTGGTTGAGGATGGCAGCAGTAGCGCAAGTTGGTTAGTTTAGGGCTTGGGTCATTTTGTATAATTGGGTTAGGGACATGGGTCAATGTAATTTGGGCTTAGGGTGTAAATGAATTTGTTTAGGTGAATTTGTAATTGGGCCCCAATTTGGGTTTTTGTAATTGGACACTTGTATATATATATATTTTTGGACATTAATTTAAATTTAAATTTAACTCAAATTTATAATAAATTTAAAATTTAAGTAAATTTAAACTTAAAATAAATTTAATTTTAAAATAAATTTCAATTCTATTGGGCCCGAATAAATTGGGCTTCAATAGCTGCCCCTCTTTGCTAATTGTTGTGTAACAGGAATGGAGCAAAGACCCAAAAGGATGCCCAATTTGTCAGGTCTCATCTTTTTGACGCTCTTTCTTCAACTGGTTCACCTTTCGTTTTGTCTGTCGTCCAATCTTCACTGCATTCACCTTTCCACTTCTTTGATGTGGTGGTTCCATCTTGCCCTTAGGCAATTTAAAAAGAAAAAAATTGCTACTGTAATTTCACTCCATTCTCCTGAATTTTCAAAGAGATCGGATTTCGTCACTTAGTCTTTTGAGTCTGGTTTCATTGACTTGGTCTTCTTTTCAGTATCTCATCAGGAAGATGACCGCATCACTCGTTTTGATCCACTTCTCTGTGTTTCATCAAGAAGATGAATTCGGTTCACTTCTCAGTATTTCAATAGGAAGCTAACTATTTATTGCTTCAACCTACTTCTCAGTATCTCAACAGGAAGCTAACTATTTATTGCTTTGACTTGCTTCTCAGTATCTCATCAGGAAGCTGGGATTTGAAGATTTGCTTGCATTGAGCCTCGAGTTGGTATTCTTCTCTGTATCTCATCAGGAAGATGACCGCCTTACTTGTTTCAATCCACTTCTCTGTATCTCATCAAGAAGACGAATTTGGTCCACTTCTTAGTATCTCATCAGGAAGCTAACCATTTTATTGCTTTGCCCTGCTTCTCAGTATCTCATCAAGAAGCTGGGGTTCGAAGATTTGCTCGCATTGAGCCTCGAGTTGGTATTCTTCTCTGTATCTCATCAGGAAGATGACCGCCTTATTTGTTTCAATCCGCTTCTTTGTATCATATCAGGAAGACGAATTTGGTCCACTTCTCAGTATCTCATCAGGAAGCTAACAATTTTATTGCTTCGCCCTGCTCCTCAGTATCTCATCAGGAAACTAGGTTCAAAGATTTGCTCGCGTAGGTTTGATTTGGTCTTCTTCTCAGTATCTCATCAAGAGGATGACCACCTTACTTGTTTCAATTCGCTTCTCTGTATCTCATTAGGAAGATGAATTTGGTCCACTTCTCAGTATCTCATCAGGAAGCTATCCATTTTATTGCTTCACCCTACTTCTCAGTATCTCATCAGGAAGCTGGGGTTCGAAGATTTGCTTGCATTGAGCCTCGAGTTGGTTTGGTCTACTTCTCAGTATCTCATCAAGAAGATGACCACATCGCTTGTTTGTGGATGATCGGAATCTGCCCCGTGATCGGGGTAAGGTTTTGGAGTCCTGCTCCTTTTCAACTTTTCCTTGGTGATCTTAATGACTCATCTCACCATGTGGCGGGGATATGACCTGTGAAATATGCTCCTATGGGCCTCTATGTAGCCCCAAGTTAGAAAGTCATGATTAGAATGAATGAAATGCTCCTAACTTGCATGAATGTGTATGATGAATGTCAGATTTATTTATTATTATTCAGGTCGGCATGGTCTATCGCCTGTCCAAATTCTATCCTTGATGTGTTGCTCCCTCTTCTTTTAGCTGTTCTTGAACTGCTTGTTTTTAAGTTTGTCTTCCCATTGGTGATCTTGTTTCGGACCTCTGTAATTTTCGAAAATTTCAGAATAATGCTCATAACTTTTTGTTTGATTTATTAGTTCATTACCTGTTATTTAGATGTGAAATGCTTGAACAAAATTGTGCAAAAACAAAGTCGTATTTGAAAATTCTATTCAAAAGAGGATCAAAGGAAGCAACATTAGTCAAAAATTGCCAAGTATACAATAAATGATAATTAGTTGCCTCGAATATCGCAAAATGAGCTACTCTGTGCCAACTTGCTGAGAATCATTCCTAGCTCAGATGTGTGTCTAGAAGATCTAGAGTGCTTTGTTGATACTTCAAGTTGCAACCTTCCTCCATCTCGTCGACCTGTTCTTGGATCTGAGCCGCCCTTTGCGGGTTCTCAATTCAAAATTTCCTTGGTTCCAGGACACCCTTTGAGGGTTTTCATCTTGAACCCTTTTTTTTTTGGGACGCCCTTTACGGGTTTTCATCTCAATTCTCTCCTTTTTTTTAGGCGAAGTATTTTTTCACCGAGTCTAATTGACGGGGTTGTACAGATCCTTGTTGTCCATTTCTGTTAGGATGAGAGCTCCTCCTGAGAAAGCTTTCTTTACCACATAAGGTCCTTCCCAATTGGGCATCCATTTTCCACGGAAATCTTTATGTATGAGCAGTATCTTTTTCAAAACTAGATCTCCCTCATAGAATTCCCTGGGACGAACCTTTTTGTCGTAAGCTCGCATCATTCTTTTCTGGTACATCTGGCCATGGAGGATGGCTTTTAATCTCTTTTCCTCGATTAAGTTCAACTGATCATATCGAGCTTGGATCCATTCAGCCTCACCTAGTTGAAGCTCAGTTAAGACTAAAAAAGAAGGTATTTTAACCTCAATAGGCAAGACCGCTTCCATACCGTATGCCAATGAGAATGGTGTTGCCCTAGTAGAAGTTCTGACTGAAGTTCTGTAGGCAAAGAGGGCAAATGGTAGTTTTTCGTGACAATCTTTGTAAGTCTTAATCATTTTTGCCACGATCTTTTTGATGTTCTTATTAGCTGCCTCCACAGCTCCATTCATCTTTGGGTGATAGGGAGAAGAATTATGAAGCTTGATTTTAAACTGTTCGCAAACTTCTGCTATCGTGCTATTGTTCAAATTCAAGGCATTGTCGGATATGATTCTTTCTGGCATCCCGTATCGATAAATAATTTCTTTTTCAGGAACTTGCTGACCGCTGACTTGGTAACATTGGCATACGAGGTTGCCTCCACCCATTTGGTGAAGTAGTCAATCACCACAAAGATGAATCTATGACCATTGGAAGCTTTTGGAGAAATTGACCCAATGACATCCATGCCCCACATAGAAAAAGGTCAGGGAGAGGTCATGACATGAAGGTATGATGGAGGTACATGAATCTTGTCTCTATAGATCTGGCACTTATGGCACCTCTTGGCATAATTGATGCAATCGCCCTCCATAGTAGACCAATAATACCCAAATCTCATTATTTATCGGGCCATCGTGAAACCGTTGGCTGTGTCCCACAAATGTCTTCGTGAACTTCTTCTCAGATCTTCTTAGCTTCAATTACGTCGACACATCTCAGCAACACTTGATCTTTTCTCCTCTTGTACAAGATTTCCCCATCTAGGACATATTCACTGGCCAGTCTTCTTAATGTCCTATTTTCATTTTCGGAGGTTTGCTCGGGGTACTTTCGATCTCTCACAAATTGAAGAATATTCTAGTACCACGGGCAGTCATCCTTTTCTTCTTCTTCCTTTGCCTCAATATCACAACAATGAGCAAGAGCTTCATAGATACTCATTTGAATGGGCTTTACATCTTCTGGCCTACTCACTTTAATCATCGAGGCTAGAGTGGCAAGAGCATCGACCATCTGGTTTTCTTCTTGTGGGAGATAATGGAATGTGACGTCATCGAACTCCTTGATCAACTCGAGGACCAATTTACGGTAATCCACTAGCTTCAAATCCCTTGTTTCCTATTCTCCTTTGAGTTGATAGATTACCAGTGCAGAGTCTCCATAAATCTCCAAAATTTTGATTCCCCACTCTATGGCCGCACGGATTCCTAAGATCATGCTTCATATTCAGCCATGTTATTTGTGCAATCAAAATCGAGTTTCCTGGTAAAAGGGTAGTGATCTCCTTCTAGTGATACCAAGACTGCCCCGACCCCATTACCCGTGGCATTTGAAGCTCCATCAAAATTTAATCTCCAAGGTTGTTCTACTGTGATTGCCCCTTTAGTAGTCGCAACATACATTAAATCTTTATTCGGGAAATCGAAGTTTATCGGCTCATAGTCCTCTAAAGCCCTGCTAGCTAGGAAGTCTGCTATCGCAATCCCTTTTACTGCTTTCTGATTGACATAGACTATGTCGAATTCCGAGAGCAAGATTTTCCATCGAGCCAATTTCCCATTCAATGCAACTGACTCCATTAGATACTTCAGAGGATCTAATTTCGAGATAAACCAAGTGGTATGGTACAGCATGTATTGTCTTAATTTGCGTGTGGTCCAGATTTGTGCACAACATAATTTCTCAACTAGCGAATATCGAGTCTCGCAATCAGTGAATTTCTTACTGAGATAATATATCACCCTTTCCTTCTTTTCTGATTCATCGTGTTGGCTTAGCACGTATCCCATGAAAATTTCAAAGACTGTCAAGTACAGGATCAATGACTTATTAGGAATTGGAGGTACCAAGATGAGAGCTTTGAATTGATAATCTTTGACCTTGTTAAAGGTTTCCTGACATTCATCATCCCATACACCCGGGTTGCGCTTTCTGCGCAGGCGGAAGATAGGATCGCATTTCTTAGTAAACTGTGAAATGAACCGAGCAATGTAATTTAGTCTTCTTAAAAACTCTCGAACTTCTTTTTGCGTGTTGGGTGGTGGTAGCTCCTATATGGCTTTGACTTTATCCTGGTCAATTTCAGTTCCTCTTTTGCTGACTACAAAGCCTAACAGTTTTCCTGACGTGGCCCCGAAAATGCACTTTGCTGGGTTTAGCTTTAATTTATATTTCCTTAACCTTCCAAATAACTTTCTCAGGATTCTTACATGTTCTTCCTCCGCTTGGGATTTCGCAATCATGTCATCGACATAAACTTCAATCTCCTTATACATCATGTTATGGAACAGGGTCACCATGGCCCTTTGATAAGTTGCCCCTGTGTTTTGAGTTCGAAGGGCATCACCTTGTAGCAAAATGTTTCCCATAGCGTGACAAATGTGGTTTTGATCATATCCTCAATGTCCATCCTTATCTGATTATACCCAGAGAAACAATCCATAAAGGAAAACAGAGAATGACCTACTGTGTTATCGACTAAAGTGTCGATGTGGGGTAAGGGGAAATTATCCTTTGGGCTAGCTTTATTAAAATCTCGATAGTCCACACACATGCGAACCTTTTCGACTTTTTTAGGAACAGGGACTATATTAGCTACCCATTCAGAGTATTTAACTACCTAGAGAAACTCGGTATCAAATTGTTTATTGACTTCTTCTTTTATTTTTAACAACACATCCGGTCTCATCCTTCAGAGTTTTTGCTGCACAGGTCTGAATTCTTCCTTTTTAGGGAGTTTGTGCACCACAATGTTAGTGCTCAAACTGGGCATATCTTGGTAAGACCATACGAAGATATCTTGGAACTCTTGAAGCAATTCGATAAGATTCCTTCTAGTTTCTATGGAGATGCTTGTCCCAATTTTCACCTCTTTATTTTCATCTTCGTGCCCCAAATTAATAACTTTCACTGGGTCCGAATGAGGCAGGATCTGTTTTTCTTCCTGTTCCATCATTCTTAATAGATCAGGAGGCAGATTACAATCTTGATTATCTTCAAGGTCCTAAAGCTCTTTCAAACACGTATCTTGCTCGAAGTGAATAATGACCATGGGCCCTTTTACAAAAGGATCCATATTGCTTTCGAGCCTAAAGTAATAGGTGTTTTCGAGCATTACTCTGAGGAAATCTTAAAAATTACAGGGAGTTCCTCCACGGTCCAATTATTCAGGGTGCTTCTAGGTGCACACGGACCAATTCTTGATAGATTTCCTTCCTTTCCTTTATCTGATATAGCATTAATGCCTAGATCTTTCATGATGCTCCCCCTGGTTCCAATCGTCACTCGCTCCTTTTCCTGCTCTATTTTTTGGTTGATCACCCCTCCCGAGACGAAAGTCTCATAGATGTGCGGGAAGACCATGAGTTCCCACGAGATTTCCTTTCTAGAAAGTCTAGCCCTCCTTCTTTCTTGCCTTTTTTCTAGCTCCTTCTTTTGTTTTACGTCTGGAGTGTACCTCGGGCCATAATGATCCCACTTTTCTATCGGCATTGGCACATTAACTCTTCCCTGGAGGTATTTTCCTAGTCCTTTCCCAGGTATAGCTCCCTTTCCGACTATTAGTCGCAAGCCCATTCTGGTGGTCAATGATATTGTAGGCACAAGTATCTTGCTCCCTTCTGAAATGAAAGTTGCATTGACAAACTCTAGTGAGCGGAACGAGCATTCCACATCCTCCTCGTCTATTCCCACGTAGGGTGAATCGCTCGTTATGGAAGCGATTATTTCCTCCTTAGCATTAATCGTGATTAGCCGTCCTTCATTTATTAACTTCACTTTCTGGTGCAAAGAAGAAGGTATTGCTCCAGCTGAGTGGATCCATGGTCTTCCCAGCAGACAGTTATAAGTGAGCCAAATATCCATCATTAAAAAATCCACTTCATATGTATTCGGCCCAATTTGAAGAGGTATTTCGATCTTTCCCATTACCTTCCTTTTTGTCCTGTCAAATGCTCTCACTATGTTATTACACCCCTTCATATGAGAGCTATCAATTGGAAATCTTTGCAGTGTAGCTAGCGGTAGCACATTCAGGGCTGAACCATTGTCTATGAGTACTTCAGGTAGCGTATACCCCTTACAACGGGTCGTGATGTGTAAAGCTTTGGTGGAACCTATTCCTCCCGTCAGTATTTCATCATCGCTGAAGAAAATGAAGTTATCAGCACTCACATTATTGACCAATCGATCTAGCTTACTGACAAAGATGTCATTTGCTACATATGTTTCGTTCAGCACCTTAAGTAGTGCGCTTCGATGGGCTTCCGAGCTTAGGAGCAATGACAAGATCGATATCCGGGCAGATTGTTTGTGTAGTTGTTCCACTACACTATATTCACTATGCCTTAAAAACTTTAGAAACTCCTTCGCCTCTTTCTCAAATACAGGCTCATTTGTGGGTACTTTGGGCTTGCTAGCTATTTCTTCCTCGGGTTCACACATTATTGCTTTCCCTTTGCTGATCTCTTCTTCTTTATCTACTGGTCATAATTTTTACCACTATGGGTAACAAGATTCACTTCTTTCCTATTCTCCCCCTCTCTTGGTATGGTCACGTTACAATTGTAATTTCATGAGACCTTCTTACTATCCCTGTAAGGAAACATTACAGGCTTTTGTATGATGATGCAAGACGTTGTCTGTTCTCTTACCGCGCCATTGTTAGTTTACAAATAATCACCTTTGGGTGATTAATTCTATAAGTCTTAGCTGCTCCATCCTCGGAGGCACAAACATCATTAACTTCCTCTCTTTCTTCGAAAAATTTCAGCTCTCGATTGTCCATCAACACCTGCACCATGGTTTTAAACTTGACGTAGTCTTGGATTTCATGCCCTTTAACGGCATGAAACTCATAATGGTTATCAGCCCCAGTTATCACACTATTTGTACCCTTCACGATTATCCCTTCTTTGACCAACTCTTGCCATACCCACCGAAGTGAAGACTTAATTTCTTCAACATTTCTCTTAATTCTCTGAACTCCTTCTTCTAGCAAGGCATTTACCCCTTGCTCTAGGTGATTGGGCAGAGGATTCTCAGCTATATTGGGCTTTATTGGCTCTTCTAATTTTAAGACTCCATGCTCTATGAGTCCCTCGACTCGTTTTTAAAAGTCAGGACAATTTTCAATCGAATGGCCTTCCGCCCCTGCATGGTATTCACAGTGAGCATTCGCATCGTACCAAGCCGGGAATGGGGGTTTATATGGTCTTACATGCTGAGGAGCTACCTCATGCGCGTCATATAGTATATTGTAGAACTCTCCGTATGACATCGGAAGGGGAGTATATTGAACTCTTCCTCTATTTGGCTTGACGCTCGGTTCCTGCCTTGGGGCATTTTGGTATTTACTCATTGTAGCTTTGGGCTGTCCTTTCACGAATGGTTTAGTGTTTTCTCCGGTTTCAATCTTGCCAATCTTGATTGCATTTTCAATCATCTCCCCCGATATGACCATATCAGAGAAACTCTTGGTGGCGTTTCCTAACAGATGATTCAGGTAAGGAGCTTTGAGGGTATTAACAAACAACATCGTTGTCTCTTTTTCTGTTAGTGGTGGCTGTACCTGGGTTGCCACCTCTCGTCATCTCTGCGCATATTGTCTAAAACTCTCGTTTGATTTCTTCTTCATATTTTGCAATGTAAGCCGATCAGGAGCTATTTCTGTCACATAACCGTATTGCTTTAAGAAGGCTTGTGCTAAATCTTTCCATGAATGGATTTTCAATTGGCTCAATTGATTGTACCATCTGACTGCCGACCCGACCAGGCTGTCTTGAAAGCAATGAATGAACAATTAGTCATTATGCACGTGCCCTGCCATATTTCTGCAAAACATGGTTAGGGGGCTTCAGGACAGATCGTCCCGCTATACTTTTCAAATTCTGGGACCTTGAATTTGGGAGGGAAAACCAGATCCGGAACCAGACTTAACTCTTTAGCATCTACCTCATAAGAATTTTTAATTCTCTATATCGCATCGATTTTCTCCTCTAGTCGCCTATATTTTTCCTCTATTTGTCTAGGGAGATCCTCTTTCATCATCTCTTCGAAGTCTGAGACACCTAGATTCGCTGTATTATCTTCTGGGTTTGACCCAGATCCAATCAGATAATTGGCTGGTCTTGACGTGCCCGTGACCTATTGCTGTGTTCTTATAGTAACGGTGGGCTCCCGCGCTGGTATTTCATGTGAAGCCGGGTCATGGAGAGGTGTAAAGCCTGGGGGAACAATTGGGTCCTCTTCCTCCTCAATAGCAGGGCTCTTTCCTTTATCAGCCATGCTCTATTTTACTTGTGCTAATTCTTTCATTAGACTCTTTTGTACCTCAATGAATTGATTTTTCATTTCTCTGCACATCATTGTAATTTGTTCTTGGATGTGCTCTTGCATCTGGTCTTGTAATTCTTTCTGGATTTGTTCGAGTCTTTGCTCCATGGCCTTTGTTTTCTTACGAGAATTATAGCGATGCTAGTTTTCAATGATTACTGATGTAGTTGGATAAGTTTTTAATTAGTTAGGATTATTATGCAGAAATATGCAAAAATGCTATGCGAATAAGATGCATGCATGCAAGAGAAAGGTATTGACTTATAATTCATTTTCCATTTAGAAAACTTTATTTGGATAACAAGTTCCTTAACATAAAGCAAATTACATAAATGGTTTTGCTTTGATGCTCAAATTCTTGACTTTCTTGAGGAGTCTTGATAGTTTTTGACCTCGTTCCGTCTTCGTCTCGTATTGTATGCTTAACTCTTCTGCTTCAACTGCCAGTGTTTGCACATGATCAGCTACTTCGCGAATTTGATTTAAGGCCTCACCCATAACATAATCTCTCTCTGACTTCTTTCTGAGCTTGTTGAAGATGTCAATTATTTGTCTCCAACATCCTTTCCAAAATCACAATTCGTATTTCACTATTCTACAAAGAGGCTTCTGATTCTTCCACCCTCATATTCAGTCTCTCGATCTCAGCTCAGCTTGCCTTCAACTCCATTACTGAATTTCGATTACGATGCCTGTACAAGGATTCCTCCAATTCTCGTACTTGAGCTTTTAATTTGGTCACTTCAGCCTAGCTTTCCAGAAGGCTACTTTTCATAGCATTTTCCTGTACCTGGGCGTCTTGAAATTTATTTTTCTAGTGACTTGTTTTATTCTTCTCTTCGCGGATTTTCTACTGCCATTGCTCTGACGTCTTACCTAACTCGACAGTTCTCATTGACAAGCGAAGCTTTTTATAGTCCTTTTTTAGGCTGCTAAGATCTTCTTCAGCCTTATTATTCCTTTTTCTTAACTTTTCCGCTTCTAGCTTCTGAACATCAGCGTCCAATCCTAAAAGCACCTTCTCTTCTTCCAACTTTTCTATCATTTTTTCCATCTCAGCATTTTTCCTCTCGAAATCTTGTTTAATTATTTCTAGTTCAGTCGGGGACAACCTGTAAGTGTTCTTCAATTGGGCGGACAATCACCGGGTTCGGCACAGGAATGTTGTCGTTCATCCTTCTGTTTCTCCACCAATCATATTCTGCAGTTATCATGGGATTGGCATCGAATGCTTTCATTCTTCGAACCTGGTTCCATGCATTTGAGATTTCTTGAATCCTTTTCTTATTATTTTCTCTCCGGTAAACGAATTCACACTAAGCTAACCCCTGAGTCACGAGTATGAACTGTCTCGATCTATATTGTCTTAAAACCAACAAAGGTGCATATCCTGTTGCTCCCTATATCCCTGCCAATAGGACCCAATCAAGATCTCCTCACCGATACAATATTTCATCAGGAGCAAACCATGGTGCTCGCCACTCTATGTCTTTGTCTTTGAGGCTTTAGAGTATGGCCATCCACTTTTCTTCTGAGAAATTTTCTTGTCTTTACGTGGCCACGAACTCTTTCAAAGGGGAGTAATCTTTTGACAAGTATTGATAGGAGACTTTTTCTGTTTTCCAGAAGTGACTATGAAACCATACCATCAATAGCGGTGCGCAAGCAATAAATTGACCTTCTCCCTCCTTTCTGCACACATTTAAGGATCTGAAAGTTTCAGCCAGTATGGCCGAGACAAGTGTCACTCTTTTACTCAATCTATCAAACAAATCTATCATCGCGTCTTCTATATGCCCCAAAGCCTTTGGAAAAACGACCAACCCGTAGATACTCAGAGCTAAGATGTCGATCTTTTTCTTTGCATCTGGATGAGCCATTATCAAATCTCGTAGACTTTTCCACGTGATGCACTTGTTATCACCTTTGACCTTAACTCGAGCTGCAACCCACTGTTCGCTCATGCCGGTGATGTTTATTAATCTTTAAACAATGGTCGGGAGATTTGGAGCTCTAGAATAGGCCATATCTATCGAAATCTTCAGACAATGTAGCAAAGTGGTGTATTCTTCTATTGTGGATGTCATGTCTATATTCCCGAAGGTGAAGCATTAGTAGGTTGGGTTCCAATGCTGTGTTAAGGCTCTAAAGGGGGATTTGTCTACCTTAACCTCGAACAAGTATGACAAATCTCTGTATTCTTGGTAAAAGGTTTGTTTCATGTTATTGTCCCAACTGTCCCATATCTCTTTCAACTCTAGCACATTGTTTTGAGCCGTGCTGAACCTGGTATAATCCCAAAGCTCTGACTCATATCCTTCCACTAAGTTGTCCCCCTTTTGGCCCTGAGTCTCCTCCGATCACATGCGCACGACCATATTTTCCTCCACTTTATCAAAGTACTTGTTTTCCATGATTGATTCTCTTATCAGTAACTGAACTTTTGAGTTTATACATTTCCTTTATATGATGATGAAATGCAATGCAAAAAGAGACAAAATAAACAAGTTAGCGAAACACAACAATATCAATATACAAGTATAGCACAGAACCTAAGAGTTTGTCTTGGAGGGTTGCTAAATGGTTCAGTATAACTTTTTCTAAAGCAAGTTCCTATGGCTTACTATATGGGGTTTTAGGCTCTAAAGTAAAGGTACCCAAACCAGTAGATTCCTCGATTCTCACCCATTACAGGCTCATACGGACGAGTTTGGTTTAGGGGGATGCATTTCCCACGTGTTTACATAGAAGTGAAAACTTCATGAAAACAAGGGTACTTTGTAATCCCAAAAGCGATCCACTATCCTGCGCGGAGGTCAAGACCTCACGAAGGAGTAGTTTTCGACTTTCACTTAAAAAGGTAATATCATATGCAGATGTATGCAAATTTACACTAGCAATATCACATAATATAATATCACACAAAAGATGTCGGGGATCGCATATTAAACAAAACCGAAGCTTAAAAGTTTTTCAAAAAAAAATGCCCGAAAATAATCAATTTTGGCTTGACTCTCGTTTAAAAAGTCCCCAGTGGAGTCGCCAGCTGTCGAAATCATCTTTTTTTTGGAAAATGACGTGTTTCGAAAATTATTTTAATGTTGGAAAGTGGGAGTCGCCACCAATCTTTTATTCGGTGTGATTGGATCACCACAAAATGTTTTTAGAAAAAAAAGGTTTTGAAAACATGTAGGTCTTCGAAATCCAAAAAAATAGGTTCGGGAGTCGGTTACGCATAAGGAAGGATTAGCACCCTCATATGCCCAAAATTGGTACTGTATTGATTATTTTCGGGTCTTTGTTTATAAAATTTTGAAAGCTCGAATAAGGTTTAAAATACGATCCTTGAATGCATGAGTTAAGTTTAAAAGAAATCGAGTTTGTTTGGAATTCCCGCTATTTCAAAGTGATCGAGTAAGAAAGTTACGTCCAGTGAGTTAGGACACAACGTTTCAAGATCCAGAAATAACGAGCTTTCTTTTGTAAAACTTTTTAAATTTTTGGGAAAAGGGTGTTCGATTATATCGATTTGAAGAAAGGTTGCACCTAGTAAGTTAAGGCGTAAATTTTTAGAATTGAAGATAAGGAAATATTGCCTCGATTAAGGGTATTCGATTTTTTCGACTTGAAGAAAAATTGCACCTAGTAAGTTAAGGCGCAAATTTTCGAAACTCGAAATAAAAGAATATTGCCTCGATTTTAAATTTTTTATGAAAATAAACTTGAAAACAAACATGCGAGTTTAATATGAATAAGCAGTTAATAATGGATATTAAATAACACGAAGTAAGATAATTAAGAAGATAAATGGTAAAAAATAAAAAAATGCAAAATACGAGTGCATAATAATTAAAATTAAATGCAAATATTGATGAGGAATAAAAATGATGCAAATGGAGTTGAAAATGAGACTTTTTGGACACCCGGGGGTAAAATGGTAATTTTGGATTCTCGGGGTAAAATAATAATTTTGGGAAATTTTAGGATTAAAAATGGAATTTTTAGATAACCGAGGGTAAAATGGTAACTATAAAAAAATCGAGATCAAAAAACGGAATTTTTAGACATCCGGGGGTAAAATGGTAATTTTTAGGAAAATCGGGATCAAAATAGAATTTTTTGACATTCAGGGGTAAAAAGGTAATTTTTGAAAGTTTAAGGGTTAAAAAATGAAATTTTTGGACATCCGGAGGCAAAATTATAATTTAAGTTTCGAGGTTAAAAATGGAATTTTTGGAAGTTTTGGGGTAAAATGTAATTTTTGGAAGTTTCGAGGTCAAAATGAGATTTTTGAATAGTTAAGGGACCTCCAGGGCAATAAAACCAAAAATAAGTGACACGTGGCAGCCCTTCAGGCATCCTGAAGTCAAAGGACTAATTTGAAAACTATGAAAATTTTTTGGGCCAATTTTGTAATTAAATAGAACTTGATTTAAGGATTAAATTAAAATAAATCAGAAGTAAGAGGGACCATCTGCATAAATAAGCTAAAATATGACACGTGGCAGCTCCTAGTGCTTTCAAAAGGTCAAGGGATTAAATTGAAAAGCATTGAAATTATTGGGCCAAATTAAAATTAATTAAAAGTATGAAAAGGATTAAATTGAAACAATCAAAAAAGCGGAAGGGCCAAATGCATAAGTATCCCATTTCTCAAAAACACGCGGATCTTAGGTCGAGTCAAGTTGGATTTCGGGTCGGCCATGGGTAATAGTCCAAAACGGCATCATTTTAAGCATTCTGAAGCCATGCCAAAACACGCCGTTTTGGATGGCTATATATATCCCTTTAAAAACAAAAAAATCACTTTCTTGCTTCTTTTTTTTTTTAAATATGAAAAACTCTCTCCTTTCCTCTTATGCCGGCCAAGCTCCGGTCGAGCATCGCCCCGCCATCTGACGCGCGTCGCCGGCCATGCGCCGTTGCCTGCTGCTGCCGATCGATGTCTGACGCCTACTCCAATCACACGTGCGGTGCTTCTCCGTTCACGCGCCGTCGAGGTTCAAAGGTTTAAAAACGTTTTGATTTCTTTTTAGTTTATTTTCTATTTTTTTTTATTTTAAAACTTCATGCTTGAATCTTTTAGATCTAAACCTGCCTTTGAACTTTTATCCAGTTTTAGAGAGTGATATATTTTTATTCCTTTTGTTCTCTGTTTTAAGTCTGGTTGTTTACTGATTTGTTTTTAAAACTAACCGTTTTGATTTTGTTCATTCCTTCGTTTTGTACTCGAACCAACGATGGCAACATCTGAGATCGCAAGACCGGCGGTAGCTATGGGGTTTCCGTCCACAACCTCAATCGGCGGAGGCAGATCGAAAGAGGGGAGTGTCCTCTCGCTTTCCTTTTTCGGTTATTAATTATTAATTAATTTTATATTAATATTTTTCTAATAATTTATTAATAATTATTAAGGTTATTTATTAGCATTATTTATTATTATTAATAAAACTTAATTTATTACCAATTAATTTAATATCATACTTAATATGGTTATTTACTGCTGCTATTTGAAAACGTTTCCTTTTTTTTTTAAAAGAAGGCAGTAATGGTTATTAATGAATAAAATAAGTACTGTGATAGTGTATATGAAACGTTTGAAAGCTAGAAAGATGTATAAACAAACAATGAATATTTATGTGAACAAGTACCTGGATTGTAAGACCTTGAATGTTTTGCTTGTCTGTATCCCCAATGCTCGAATATAGTTTGCAGAATACTGGAAAGTCTAAGTCATTTTTATTAATCAAGAGCGTTTAGGAAAAAAAAAAAAGGTCCCTTACAAATTTTGAAACTGGTTTTTATAACCAGTATTACAATAATCATCTTTTGTTTTTCTCTAATAAATGTTCATCTTGTCTTCTCTCTTTTGCAGGTTCGGCTACGGCAGTGGCAGTTGGAGCAGCTGGTGACAATGCAAGTTGGAGCTGAGGGAGGAGCTGCTTGGGCTGACGTGGCGCATTCTGAGTGGCTGAGGATGGCAGCAGCAGTGCAAGTTGGTTAGTTTAGGGCTTGGGTCATTTTGTATAATTGGGTTAGGGATATGAGTCAATGTAATTTGGGCTTAGGGTGTAAATGAATTTGTTTGGGTGAATTTGTAATTGGGTCCCAATTTGGGTTTCTGTAATTGGACACTTGTATATATATTTTTTATTTTTGGACATTAATTTAAATTTAAATTTAACTCAAATTTATAATCAATTTAAATTTTAAGTAAATTTAAACTTAAAATAAATTTAATTTTAAAATAAATTTAAATTCTATTAATCCCGGATAAATTGAGCTTCAACACTAATTATTATCTCTTCCTAGATTAAATAGTTAATTCAGTAACCTACAAATGTTGGTCATACCTTCACAAGTATAATAATGAATTAAACAAAAGAAGATTATTCATGTCTTAATTAACCTTAAAATCAAGATGCTATAATAACTGAATCCATAATAAAATTTTGTTTTGTCCGTTTACGCTTAATTTTTATTAAAATATTCAAAGTAAATTAATAAAAAAAATCAGTCCGGCTCTCTTGCAAATAAGGGCAGTTGACCGCGCTACTCTATCTTTCTGTTCCTCGCACCAGCTATAAAACATAAGAAAATAAGAGAAAAATTAGCGCAAATCCTGCTTCTCAACATTCTCCTTTGCTTCTCAACATCGCTTATGGATGAAAACTTTTCAGATATTCCGACGAGATTCGACTGGAGGGAAAAAGGTGCAGTGACTCGTATTAAGAATCAGGGTCATTGCGGTAAGTATCAATTCTTGATTAAGTTAATGTCACAAGTTAATCGAAAATTAATTCAATTGACTCGTATTTCATTTTGTATTAATATAGATGATTCTGGTTTACTTTTGCAGGATGTTGCTGGGCATTTTCAGCAGTGGCAGCCGTTGAAGGGATAATCCAAATCAAAACTGGTAATTTAATCTCATTATCAGAGCAACAACTGGTGGATTGCAGCAAAAATGGAGGATACGGTGGGTGTCTTGGAGGATGGATGACGGATGCTTTCCAATACATTAGCCAAAACCAAGGAATAACCACCGAAGAAAGCTACCCATATCAACAAATGCAAGAAACTTGCGACACTGGTAAACAGATAAGCAAAGTTGCCATAACTGGCTATGGAACGTTGCCTGAAAACAATGAAGAAGCATTGCTAATGGCCGTCGCAATACAACCGGTTTCGGTCGTAATCAGAGGCCATAGCTATAGCTATGGACAAAACTTTCAGTTTTACAAAGGTGGAGTGTTTACTGAAGATTGTGGCAGCAGTTCTTTCGCCCATGCAGTCGCCATTGTTGGATACGGGACAAGTGAAGAAGGCTTGAACTATTGGCTGGTTAAGAATTCATGGGGAGAAACTTGGGATGAAAATGGGTATATTAGGATTCAAAGGGATGTGAATACGCCAGGTGGCTTGTGTGGTATCGCCATGGAAGCTTCCTATCCAATTGCCTAAGTTCATATGATAGACATTTCTCTACCTATATATGTGACTGTACGAGAAAAGATTGTATGAAGCGGTAATTTCACGTTTATCTTTATTCTTTTTTAATAAGGGAATGATAAAATCAGATTTTTCCTTTCAAAAAATTCAAATCTAATTAAAAATCTTAAAAATCAAAAGAAATCTGATTTATTGTTTCCCTATTAAAAAGAGAAATTTTCAAGATATTGATAAATCATTGTTGTTTTTTTTTTTTATCTTTATAATGAATAAATGATTGTTTAAAAAAAAAAAGCTTCCGAAAGCAAATGGAAGTGGCAATGTAACAAAAGATTGATAGTTACTTATAACAATAACTATATGGAAAATTTTTTAAAGTATCATATAATTTAAGGAAAATAACTCAAACACTACATATCTATAATGATTATAAGCACTTAATACAATAAAAAAACCAGCTTTAGATGATCCAAAGCAATAGACAAAATCAACAAAAAAATCGAATATTTACCAAACTGAAAAGGATGACAACATATTTGAAAGTTTTCTTTAACTAAAATATCATTTCTCTACCTTGGGAAGATATAAAGGTAGGATTTATTTTATTGAAAATAGCTTTAAAAAATGATTTAAAAAAATGAATTAAATTTATAATATTTACTAACATTTAAATAATTGTGTGTAAAATATGTTATATTATTTTCGCAATTTTTTTAAAGTATTTTTTTGAATTTTTCCCTTGTAAAACAGACACGATATAAATTATATTTGTTACAAAATATTATAGAATCATATATATTTTTACAATTGAAATTTATTTTTATAATATTTTATAATAATTTATAGAGTTGGAACTAGTAAATAAAGCTTAAACATGATTTAAACAAATAATTTAGAAAATATATCATTTTGAAATATTAATATTATTTCATTTTTCAAGATTTATAACATGTGATTAAATAGAATTTTATTTCCTTTTGCGGGTTAAAAATTGTTCTTTTAGTGAATTTTAAAATTTTCTTTAAATGAAATCTTTTTCTAAATTTTTTCTTTCTGAAATTTAAGTGTATACTATAATTTCTCCTTTTTAATATACTTTCAACATTTCTATTGTGGAGTCTACGCTCTAAAACTTTTGTTTGACTGAGTGAAAAAGAAAAAAATGAAAAAAAAATATTTTTTACTTTTTAATTCTTTTAGTTTTTTTAATTTTATTTATTAAACAAAATCTAAATGTCCCACTTATTATTAATAATCAAATAACTTTCTAAATGAATAGTAGAAACCAAAGAAAATGATTGGTATTAGAGGTGTTCATGGATTGGGTCGGGTCGGGTCGGATTTAAGTATGTTATTAACATATTTTATGTTTATCCAAGTTTGACTCATCCTAAAATTTAGATTTAAAATTTTGTCCAAACCTGTCAATGTTTACAAAAAACTAATCCAAGCTCATTATAGGCTTACTCATATTTTTTTTAATATTTTTATTGTTTTATTTTAATATTTAATAATTTTATATAATTTTTTATTGAAAATTTTTATATAGTCATCTTAATAATTTTTTAATGTTTACATTTTAATAGTATTATATATTTAGTATAAGTTTTTTTTTAATGTGTTCTAAATTACATAATATATGAAAATAACATAATATAAAATATTATAAAATTAAAACGGGTTAGGTAGGACCGGGCTCAGGTCTTGAATGTTCAAACCCGAATCGGACCATATTTTAAATGAGCTTAATTTTTTTATCGAAACCCATTTTTGGGTCTAATATTTTTGCCCCAAACCCTCCCGAATTTCGAACAGACTTTTAAGTCTAAACGAGTAACCCGACCTATGAACAGATTTAATTGATATATTCATTAATCCTAAACTCAAATTACTATAAACTTCAAATAATCTTCTCTATCTTTCTCATCCAACTATCAAACGAAGGAAATTAAGAAAAGAAAATTAGCGCAAATCCTGCTTGTCAACAATTGCTCCATCCCTGCGCCAATTATGTAAATGGGGCGTATGCGACGGGAATGAAGGCCAAGACAATTCCACTGAAGATTTTGGATTTTGAATATAACAATTTCTTTTCTTTTTTTTTTTTTGGAAAAGGAATTTCATTTTTGAATTATTTTATGAAATTTCTTTGTTTAAATATTTAATAGGGTACTAAAATTTTGTTAAAAGTATCATGGAGACTTTGTATTAGGATTAGATTGTATTTTATGTTTTTTACTGAAAAAATAAGTAAATTAATATTTGAATATTACTCGATAGTAATGGTGTTCATAATCCATGAAACAAGCATGGCATGAATGGCAGTCCAATCTGCATCTGTACATGGAGGAATGGGTGTTGTGATCATGCCATCGAGAAATCCAAATTTCCTCCGTGCTTGAAGAGCAGTTTCTATTTCAGCCTCCCAATCATCGTAATTATTGTCGTTGAGGCATGTCGGAGTAAGAAAATCTTTAGGTCTATCTTGAGGACCAAGAAAAAAAGGTGAGAATATATCTATTTTAGGTGGTGGTTGTAGCGGCGTGTCTTTGCCTCCAGCCATTTATCAAAGTTTCGAATCGTCAAGGCTCCGATGCCATGTAAAAGATAGGCAAGAGATGTTTTATTGAATAGAAAACCAGCATATAAATATACAACCTATTAACTTATGCTGTCTTCTACAATAAGAAAACAATATATACAAATCTCATAAATTACTCCTAACTTCTCTAATAACTCCTAACAATATAGATGTGTTTAGATAGAAAGTTTGTAATGTCTTATAAATAGCCTTGTTAAAAGCAAAGGGCAGCAAACTCTAGTATTCCTAAGGATGTCGCCGCCACTCATGTCTTCTACTTCAAGTAGAAGTTGTATTTTTTATTAAATTTTTTTTATTTAATTATACCTTATTCAAACAAACTCTTGCATCATTTCTCTATAAATAGAAACTATGTGTTGAGCTAATTAAAAGACGTACACATATTATTTAGTGTATTTATTTTGTCTGAAAATAATGGAAATTTACATTACAGAATAAATTTTATTTTATAGGCGAAACGCATAGTTTTCTGTTATAAAAGTTTCCCATTAAAAGTTAATAAATGTTTTCATTCTGTGCTTTTGGTTCGATTTATTTGAGTCCTCACTCAAAGCAATTTGAGTTTGAGAATAGCGAAGAAAGTCATTCGGTAGAAAAGCGGGATCGACTTTAACTACTTCGTGCAAAACACAAATATAATTTTAATTATAGGTTTACTTTATAAATATCACAAAAGCTCGATTTTAAGAAAAAAAAAATCTTTCGCTATGCTTAAAAACATTGTTTTGTAGATTAATATTTCTAAAAGGCTAGGAATCCCCAAATCCTCAAATAATTTGTGCTTGGTTCTTACCATGCATGTCACAATTGGTATAGAGTTTTATGTGGTGCCTTAGTTGGTACATCATTCAAAATATATCAAGTCGTTTGTAATGCATTCCCTCAAAAGAATATCAACAGTTGTGAATCACTTACCATTGAACCAACCATGCCTAGCAAAGTTCTATTCCTTGACTCTGCTATGTCATTCTCCGTGGAGTACCTAATAATTAATTAGGATAATAGTTCATTCCCTATGAGGTAATCTAAGAAGACTTCTGATTATTTTTCTCCACCTCAATCAGACCAAAGTGCCGTAATGGGAAAACCTAATAATTTCTCCACTTTCGCATGAAGCTCTTGAAATTAATAGAATATTTCGCTTTTGTGGTGCATTAGTGTGTTGCATGGTTACATGCAAGTATACAAGGTCATACAAGTAATAAGTAGTGAGTAAAGAGTAACATTTCCACAGGGACTGTTGAGTGAATTATTTGCAAAGTTAATTTCAATCAATTTGGTTAAACAAAATAAGAGAGAATAGTGTTGGTGAAAGTCACAATTTTAAGTAAGAATGTAATCAGTTCTCAAATACCCACAAAATAAAACAACATACTTTGTAGAAAATAATCACAACATGAAATAAACACAATGAACAATATAACACAACATGAATGAACTAAAATAAAATAGTTCACTTCAACAAGAATTTATTAGTAATCATAAAAAAAATATCACGAATTTAGTTAAGGCATAGGCTTCTCTCGAAGTCCTATTATGTTCCTAAGTTAATTAGCATACTCCTATGTCAAAAACTAACCTAAAAATCATCATTTCAGGTATTTACATAGTTTATGCATTCATCAAATATCTTCTAAAATTGACATGATATGCACCATTTAATTCTTACGTAAACTAATTGTTGAAACCATCTTTTTTTTTGAAAACGACACGTTTCGAAAATTATTTTAATGTTGGAAAATGGGAGTCGCCACCAATCTTTTATTCGGTGTGATTGGATCACCACAAAACGTTTTGAAAACATGTAGGTCCTCGAAATCCAGAAAAACAGGTTCAGGAGTCGGTTACGCATGAGGAAGGATTAGCACCCTCATACGCCCAAAATTGGTACCGTATTGATTATTTTCGGGTCTTTGTTTGTAAAATTTTGAAAGCTCGAATAAAGTTTTAAATACGATCCTTGAATGCATGAGTTAAGTTTAAAAGAAATTGAGTTTGTTTGGAAGTCCCACTATTTCAAAGTAATCGAGGAAGAAAGTTACGACCAGTGAGTTAGGATACAACGTTTCAAGATCCAAAAATAACGAGCTTTCCTTTGTAAAACTTTTTAAATTTTTGGGAAAAGGATGTTCGATTATCTCGATTTGAAGTAAGGTTGCACCTAGTAAGTTAAGGTGCAAATTTTCAGAATCGAAGATAAGGAAACATTGCCTCAATTAAGGGTATTCAATTATTTCGATTTGAAGAAAAATTGCACCCAGTAAGTTAAGGTGCAAATTTTTGAAACTCGAAATAAAAGAATATTGCCTCGATTTTAAAGTTTTTTATGAAAACAATTTTGAAAACAAACATGCGAGTTTAATATGAATAAATAGTTAATAATGGATATTAAATAACACGAAGTAAGATAATTAAGAAGATAAATGGTAAAAAAATCAAAAAAATGCAAAATATGAGTGCATAATAATTAAAATTAAATGCAAATATTGATGAGGAATAAAAATGATGCAACAGGAGTTGAAAATGAGACTTTTTGGACACCCGGGGGCAAAATGAAAATTTTGGATTCTTAGGAGCAAAATGGTAATTTTGGGAAGTTAGGGTTAAAAATGGAATTTTTAGATACCTGAGGGTAAAACGATAACTTTAAAAAAATTGGGATCGAAAAACGGAATTTTTGGACATCCGGGGTTAAAATGGTAATTTTTAGGAAAATCGAGATCACAATGGAATTTTTGGACATTCGAGGGTAAAAGGGCAATTTTTGAAAGTTTTGGGGTTAAAAAATGGAATTTTTGGACATTTGGGGGCAAAATGATAATTTTTGGAAGTTTTGAGGTTAAAAATGGAATTTTTTGAAGTTTTGAGGGTAAAAATGTAATTTTTGGAAGTTTCAGGGTAAAAAAGGAATCTTTGGAAGTTTGGGGGTAAAAATGTAATTTTTGGAAGTTTCGAGGTCAAAATAGGATTTTCGAACAGTTAAGGGACCTCTAGGGCAATAAAACCAAAAACAAGTGACACGTGGCAAACCCTCAGGCATCATGAAGTCAAAGGACTAATTTGAAAACCATGAAAAATTTTTGGGCCAATTTTGTAATTAAAAAAACTTGATTTAGGGATTAAATTAAAACAAATCAGAAGTAAGAGGGACCATCTGCATAAATAAGCCAAAATATGACACATGGCAGCTCTTGGTGCTTTCAAAAGGTCAAGGGATTAAATTGAAAAGCATTGAAAATTATTGGGCCAAATTAAAATTAATTAAAAGTATGAAAAGGATTAAATTAAAACAATAAAAAAACGGAAGGGCCAAATGCATAAATATCCCTTTTTTCAAAAAAAGCGAATCATAAGTCGGGTCAGATCGGATTTTGGGTCGGCCATGGGTAATATCCCAAAACGACGTCGTTTTAAGCATTCTGAAGCCATGCCAAAACGACGCCGTTTTGGATGGCTATATATATCCTTTTAAAAACCAAAAAATCACTTTCTTGCTTCTTGTTTTAAAAAAAAAAATTGAAAAACTCTTCCTTTCCTCTTATGCCAGCCAAGCTCCGGTCGAGCATCGCCCCGCCGTCCGACGCGCGTCTCCAGCCACGCGCCGTTGCCTGCTGCTGCCGATCGATGTCTGACGCCAACTCTAGTCACACGCGCGATGCTTCTCCGCTCACGCGCCGCTGAGGTTCAAAGGTTTAAAAACGTTTTGATTTCTTTTTAGTTTATTTTCTATTTTGTTTTGATTTTAAAACTTCATGCATGAATCTTTTAGATCTAAACCTGTCTTTGAACTTTTATTCGGTTTTAGAGAGTGATATATTTTTATTCCCTTTGTTCTCTATTTTAAGTCTGGTTTGTTTACTGATTTGTTTTTAAAATTAACCGTTTTGATTTTGTTCATTCCTTGGTTTTGTACTCGAACCAACGATGGCAACGTCTGAGATCGCAAGACCGGCGACGACTATGGGGTCTCCGTCCACAACCTCAATCGGCAGAGGCAGATCGAAAGAGGGGAGTGTCCTCTCGCTTTCCTTTTTCGATTATTAATTATTAATTAATTTTATATTAATATTTTTTTAATAATTATTAAGGTTATTTATTACCATTATTTATTATTATTAATAAAACCTAATTTATTATCCATTAATTTAATAGCATACTTAATATGGCTATTTACTACTGCTATTTAAAAAATTTTCGTTTTTTTTTTAAAAGAAGGCAGTAATGGTTATTAATGAATGAAATAAGTACTGTGATAGTGTATATGAAACGTTTGAAAGCTAAAAAGATGTATAAACAAACAATGAATATTTATGTGAACAAGTACCTGGATTGTAAGACCTTGAATATTTTGCTTGTCTGTATCCGCAATGCTCGAATATAGTTTGCAGAATACTGGGAAGTCTAAGTCGTTTTTATTAATCAAAAGCGTTCAAAAAAAAAAGGTCCCTTACAAATTTTGAAATTGGTTTTTATAACCAATATTACAATAGTCATCTTTTGTTTTTCTCTAATAAATGTCCATCTTGTCTTCTCTCTTTTGCAGGTTCGGCTACGATAGTGGCGGTTGGAGCAACTAGTGGCAGTGCAAGTTGGAGCTGAGGGAGGAGCTGCTTGGGCTAACGTGGCGCATTCTGAGTGGTTGAGGATGGCAGCAGCAGCGCAAGTTGGTTAGTTTAGGGCTTGGGTCATTTTGTATAATTGGGTTAGGGACATGGGTCAATGTAATTTGGGCTTAGGGTGTAAATGAAGTTGTTTAGGTGAATTTGTAATTGGGCCCCAATTTGGGTTTTTGTAATTGGACACTTGTATATATATATTTTTTGGACATTAATTTAAATTTAAATTTAACTCAAATTTATAATAAATTTAAATTTTAAGTAAATTTAAACTTAAAATAAATTTAATTTTAAAAAAAATTTCAATTCTATTGGGCCCGGATAAATTGGGCTTCAACAGCTGCCTCTCTTTGCTTATTGTTGTGTAACAGGAATGGAGCAAAGACCCAAAAGGATGCCCTATTTGTCAGGTCTCATCTTTTTTACGCTCTTTCTTCAACTGGTTCACCTTTCGTTTTGTCAGTCGCCCAATCTTCATTGCATTCACCTTTCCACTTCTTTGATGTGGTGGTTCCATCTTGCCCTTAGGCAATTTAAAAAGACAAAATTTGCTACTGTAATTTCACTCCATTCTCCTGAATTTTCAAAGAGATCGGATTTCGTCACGTAGTCTTTTGAGTCTGGTTTCATTGACTTGGTCTTCTTTTCAGTATCTCATCAGGAAGATGACCGCATCACTCGTTTTGATCCACTTCTCTGTGTTTCATCAAGAAGATGAATTCGGTTCACTTCTCAGTATTTCAACAGGAAGCTAACTATTTATTGCTTCAACCTACTTCTCAGTATCTCAACAAGAAGCTAACTATTTATTGCTTTGACCTGCTTCTTAGTATCTCATCAGGAAGCTGTGGTTTGAAGATTTGCTCGCATTGAGCCTCGAGTTGGTATTCTTCTCTATATCAGTATCAGGAAGATGACCGCCTTACTTGTTTCAATCCACTTCTCTGTATCTCATCAAGAAGACAAATTTGATCCACTTCTCAGTATCTCATCAGGAAGCTAACCATTTTATTACTTTGCCCTGCTTCTCAGAATCTCATCAAGAAGCTGGGGTTCGAAGATTTGCTCGCATTGAGCCTCGAGTTGGTATTCTTCTCTGTATCTCATCAGGAAGATGACCGCCTTATTTGTTTCAATCCGCTTCTTTGTATCATATCAGGAAGACGAATTTGGTCCACTTCTCAGTATCTCATCAGAAAGCTAACCATTTTATTGCTTCGCCCTGCTCCTCAATATCTCATCAGGAAACTAGGTTTAAAGATTTGCTCGTGTAGGTTTGATTTGGTCTTCTTCTCAATATCTCATCAAGAGGATGACCACCTTACTTGTTTTAATCCGCTTCTTTGTATCTCATTAGGAAGACGAATTTGGTCCACTTCTCAGTATCTCATCAGGAAGCTAACCATTTTATTGCTTCGCCCTGCTTCTCAGTATCTCATCAGGAAGTTGGGGTTCGAAGATTTGCTCGCATTGAGCCTCGAGTTGGTTTGGTCTACTTCTCAGTATCTCATCAGGAAGATGACCACATCACTTGTTTGTGGATGATCGGAATCTGCCCCGTGATCGGGGTAAGGTTTTGGAGTCCTGCTCCTTTTCAACTTTTCCTTGGTGATCTTAATGACTCATCTCACCATGTGGCGGGGATATGACCTGTGAAATATGCTCCTATGGGCCTCTATGTAAGCCCAAGTTAGAAAGTCATGATTAGAATGAATGAAATGCTCCTAACTTGCATGAATGTGTATGATGAATGTCAGATTTATTTATTATTATTCAGGTCGGCATGGTCTATCGCCTGTCCAAATTCTATCATTGATGTGTTGCTCCCTCTTCTTATAGGCTGTTCTTGAACTGCTTGTTTTTAAGTTTGTCTTCCCATTGGTGATCTTGTTTCGGACCTCTGTAATTTTCGAAAATTCTAGAATAATGCTCATAACTTTTTGTATGTTTTATTAGTTCATTTCCTGGTATTTAGATGTGAAATGCTTGAACAAAATTGTGCAAAAACAAAGTCATATTTGAAAATTCTATTCAAAAGAGGATCAAAGGAAGCAACATTAGTCAAAAATTGCCAAGTATACAATAAATGATAATTAGTTGCCTCGAATATCGCAAAATGAGCTACTCTGTGCCAACTTGCTGAGAATCATTCCTAGCTCAGATGTGTGTCTAGAAGATCTAGAGTGCTTTGTTAATACTTCAAGTTGCAACCTTCCTCCATCTCGTCGACCCGTTCTTGGATCTGAGCCGCCCTTTGCGGGTTCTCAATTCAAAATTTCCTTGGTTCCAAGACACCCTTTAAGGGTTTTCATCTTGAACCCTTTTTTTTTGGGACGCCCTTTATGGGTTTTCATCTCAATTCTCTCCTATTTTTTTAGGCGAAGTATTTTTTCATCGAGTCTGAATTGACGAGGTTGTACAGATCCTTGTCGTCCATTTCTGTTAGGATGAGAGTTCCTCCTGAGAAAGTTTTCTTTACCACATAAGGTCCTTCCCAATTGGGCATCCATTTTCCACGGAAATCTTTATGTATGAGCAGTATCTTTTTCAATACTAGATCTCCCTCATAGAATTCCCTGGGACGAACCTTTTTGTCGTAAGCTCGCATCATTCTTTTCTGGTACATCTGGCCATGGAGGATGGCTTTTAATCTCTTTTCCTCGATTAAGTTCAACTGATCATATCGAGCTTGGATCCATTCAGCCTCACCTAGTTGAAGCTCAGTTAAGACTAAAAAAGAAGGTATTTCAACCTCAATAGGCAAGACCGCTTCCATACCGTATGCCAATGAGAATGGTGTTGCCCTAGTAGAAGTTCTGACTGAAGTTCTGTAGGCAAAGAGGGCAAATGGTAGTTTTTCGTGACAATCTTTGTAAGTCTTAATCATTTTTGCCACGATCTTCTTGATGTTCTTATTAGCTGCCTCCACAGCTCCATTCATCTTTGGGTGATAGGGAGATTAATTATGATGCTTGATTTTGAACTGTTCGCAAACTTCTGCTATCGTGCTATTGTTGAAATTCAAGGCATTGTCGGATATGATTCTTTCTGGCATCCCTTATCGGTAAATAATTTCTTTTTTCAGGAACTTGCTGACCGCTGACTTGGTAACATTGGCATACGAGGTTGCCTCCACCCATTTGGTGAAGTAGTCAATCACCACAAAGATGAATCTATGACCATTGGAAGCTTTTGGAGAAATTGACCCAATGACATCCATGCCCCACATAGAAAAAGGCCAGGGAAAGGTCATGACATGAAGGTGTGATGGAGGTACATGAATCTTGTCTCTATAGATCTGGCACTTATGGCACCTCTTGGCATAATTGATGCAATCGCCCTCCATAGTAGACCAGTAATACCCAAATCTCATTATTTACCGGGCCATCGTGAAACCGTTGGCGTGTGTCCCATAAATGCCTTCGTGAACTTCTTCTCAAATCTTCTTAGCTTCAATTACGTCGACACATCTCAGCAACACTTGATCTTTTCTCCTCTTGTACAAGATTTCCCCATCTAAGACATATTCACTGGTCAGTCTTCTTAATGTCCTCTTTTCATTTTCGGAGGTTTGCTCGGGGTACTTTCGATCTCTCACAAATTGAAGAATATTCTAGTACCACGGGCAGTCATCCTTTTCTTCTTCTTCCTTTGCCTCAATATCACAACAATGAGCAAGAGCTTCATAGATACTCATTTGAATGGGCTTTACATCTTCTGGCCTACTCACTTTAATCATCGAGGCTAAAGTGGCAAGAGCATCGACCATCTGGTTTTCTTCTTGTGGGAGATAATGAAATGTGACGTCATCGAACTCCTTGATCAACTCGAGGACAAATTTGCGGTAATCCACTAGCTTCAAATCCCTTGTTTCCTATTCTCCTTTGAGTTGATAGATTACCATTGCAGAGTCTCCATAAATCTCCAAAATTTTGATTCCCCGCTCTATGGCCGTATGGATTCCTAAGATCATGCTTCATATTCAGCCATGTTGTTTGTGCAATCAAAATCGAGTTTGCTGGTAAAAGGGTAGTGATCTCCTTCTAGTGATACCAAGACTGCCCCGACCCCATTACCCGTGGCATTTGAAGCTCCATCAAAATTTGATCTCCAAGGTTGTTCTACTGTGATTGCCCCTTTAGTAGTCGCAACATATATTAAATCTTCATTCGGGAAATCGAAGTTTATCGGCTCATAGTCCTCTAAAGCCCTGCTAGCTAGGAAGTCTGCTATCGCACTCCCTTTTACTGCTTTCTGATTGACATAGACTATGTCGAATTTCGAGAGCAAGATTTGCCATCAAGCCAATTTCCTATTTAATGCAGCTAACTCCATTAGGTACTTCAGAGGATCTAATTTCGAGATCAACCAAGTGGTATGGTACAGCATGTATTGTCTTAATTTGCGTGTGGTCCAGATTTGTGCACAACATAATTTCTCAACTGGCAAATATCGAGTCTCGCAATCAGTGAATTTCTTACTGAGATAATATATCACCCTTTCCTTCTTTTCTGATTCATCGTGTTGGCTTAGCATGCATCCCATGAAATTTTCAAATACTGTCAAGTACAGGATCAATGGCTTATTAGGAATTGGAGGTACCAAGATCGGAGCTTTGGATTGATAATCTTTGACCTTGTTAAAGGTTTCCTGACATTCATCATCCCATACACTCGAGTTGCGCTTTCTGCGCAGGCGGAAGATAGGATCGCATTTCTTAGTCAACTGTGAAATGAACCAAGCAATGTAATTTAGTCTTCTTAAAAACCCTCGAACTTCTTTTTGCGTGCTGGGTGGTGGTAGCTCCTGTATGGCTTTGACTTTATCCTGGTCAATTTCAATTCCTCTTTTGCTGACTACAAAGCCTAACAGTTTTCCTGACGTGGCCTCGAAAATGCACTTTGCTGGGTTTGGCTTTAATTTATATTTCCTTAACCTTCCAAATAACTTTCTCATGATTCTTACATGTTCTTCCTCCTCTTGGGATTTCGCAATCATGTCATCGACATAAACTTCAATCTCCTTATACATCATGTCATGGAACAGGGTCACCATGGCCCTTTGATAAGTTGCCCCTGTGTGTTGAGTTCGAAGGGCATCACCTTGTAGCAAAATGTTTCCCATAGCGTGACAAATGTGGTTTTTATCATATCCTCAAGGTCCATCCTTATCTGATTATACCCAGAGAACCATAAAGGAAAACAGAGAATGACCTACTGTGTTATCGACTAAAGTGTCGATGTGAGGTAAGGGGAAATTATCCTTTGGGCTAGCTTTATTTAAATCTCGATAGTCCACACACATGCGAACCTTTTTGTCTTTTTTAGGAACAGGGACTATATTAGCTATCCATTCAGAGTATTTAACTACCTAGAGAAACCCGGTATCAAATTGTTTCTTGACTTCTTCTTTTATTTTTAACAACACATCTAGTCTTATCCTTCAGAGTTTTTGCTGCACAGGTCTGAATTCTTCCTTTTTAGGGAGTTTGTGCACCACAATGTCAGTGCTCAAACTGGGCATATCTTGGTAAGACCATACGAAGATATCTTGGAACTTTTGAAGCAATTCGATAAGATTCCTTCTAGTTTCTACGGAGATGCTTGTCCCAATTTTCACCTCTTTCTTTTCATCTTCGTGCCCCAGATTAATAACTTTCACTGGGTCCGAATGAGGCAGGATCTGTTTTTCTTCCTCTTCCATCATTCTTAACAAATCAGGAGGCAGATTACAATCTTGATTATCTTCAAGGTCCTAAAGCTCTTTCAAACACGTATCTTGCTCGAAGTGAATAATGACCATGGACCCTTTTACAAAAAGATCCATATTGCTTTCGAGCCTAAAGCAATAGGTGTTTTCGAGCATTACTCTGAGGAAATCTTAAAAATTACAGGGAGTTCCTCCACGGTCCAATTATTCAGGGTGCTTCCAGGTGCACACGGACCAATTCTTGATAGATTCCCTTCCTTTCCTTTATCTGATATAGCATTAATGCCTAGATCTTTCATGATGCTCCCCCTGGTTCTAATTGTCACTCGCTCTTTTTCCTGCTCTATTTTTTGGTTGATCACCCCTCCCGAGACGAAAGTCTCATAGATGTGCGGGAAGACCATGAGTTCCCACGAGATTTCCTTTCTAGAAAGTCTGGCCCTCCTTCTTTCTTGCCTTTTTTCTAGCTCCTTCTTTTGTTTTATGTCCGGAGTGTACCTCGGGCCATAACGATCCCACTTTTCTATCGGCATTGGCACATTAACTCTTACCTGGTGGTATTTTCCTAGTCCTTTCCCAGGTATAGCTCCATTTCCGACTATTAATTGGAAGCCCATTCTGGTGGTCGATGATATTGTAGGCACAAGTATCTTGCTCCCTTCCGAAATGAAAGTTGCATTGACAAACTCTAGTGAGCGGAACGAGCATTCCACATCCTCCTCGTCTATTCCCACGTAGGGTGAATCGCTCGTTATGGAAGCGATTATTTCCTCCTTAGCATTAATCGTGATTAGCCGTCCTTCATTTATTAATTTCACTTTCTGGTGCAAAGAAGAAGGTATTGCTCCAGCTGAGTAGATCCATGGTCTTCCCAGCAGACAGTTATAAGTGAGCCAAATATCCATCACTAGAAAATCCACTTCATATGTATTCGGCCCAATTTGAAGAGGTATTTCGATCTTTCCCATTACCTTCCTTTCTGTCCTGTCAAATGCTCTCACTATGTTATTACACCCCTTCATATGAGAGCTATCAATTGGCAATCTTTGCAGTGTAGCTAGCGGTAGCACATTCAGGGCTGAACCATTGTCTATGAGTACTTCAGGTAGCGTATACCCCTTACAACGGGTAGTGATGTGTAAAGCTTTGGTGGAACCTATTCCTCCCGTCAGTATTTCATCATAGCTCAAGAAAATGAAGTTATCAGCACTCACATTATTGACCAATCGATCTAGCTTACTGACAGAGATGTCATTTGCTACATATGTTTCGTTCAGCACCTTAATTAGTACGCTTCGATGGGCTTCTGAGCTTAGGAGCAATGACAAGATCGATATCCGGGCAGACTGTTTGTGTAGTTGTTCCACTACACTATATTCACTATGCCTTAAAAACTTCAGAAACTCCTTCGCCTCTTTCTCAGATACAAGCTCATTTGTGGGTACTTTGGGCTTGCTAGCTATTTCTTCCTCGGGTTCACACATTATTGCTTTCCCTTTGCTGATCTCTTTTTCTTTATCTACTAGTCATAATTTTTACCACTACGGGTAACAAGATTCACTTCTTTCCTATTCTCCCCCTCTCTTGGTATGGTCACGTTACAATTGTAATTCCATGAGACCTTCTTACTATCCCTGTAAGGAAACATTACAGGCTTTTGTATGATGATGCGAGGCATTGTCTGTTCTCTTACCGCGCCATTTGTTAGTTTACAAATAATCACCTTTGGGCGATTAATTCCATAAGTCTTAGCTGCTCCATCCTCGGAGGCACAAACATCATTAACTTCCTCTCTTTCTTCGAAAAATTTCAGCTCTCGATTGTCCATCAACACCTACACCATGGTTTTAAACTTGACGCAGTCTTGGATTTCATGCCCTTTAACGGCATGAAACTCGCAATGGTTATCAGCCCCTGTTATCACACTATTTGTACCCTACATGATTATCCCTTCTTTGACCAACTCTTGCCATACCCACCGAAGTGGAGACTTAATTTCTTCAACATTTCTCTTAATTCTCTGAACTCCTTCTTCTAGCAAGGCATTTACCCCTTGCTCTAGGTGATTGGGCAGAGGATTCCCAGCTATATTGGGCTTTGTTGGCTCTTCTAATTTTAAGACTCCATACTCTATGAGTCCCTCGACTCGTCTTTTAAAAGCAGAACAATTTTCAATCGAATGGCCTTCCGCCCCTGCATGGTATTCACAGTGAGCATTCGCATCGTACCAAGCCGAGAATGGGGGTTTATATGGTCTTACATGCTGAGGAGCTACCTCATGCGCGTCATACAGTATCTTGTAGAGCTCTCCGTATGACATCGGAAGGGGAGTATATTGAACTCTTCCTCTATTTGGCTTGACGCTCGGTTCCTGCCTTGGGGCATTTTGGTAATTACTCATTGTAGCTTTGGGCTGTCTTTTCACGAATGGTTTAGTGTCTTCTCCGGTTTCAATCTTGCCAATCTTGATTGCATTTTCAATCATCTCCCCCGATATGACCATATCAGAGAAACTCTTGGTGGTGTTTCCTAACAGGTGATTCAGGTAAGGAGCTTTGAGGGTATTAACAAACAACATCGTTGTCTCTTTTTCTGTTAGTGGTGGCTGTACCTGGGTTGCCACCTCTCGTCATCTCTGCGCATATTGTCTAAAACTCTCGTTTGATTTCTTCTTCATATTTTGCAATGTAAGCCGATCAGGAGCTATTTCTGTCACATAACCGTATTGCTTTAAGAAGGCTTGTGCTAAATCTTTCCATGAATGGATTTTCAATTGGCTCAATTGATTGTACCATCTGACTGCCGACCCGACCAGGCTGTCTTGAAAGCAATGAATCAACAATTAGTCATTATGCACGTGCCCCGCCATCTTTCTGCAAAACATGGTTTGAGGGCTTCAGGACAAATTGTCCAGCTATACTTTTCAAATTCTGGGACCTTGAATTTGAGAGGGAAAACTAGATCCGGAACCAAACTTAACTCTTTAGCTTCTACCTCATAAGAATTTTTAATTCCCTGTATCGCATCGATTTTCTCCTCTAGTCGCCTATATTTTTCCTCCATTTGTCTAGGGAGATCCTCCTTCATCATCTCTTCGAAGTCTGAGACACCTAGATTCGCGGTATTATCTTCTGGGTTTGACCCAGATCCAATCGGATAATTGGCTGGTCTTGACGTGCCCGTGGCCTGTTGCTGTGTTCTTATAGTAACGGTGGGCTCCCGCGCTGGTATTTCATGTGAAGTCGGGTCATGGAGAGGTGTAAAGCCTGGGGGAACAATTGGGTCCTCTTCCTCCTCAATAGCAGGGCTCTTTCCTTTATCAGCCATGCTCTATTTTACTTGTGCTAATTCTTTCATTAGACTCTTTTGTACCTCAATGAATTGATTTTTCATTTCTCTGCACATCATTGTAATTTGTTCTTGGATGCGCTCTTGCATCTGGTCTCGTAATTCTTTCTGGATTTGTTCGAGTCTTTGCTCCATGGCCTTAGTTTTCTTACGAGTATTATAACGATGCTAGTTTTCAATGATTACTGATGTAGTTGGATAAGTTTTTAATTAGTTAGGATTATTATGCAGAAATATGCAAAAATGCTATGCGAATAAGATGCATGCATGCAAGAGAAAGGTATTGACTTATAATTCATTTTCCATTTAGAAAACTTCATTTGGATAACAAGTTCCTTAACATAAAGCAAATTACATAAATGGTTTTGCTTTGATGCTCAAAGCCTTGACTTTCTTGAGGAGTCTTGATAGTTTTTGACCTCGTTCCGTCTTCGTCTCGTATTGTATGCTTAACTCTTCTGCTTCAACTGCCAGTATTTGCACATGATCAGCTACTTCACGAATTTGATTTAAGGCCTCACCCATAACATAATCTCTCTCTGACTTCTTTCTAAGCTTGTTGAAGATGTCAATTATTTGTCTCCAACATCCTTTCCAAAATCACAATTCGTATTTCACTATTCTACAAAGAGGCTTCTGATTCTTCCACCCTCATATTCAGTCTCTCGATCTCAGCTCAGCTTGCCTTCAACTCCATTACTGAATTTCGATTACGATGCCTGTACAAGGATTCCTCCAATTCTCGTACTTGAGCTTTTAATTTGGTCACTTCAGCCTAGCTTTCCAGAAGGCTACTTTTCATAGCATTTTCCTGAACCTGGGCGTCTTGAAATTTATTTTTCTTGTGACTTGTTTTATTCTTCTCTTCGTGGATTTTCTACTGCCATTGCTTTGACGTCTTACCTAACTCGGCAGTTCTCATTGACAAGTGAAGCTTTTTATAGTCCTTTTTTAGGCTGCTAAGATCTTATTCAGCCTTATTATTCCTTTTTCTTAATTTTTCCGCTTCTAGCTACTGAACATCAGCGTCCAATCCTAAAAACACCTTCTCTTCTTCCAACTTTTCTATCATTTTTTCCATCTCAGCATTTTTCCTCTCGAAATCTTGTTTAATTATTTCTAGTTCAGTCGGGGACAACCTGCAAGTGTTCTTCAATTGGGCGGACAATCACCGGGTTCGGCATAGGAATGTTGTCGTTCATCCTTCTGTTTCTCCACCAATCATATTCTGCAGTTATCATGGGATTGGCATCGAATGCTTTCATTCTTCGAACCTGGTTCCATGCATTTGAGATTTCTTGAATCATTTTCTTATTATTTTCTCCCCGGTAAGCGAATTCACACTAAGCTAACCCCTGAGTCACGAGTATGAACTATCTCGATCTGTATTGTCTTAAAACCAACAAAGGTGCATATCCTGTTGCTCCCTATATCCCTGCCAATGGGACCCAATCAAGATCTCCGCACCGATACAATATTTCATCAAGAGTAAACCATGGTGCTCGCCACTCTATGTCTTTGTCTTTGAGGCTTTAAAGTATGGCCATCCACTTTTCTTCTCAGAAATTTTCTTGTCTTTGCGTGGCCACGAACTCTTTCAAAGGGGAGTAATCTTTTGACAAGTACTGATAGGAGACTTTTTCTGTTTTCCAGAAGTGACTATGAAACCATACCATCAATAGCGGTGCGCAAGCAATAAATCGACCTTCTCCCTCCTTTCTGCACACATTTAAGGATCTGAAAGTTTCAGCCAGTATGGCCGGGACAGGTGTCACTCTTTTACTCAATCTATCAAACAAATCTATCATCGCGTCTTCTATATGCCCCAAAGCCTTTGGAAAAATGACCAACCCGTAGATACTCAGGGCTAAGATGTCGATCTTTTTCTTTGCATCTGGATGAGCCAGTATCAAATCTCGTAGACTTTTCCACGTGATGCACTTGTTATCGCCTTTGACCTTAACTCGAGCTGCAACCCACTGTTCGCTCATGCCGATGATGTTTATTAATCTTTAAACAATGGTCGGGAGATTTGGAGCTCTAGAATAGGCCTTATCTATCAAAATCTTCAGACAATGGAGCAAAGTGGTGTATTCTTCTATTGTCGATGTCATGTCTATATTCCCGAAGGTGAAGCATTAGTAGACTGGGTTCCAATGCTGTGTTAAGGCTCTAAAGGGGGATTTGTCTACCTTAACCTCGAACAAGTATGACAAATCTCTGTATTCTTAGTAAAAGGTTTGTTTCATGTTATTGTCCCAACTATCCCATATCTCTTTCAACTCTAGCACATTGTTTTGAGCCGTGGTGAACCTGGTATAATCCCAAAGAACTGACTCATATCCTTCCACTAAGCTGTCCCCCTTTTGGCCCTGAGTCTCCTCCGATCACATGCGCACGACCATATTGTCCTCCACTTTATCAAAGTACTTGTTTTCCATGATTGATTCTCTTATCGGTAACTGAACTTTTGAGTTTATACATTTCCTTTATATGATGATGAAATGCAATGCAAAAAGAGACAAAATAAACAAGTTAGCGAAACACAACAATATCAATATACAAGTACAGCACAGAACCTAGGAGTTTGTCTTGGAGGGTTGCTAAATGGTTCAGTATAACTTTTTCTAAAGCAAGTTCCTATGGCTTACTATATGGGGTTTAGGCTCTAAAGTAAAGGTACCCAAACCAGTAGATTCCTCAATTCTCACCCATTACAGGCTCATATGGACGAGTTTGGTTTAGGGGGATGCATTTCCCACGTGTTTACACAGAAGTGAAAACTTCATGAAAACAAGGGTACTTTGTAATCCCAAAAGCAATCCACTATCCTGCGCAGAGGTGAAGACCTCACGAAGGAGTAGTTTTCGGCTTTCACTTAAAAAGGTAATATCATATGCAGATGTATGCAAATTTACACTAGCAATATCACATAATATAATATCTCACAAAAGATGTCGAGGATCGCATATTAAACAAAACTGAAGCTTAAAAGTTTTTTTAAAAAAAGGCCCGAAAATAATCAATTTTGGCTTGACTCTCGTTTAAAAAGTCCCCAGTGGAGTCGCCAGCTGTCGAAATCATCTTTTTTTTGGAAAACGACGTGTTTCGAAAATTATTTTAATGTTGGAAAATGGGAGTCGCCACCAATCTTTTATTCGGTGTGATTGGATCACCACAAAACGTTTTTAGAAAAAAACATTTTGAAAACATGTAGGTCTTCGAAATCCAGAAAAATAGGTTCGGGAGTCGGTTACGCATAAGGAAGGATTAGCACCCTCATATGCCCAAAATTGGTACCGTATTGATTATTTTCGGGTCTTTGTTTATAAAATTTTGAAAGCTCGAATAAAGTTTAAAATACGATCCTTGAATGCATGAGTTAAGTTTAAAAGAAATCGAGTTTGATTGGAATTCCCGCTATTTCAAAGTGATCGAGGAAGGAAGTTACGTCCAGTGAGTTAGGACACAACGTTTCAAGATCCAGAAATAACGAGCTTTCTTTTGTAAAACTTTTTAAATTTTTGGGAAAAGGGTGTTCGATTATCTCGATTTGAAGAAAGGTTGCACCTAGTAAGTTAAGGCGCAAATTTTTAGAATTGAAGATAAGGAAACATTGCCTCGATTAAGGGTATTCGATTTTTTCGACTTGAAGAAAAATTGCACCTAGTAAGTTAAGGCGCAAATTTTCGAAACTCGAAATAAAAGAATATTGTCTCGATTTTAAATTTTTTATGAAAATAAACTTGAAAACAAACATGTGAGTTTAATATGAATAAGCAGTTAATAATGGATATTAAATAACACGAAGTAAGATAATTAAGAAGATAAATGGTAAAAAAATAAAAAAATGCAAAATACGAGTGCATAATAATTAAAATTAAATGCAAATATTGATGAGGAATAAAAATGATGCAAACGGAGTTGAAAATGAGACTTTTTAGACACCCGGGGGCAAAATGGTAATTTTAGATTCTCGGGGCAAAATGATAATTTTGGGAAATTTTAGGGTTAAAAATGGAATTTTTAGATACCCGGGGGTAAAATGGTAATTTTTAGGAAAATCGGGATCAAAATAGAATTTTTAGACATTCAGGTGTAAAAGGGTAATTTTTGAAAGTTTTAGGGTTAAAAAATGGAATTTTTGGACATTCGGAGGCAAAATAGTAATTTAAGTTTCGAGGTTAAAAATGGAATTTTTGGAAGTTTGGGGGTAAAATGTAATTTTTGGAAGTTTCGAGGTCAAAATGAGATTTTCGAACAGTTAAGGGACCTCCAGGGCAATAAAACCAAAAATAAGTGACACGTGGCAGCCCTTCAGGCATCCTGAAGTCAAAGGACTAACTTGAAAACTATGAAAATTTTTTGGGCCAATTTTGTAATTAAATAGAACTTGATTTAAGGATTAAATTAAAATAAATCAGAAGTAAGAGGGACCATCTGCATAAATAAGCTAAAATATGACACGTGGCAGCTCTTAGTGCTTTCAAAAGGTCAAGGGACTAAATTGAAAAGCATTGAAAATTATTGGGCCAAATTAAAATTAATTAAAAGTATGAAAAGGATTAAATTGAAACAATCAAAAAAGCGGAAGGGCCAAATGCATAAGTATCCCCTTTCTCAAAAACACGCGGATCTTAGGTCGGGTCGGGTTGGATTTCGGGTCGGCCATGGGTAATAGCCCAAAATGGCGTCGTTTTAAGCATTCTGAAGCCATGCCAAAACACGCCGTTTTGGATGGTTATATATATCCCTTTAAAAACCAAAAAATCACTTTCTTGCTTCTTTTTTTTTTTTAAATATGAAAAACTCTCTCCTTTCCTCTTATGTCGGCCAAGCTCCGATCGAGCATCGCCCCGCCATCCGACGCGCGTCGTCGGCCATGCGCCGTTGCCTGCTGCTGCCGATCGATGTCTGACGCCTACTCCAATCACACGCGCGGTGCTTCTCCGTTCACGCGCCGTTGAGGTTCAAAGGTTTAAAAACGTTTTGATTTCTTTTTAGTTTATTTTCTATTTTTATTTTTATTTTAAAACTTCATGCTTGAATCTTTTAGATCTAAACAACTTTTATCCAGTTTTAGAGAGTGATATATTTTTATTCCCTTTGTTCTCTGTTTTAAGTCTGGTTGTTTACTGATTTGTTTTTAAAACTAACCGTTTTGATTTTGTTCATTCCTTCGTTTTGTACTCGAACCAACGATGGCAACGTCTGAGATCGCAAGACCGGCGGCAGCTATGGGGTTTCCGTCCACAACCTCAATCGACGGAGGCAGATCGAAAGAGGGGAGTGTCCTCTCGCTTTCCTTTTTCGGTTATTAATTATTAATTAATTTTATATTAATATTTTTCTAATAATTTATTAATAATTATTAAGGTTATTTATTAGCATTATTTATTATTATTAATAAAACCTAATTTATTACCAATTAATTTAATATCATACTTAATATGGTTATTTACTGCTGCTATTTGAAAACGTTTCCTTTTTTTTTTAAAAGAAGATAGTAATGGTTATTAATGAATAAAATAAGTATTGTGATAGTGTATATGAAACGTTTGAAAGCTAGAAAGATGTATAAACAAACAATGAATATTTATGTGAACAAGTACCTAGATTGTAAGACCTTGAATGTTTTGCTTGTCTGTATCCCCAATGCTCGAATATAGTTTGCAGAATACTGGAAAGTCTAAGTCGTTTTTATTAATCAAGAGCGTTCAGGAAAAAAAAAAAGGTCCCTTACAAATTTTGAAACTGGTTTTTATAACCAGTATTACAATAATCATCTTTTGTTTTTCTCTAATAAATGTTCATCTTGTCTTCTCTCTTTTGCAGGTTCGACTACGGCAGTGGCAGTTGGAGCAGCTGGTGGCAATGCAAGTTGGAGCTGAGGGAGGAGCTGCTTGGGCTGACGTGGCGCATTCTGAGTGGCTGAGGATGGCAGTAGCAGTGCAAGTTGGTTAGTTTAGGGCTTGGGTCATTTTGTATAATTGGGTTAGGGACATGAGTCAATGTAATTTGGGCTTAGGGTGTAAATGAATTTGTTTGGGTGAATTTGTAATTGGGGTCCCAATTTGGGTTTTTGTAATTGGACACTTGTATATATATATTTTATTTTTGGACATTAATTTAAATTTAAATTTAACTCAAATTTATAATCAATTTAAATTTTAAGTAAATTTAAACTTAAAATAAATTTAATTTTAAAATAAATTTAAATTCTGTTGGTCCCGGATAAATTGAGCTTCAACACTAATTATTATCTCTTCCTAGATTAAATAGTTAATTCAGTAACCTACAAATGTTGGTCATACCTTCACAAGTATAATAATGAATTAAACAAAAGAAGATTATTCATGTCTTAATTAACCTTAAAATCAAGATGCTATAATAACTGAATCCATAATAAAATTTTGTTTTGTCCGTTTACGCTTAATTTTTATTAAAATATTGAAAGTAAATTAATAAAAAAAATCGGCCTGGCTCTCATGCAAATAAGGGCAGTTGACCGCGACTTGCGTCTACTCTATCTTTCTGTTCCACGCACCAGCTATCAAACATAAGAAAATAAGAGAAAAATTAGCGCAAATCCTGCTTCTCAACATTCTCCTTTGCTCCATCAGTGCCCCAATTATGTAATGAAGCAATAATAAGGTCCTACACGATTTCACTAAAGACAGTTTTTTTTTTTTGGTGAATTATGAAGGGAAGGTAAAGCCCTAATGACAACGCGACTCAAATTTAAACTATACCTAAGGTAATGAACACCTTTGATAATCAGACTAACAAATAGGGTTCAAAAACTTAATATTTTGATTAAACAGTCAAACCTTCTCTATAATAAGGGCGAATCTAAGAGACTGACAAGGCCTGGCCCCGTAAAATGAAATTATTTTATTTAAGCCTTTTACAAATTTTAAAATGAATTTTAAATTAGTAAAGATCAAATTACACTTTGACCTCTCCTAAAAATGATAAAATTTTGATTTAATCTTTTAAAAATTATATTTTTACTATCTTAAAAATTATAATTTAATTTTGACGTTATATACCTATGTTGTTATAGAGAGAATTATATTAACTCTACCATTCAGTTTATATGGTGGATTTTCATCAAATAAAGAAAATGAGAATCATGTTCAGAAAAGAAAGAAAGTAGAGATCCAAACAACAAAATAAAAAAATAAAAAAAAACGTATAGCAGGTGCACGCATTATTACTTTTATACATCTTTTACTGTACATTCTTTCACATGACCAATTATGAAATTCATAAATCTAACAAGTTCAATTAATCCATATGAGTTATCAAATTAAATTAATTAATTTATAATAATTTATTTAATTCATGTAATCAATTTATAAGTTTATAATGTTCCAAATTCATAATAAAATATTTAATTGGGGAACTTAATAGTTTATTGAATTGATATATTTAATTTCACTCATTGAAGATTATTTTCATTTAATAAAATATGATTAATAGATTTTTCATGTGAACTTTAAATATTTTATTGAAATAATATTTTAATTAAGATCACTTTTATTTAATAAATTAGAATTAGTAGGCTTGATTATATGAAATAGCTATAATTTTACTTCAATTTTTTGACATTATACTTTTGTAGAGAATTAATTTAATAAGGAATATATTCAATAACTATGATGGTTGCTTATATAAGTAAAAAGTTGTAATAAAGGGTTAAAAAAATAAGTTCTACCAAAAACTTGACTGTTATAATGAAATGTTATTATAATGGATTACTGTTATATAAAAAGCTGATTATAAACATTCTATTCTCTTCTTCTTCTTTTTTTTTTTTTTTATAAAATGAAATTTCATTCTTTTAATTAGTTTATGAAATTTGATTGTTTAAATATTTAACACGATGCCAAATTTTTAAATTAAAATTTGAGTTTGACCGTATTAAATATTATACGAGTATATTCAATCTTAATAGTTAAAAATATGTTGAAGAGTTGATTGAGTCTCAATTCAATTAGTATGGATATTATTGCTACTGAAAGAATATGTGAGTTTGAGTGCGTTGAAGCATATTATCATCCTATTTAGGGATTGGAGAGGGGCTATGGATAGTTCTAGATATTATATAAAAAAGAACAGATATAATCAGAATTTATAATAAAATTGTTAAAAATAAATTTTACCGAAGAGCAATGGAGAAAGTGGGAAACTTTGGAAGGTTGACAGTGAAATCCAAGTCAAGTGTTTGCGTGCAATGAAAGGGATTATTAAAAAGCTGAAAGTCTCACTAAATATAACTCTGATTTTCAGGTCCTCCTCATGTTTCTAGTCAACCCATGTGATGGTTTGATGATCAAAGGTATTCATCGTCTCAGGTGTGATCTGAGTTAAATTTAAATTCAAAATATAAACAACTATACTAAAAAAATTAAAACGTAATATCAATAAAAAATAAATATGTAAGCATTGTATATTTTATTTTTTTATATGTATTTACACGCAAATTATCTAAAATACGAATATTATAATATTTCACAATAAAATTATTAATAAATATGGTATAGTAACTTTACAAATATATAATTTTTAATTTAATTGTAAGTAAATTTTTAAATTATATTTTCAATTGGATATTGTAAATATCATGATATTCATATTTTATCAATCGAGATTGAATCTGACTCCAAAAATGAAAAATTTTCAATTTAGTTCTTTTATAAATAAAAAAACTATAAATTAATATATAATTAAATTACACTTTGAACCCAAAATAATAAAAAATTCAATTTAATTCTCTTATAAATAAATTATAAATTAATATATATTAAAAATTTTACTTTAAACCCTAAAAATAAAAGAATATTGTGAATAGGGTTAATCAATGTGAAAGGTTAGAATTTTCTCTTTCATATTATGAAGAAAAAAAAAACTCAATTACTTCAAACCTTAACATTTCTTATTGATTATAATTAGTGGACTTTTTATTTGTTTGTTTTGGATTTTTCTGTCAAAAAAAAACATTTTAAAAAAATTGACTTGATTGGCATTTTATTTGAATTTTCATAAGATGACTTAATTAAAAAAAAAATTATTTCAATCAATTTTTTTAGTATATATATACGTTCATTGAGTGCTAGTTCTTCACAACTTAGCAATTAGCAAAGAAGAAAACCCTTTAATTAGTGTAGTGTCTCTGCTTATATTTCAAAAGCAACGATGAGTATAATCCATGTCTTCTTGTTTTTAATTCTTGGGACATTGGCATCTCTTGCCATGTCTCGAACAATTCTTGAAAGCGCCATTGTTGACAAACATGAGCAATGGATGGTTGATTACAGTCGCAAATATGAGAGCAAGTTAGAGAAGGAGAAGCGTCTTAATATATTCAAGGAGAACTTGGAATATATTGAGAGCTTCAACAATGGCGGAAATAGGAGTTTTAAGTTAGGCCTTAATGAATTTGCAGACATGACACAAGATGAATTCATTGCAACTCACACTGGGTACAAGATGCAGAACAATCCCACAATGTCTGAATCAATATCGTTTATGTATGAAAACTACTCAAACGCTCCGGAAAACTTCGATTGGAGGGACCAAGATGCCGTCACCCCTATTAAGCATCAGGGTCAATGTGGTAAATCTCGATCATATATATAAACTCTTAGAACTCTCGACTGAATTGATGTTACGAGAGTATATTATTTATTTATTCAGTAATACTTGAAAAGGGTTGTGTTGGTTTACTTTCCAGGATGTTGTTGGGCATTTTCAGCAGTGGCAGCCGTAGAAGGGTTAATCAAAATCAAAACTGGTAAATTAATCTCATTATCTGAGCAACAACTGTTGGATTGCAGCACAAATGGAGGAAACCGAGGTTGCAATGGAGGATGGATGATGAATGCTTTCGACTACATTAGCCAAAACCAAGGAATAACCACCGAAGAAAGCTACCCATATCAACAAATGCAAGAAACTTGCGACACGCAGATAAACAAAGTTGCCACCATCAGTGGCTACCGAATGGTGCCTGAAAACGACGAAGAAGCATTGCTTAAGGCCGTCGCGAATCAACCGATCTCGGTTGCACTTGAAGGCCATGGACGAGACTTTCAGTTTTACAAGGGTGGAGTGTTCACAGGAGATTGTGGAAATGCTCTCACCCATGCAGTCACCATTGTTGGATATGGGACAAGTGAAGAAGGTCTAAACTATTGGATGATTAAGAATTCATGGGGACAAACATGGGGTGAAAATGGGTATATGAAGATTCAAAGGAATGTGAATATGCGAGGTGGCTTATGTGGTATTGCCATGAAAGCTTCGTATCCAATTGCATAAGTTCGTATAGGCCAGTAACTATAATTAGATAGACGTGTCAAATGGTCTAAGATATCTGTTGTATTTGTTTTATTTCTCCTTTCATTTGGTGTTGATGCCTGTGGTTTGTTTGGAATTATCAGTCTTGTACTCTTGGCAGTTTTGTTTCTTTTATAATGAATAAATGATTATTTATTAAAAATGCTTCCCAAAGCAAATCAAAGTGGCCATGTAGCAAAAGTTTTGATACGTATGTATAGGAAAAACTGTTTGCCTGAGCTTCTCTTTGAACATGGCAAAAGGTGAAAGAATGGAAGTTGGACATGAGCCGCTTTCCATGAACAAAGAGAGCACATATAAATGAACATGGCAATTTTGATTTTTTTTTTTTTTTTTTGTTGCTAAGCACGAGATTTTGAAACATAATGGGAGTTATGTTCCACTACAAATATACCTCCACTGATTTTCAACTCAAGGAAAAAAAACACAAACAAACAAGCTTGTAGTAGGGTTAATCAAATAAAAATATTTCATTGGCATTTTATTTCGATTTTTCATAAATGATTTACTTAAAAATATTTATTTTAATCAAATTTTGTAGTATTTATAGATTCACCGAGTTCTAGTTATTCACAACTTAGCAATTAGCAAAGAAAAAAAAACCATTCAATTAGTGTAGTATCTCTCCCAAACAATGATGAGTTTAATCCATGTGTTTTTGTTTTTAATTTTTGGGACATCGGCATCTCTTGCCATGTCTCGAACAATCCATGAAACCTTCATTGTTGACAAACATGAGCAATGGATGGTTGATTACAATCGAAAATATGAGAGCAAATTAGAGAAGGAGAAGCGTCTTAATATATTCAAGGAAAACTTGGAATATATTGAGAGCTTCAATAATGGCGGAAATAGGAGTTTTAAGTTAGGCCTCAATGAATTTGCAGACACGAGACATGATGAACTCATTGCAGCTCACACTGGATACAAGATGCAAGACAATCTCACCATGTCTGAATCAACATCGTTCATGTATGAGAACTTATCAGATGTTCCGACAAGCTTTGATTGTGCAGTCACTCATATTAAGGATCAAGGTCAATGTGGTAAGTAATAATTTTTATATATATACATAAAATTGTTGACTGAGAGTAACCGTTCTTTTTACAATGTAAATTACATACAACACATTGCTTTTAAGGATTACATACAATAAATAATAGGTTTAATGACAAATTTAGTCACTAACATTTGTATGTGTAATGTTTTACACAGGTGTTTAATGACAAATAATAACGCCCTGCAAACAGTTGAGGCAATAGCAGCTGGAAATGAGGATTGTCTCTATTGAAACAGATGGTCCATAACTGTGAAATGGAGGATATATCCAGGTGACAAACCGATAGTAAGAAGCGGCATGCAGGTTTCGAACCTGCGGCCTTAGAGTAGTAGCAAGAAGCTACAACCACTGGGCTAGCAACACAGTGGCGATCATCACTGATACTGACTGCTATAAAACTTCTTCATTGGTTAAATGATATATATTTTTTAACTTTTGGATTTAGAAAATAGAAAAGATACTTTAATTTTAGGTTCTCTAAAATATTAATGATTTAAATTTAATTTTCTAACACCTTAATTACATGAAAAACATTATATTTTTAACATATTTTTAAAGATTAATGGATTGTGTTATCCACTTCCTTTTCCTCCCACATGTATTGCATTTGAAAAATGGTATTGGGAATTGAATATTATACCAATAGTTATAATTAAGTAATTAATTCGTCAAAATAAATTTAAATTAAATATGGGATTTTAGAATTATCAAGAAAAAGCCCTTAGATATCAAGTGAAATAGATTAAAGGTAAAATCATGCTTTGAACCAAATATTTATTACAATGGAGAAACTCATCAAATATGTTAAATCAAGCAAGCAAGTTGATCTTTTGACAAACATTTAAAGCTAACGCAATGATATATATATAAATTAATCTTCAGATGGAGATGAAGCAATGTCGGATTCTGGAGCTAGAGAAGGAGAATCGACCCTTGTAAATCCAAAATTTTTTACATGCTCTTTAGCGATGAGTTTATTGGCACTGTCCGATAAATGGTACTCGTCCCAAAACACATATTTTTAACATATTTAGGTTTATTACCTCCACGTAAATATTGCATGTGTTATTATTAATTAGAATCAAACTATAATTTTATTATTTATTGTATATTATTTTTAAATACATTCATGTGTTCTGATTACGTAGTTTCCACACATATAAGCATGTAATAGAATTTCTAGTATTGATAATGTTATCGATTGAGTTGGTATCACAAGTTAACTTGACATGAACTCAAAATTGATGATAACATTAGCATAAACAATTGTAGTGCATTTAATATTCTTAGTGTAATGTATTCAAATGTTTAAATTTCGGTTTTCTCACGATTTAATCTAATTTTTTATTTTAATATTGTACATATTGCATGTGTTATTATTATGGCATATGACTTTTTAACCCTCCAACTTTATAAAAAAGTTATTTTAGCTCTTCATTTAACATTTCGCCTTTGTTAGCCCTTTATTTTTTTGTCAAATCACCCAAAAATGGATGAAAATTTTAACTTTACTTTTGTGGCATAAATGCGAATTGTCACGTGGATGGTAATAAGCATTTAATTTGTAACAGCTCGTTTTTTAGTAGTGTCGAAAACAGTTATTTCAAGACCACAAACCGGATGAGAAAATTTTTATAATAAGTGTTTAAATTAAATAAGTCAATAATAATTTTATATTAAATTTTGAATTGAAGAATTTTAATTATTGAATTAAAAGTTAGTATAAGTAATTTGGTTCAAAAGTAAAGTGGTTTTAGAAAATTAGGTATTAGGACCTCGTTTCTAAAATTAAGGGTTGTAAATATTTTATTAAATATTTACAGAGTCTTATTATATGTGAATTGAAGTTCGGTTGGGTAATTTTTATGATTAATTGCTTAATTAAGGAAAAAAAGAGTAAATTGTAAAAGAGGTAAAAGTTAATTGTTAATGATTAAAAAGCAGTAAAAGAACCAAAATGGTAATTAAACCGTGGTCAAAAAGTCCAAACGGTGAAGGATATGATTACCTTCCACTAACTTTTGGAACTTTTGTTCATTTAGTCCTAAGTAGTTTAAGTTTAAATTGACATAAAGTTTATTTAGTTGAAATTTAAAATAATTGAAGGACCAATTGTGTAATTGGACCCTCCTTAAATGGCTTAATAATAGAAATGATGTGAAATTCTTTAGTTTTTGGTAAATTGCAATTAAATCCTAATCAAATGAGGATTTACTAATTAGTTTATTTTTTAGTGTGATCGAGAATGGTGGTTTCGAGGCCACAATTTCGATGTGTTAGACCGTAAATATTAATTATTTAATATTTACGAGGTCATTAGTATCATATTAAATTTTGGTTATAAAATTTTATTGTTTAGGTAGTTAATTAATTAAAAAATACTAAATAGTAAAGGTTGAAAAAGATGGTTTTATTAGTTAAAAGGGTGAATTAATTGACCTAGATGTTAATTATAGCATATTTTTATATGTTGGACAAATATGGATATGTTTAAGTGATTTATACCTTATAATTAAAGGTTAATTTTGTAAATTGAAAAAGAAAGTAAAATATTAAGTTAAAAAAAAGGATGATAAAATAATATCATCATCTTTCTTTCTTTATTTTTGGTTGAAAAAGCCGAAACTCCATAGCCAAGGAGAAGCAAGCTTCCGGTCATTTAAGGTTCTCCAATTGAGTAGGTAAATCTCGCCCGTTTTTAGTAATTTTTATGTTTTTGAGTTCGTATTAGCTCAATCTAGCTAACCTGAGGACTTATTGGTGAATCTATCAAATGTTATAAAACTTGTCATTGATGAATGAGTGGTTTCTTAAGAGTTTATGGAAGTTTATTAACCTTGGTTGTTGGATTTGATTATTTTGTAAAGTAGTTTTTGATGATTTTAACGTTTAAGGACTAAAATGTGAAAATAGCAAAAGTACAAGGACTTGAGGTTAAATAAAAACAAATATGGGCTGTATTGAAGTACTATAGGATTCGGTTGAACTTGATTTTGTTTAAAATGGTTAATTTGCAAATTTTGAGCTAAGGGACTAAATTGAATAAAAGTGAAAAGTTAAGTGCAATTTTGTAAAAATACGAAAAAGGCTTATTTGCATAAAATAATTAAAAATTCATGTTGATTTAAATAATTGAATGAAATTATTATAATAGATCAAAATCGTATCCCGATCGTGGAAAAGGGAAAATTATAGATTTGCCCATGTAGTTCACTTTAACTGCAATTTCGTCAGGTAAGTTTGTAACGTTAAATTTGCGTTTAAATAATACATTATTGTATTCTTTATAATTGTTCCAGAACAGGTTATAGTAAGTGAAATTGAGAAAGATAAAAAAATGAATGAAAGAGATATTAGGCTTTGAGCCGGTGATTTGAAACTGACGCAATGGCTGGGGTACCGCATATGTTGCGAGTCCCCGATAGCTCGTGTGAGCAGCATCGTGAATCGAGAAGATGAGAAATGAATCCAAGAATGGATTACAAACCCTACGATGGCTGAGATTTATAAATAAGTGTATATTCTCGACAACTCGTGTGAGCAGCATCGTTAGGGGACAATTATATGCACAGATATTGTATAGATGGTTGAGGTACCGCATTTGTTTCAAGTCCTCGACAGCTCCTGTGAGTATAATCGTGAGTCAAAAAAGAGATATGAAATCCTTAAAAGGATTACAGGCCCTACGATGGCTGGGATTTATGCTTGAATGCATATTCTCGATAGCTCGTGTGAGCAGCATTGTTAGGGGATAGTTTATAGATAGATATCGTACCGATGGCTAGGATACCACATATGTTGCGAGTCCTCGACAGCTCGTGTGAGCAGCATCAAGTACTAGTAACAAAAAGGTTCTAAACAGGAAAGTTTAAATATTAAAGATGATTTAAGGAAGCAACAATTCACCTAAGCTTGGTTGAGATATAACTGCTTTATGCATATGATTGGTAACTTTTTAAACTCTTCGAACTTATTAAGCTATGAAGCTTACCAAAGATGTTATTGTTGTTTTGTAGATTATTTTTCTGTTTGAAGATCGAATCATCTCAAAGAAGTCAAACTATCGCGGAGCTCATTTGGTAGTTTTTACATCACTTGGTTTTATAGCATGCACTAAGATTATGTTATTTTGTATAACTCTTTATTTTTGTTGATGGTTCATTGCTGGAACCTTGGTTAGGTAGTTGTCATATTTTGCATGTTACTATGGGTGAAATTAGGCTTACAATGAAATGAAATCTATTATCAAATGTGTTTTGAACTTTAAGTATAATTGTCTTTTGTACCTTATGTTTTGAAATGAGAATTGTTGGCTGAGCATGAGAACTTGTGTGAATATTTGAAATTTGCATACTTGTTTTGATAGAACCCTTGGTTGTATCGGTAGAAGTACAGGGTAGGAGAGAGGTTGTTCAATGACTTGAGTTGTATAGGCAGATGCATGATAAGTATCGGTAGTTCTACTCATAGAAGTATTGGTAGTCTGTGAACTTGTATCGGTAGAAGTTGTAGGGTAGAACTTCTTAGCTCTCTGGAGTTTTTAGTATCGGTAGAAGCATAACTTGTTTCAGTAGTTGTGTCACATATATCGATAGAACCATCTCGAGTATCGATAGAACTCTGCATTGTTTCTTAACTGTTTCTGACTTGACAACTACCGATACTTGTCCAATAGGTACCGGTAGAAGTCTCCAAAAATCATGGAAATGACCTTTTTGCCCTTGTTAAGTTGTGATTATAATTGATTGATGATTTATGACGTATTGAGTACATATCTTTATTAATATAAGATTTAATGAAATGATATTAAGAGATGAACAGTGATAAATGATCGGTTATACACCGTAACCCTAACCGGCAACGATTATTAGGTTTTAGGTGTTATATAATTAAAATTTTAAATTTTTTAAAATTCAAAAAAAAGTATATAATTTTAAAAATAAAAATCATTAAAATTATTTAAAGTATATATAAAAAATAATTTTTCAAATTTAAAATTTGTTTAAATGTTAACAAATCATTCACATGGAATAAATATTAATACTTATAGATGATGATGGATAAAAATTAAATATTAAATAATGACGCAACAGAATTTCAATCAGGTCTTCAAATCTCGAACTCAACAATGTTGGTGTATTTACGTTTTTGAATTGTTTGGCATGTACCTATCTAGTTGAATCATTGTTAGTATATCTTTATGTTTATACGAACTTGAGTATCTAATTAGTATTTATCGAATTTAGTTAACAGTGTTATTATATGCTCATAAGTAAGTTATTTGAATTGTGATGTGTATTCGTATCTAAATTAATTATAGTTGTCCTGATAACGAATATGGTACACTATAGCTCGAACCCTTTAATTAAACCAACGACAGAAACATCAACAAGCATGTTCTTGAGTTGTCAAACTTATCAAGATTAATCCATCTTTTGAACTTGTTGAATCATTCAAAATTTCCCCACCTACTGAACTCGCCTATTAACCAAGAAAATATGCATCCTCATATCAGTTTGTCGATGGTGTCAACCCCTTAAACCAATCAAATCTGGTTCTCTAGTTAGAATGTCGATAATGGATGTGTCAAGTATCAATCCCAAGTTTACACAAGTGTTTGGAGTTTCAATAGCCGATCTAATATGCTCGTGCACACCTTATCCCTCAGCCACTGCAACTTTAGGTCGACCCCTTCAAAATTTGTAGATTGACTCGAAGTAAAACAATACATTTTGTTCTTCGATTCTATCCAGCTACATCCTGTGTCTTTCTTCATTGCTTTCTCCTTCATGATTCTTCTCAATTACAATAGACAGCGGTTTCAGTTTCAATTTTACGGCCATGGAATCAACACACAGCTTTGTCTTTATGTTTCATGCTTACTTGTAAACCCTCATCCCTTGCCTTTGCAACTGCCTATATATACTTTGTTTTTTCTTACCAAAGTCGAGACCCCAGGATTCTTTGTCTTCCCCAGACCCTCCCACTGGGTTGTTTTAGTTTTTCATTTTCATCAATGGCTACTTCTTCTAGTAGGAAGCTATGAACCAGCAACTTCTTGACTTTATCCATTCCATGGAACAACAACTTTACCCAACTATTTTCATTTCATTCGCTGCCAAAATCCTGTGTTGCATAGTAAAAACACTTGCAAATTTTCTTTTGTGATTATGCAGCTGGAAATAAGGATTGTCTTTAATGAAACAGAACTGTGCAATGGAGGTGAAAAAATAAATTAGTAAGATTTAATTAAAAACTCCAATTAAGAATGTAAATAGGCATGTTTGCCAATTGCCTTTAAAAACCACTCACATTTACACTTTGCTTCTCAAGCCAAAGTGTATGAAGTAGCTGTGTTTGGACCTCGATTTTGATTTGCAATGACCTTTCCTCGATGCAGAGCTTTTACAGAGATAAAACACATGTTACAAGCTATCATTAAAAAAAAGAAAATAAAAAAATTATCAACTACACAAATCTGAAATGACTCTCCAATCTACCTTACCGAAAACTCACGATCTAGCCAAAACACAAATTTCAGCCCCTAAATGGCCTTCTCTACACCAAAAATCATTTCTAAACTATCAACATAAAACCTAACCATCAATTTCATCAAACAAACCGTTTCATAATTTTCCGAAAAATTAACTCATTTTCATTGTTAAAAATGGATTTTTCAAAATTGATCAACCAAATGAATTTGATCTTTTATTTTCTAATCAAAAACCTCCTACTAAACATTATTTGAGCTTAGATATCATTTTAAACTTGGATTTCAACTCAAAATTATTAATTCACCATTGATGAATTTCTTGTTTAAGATCGAAGAGATCAAATTTTGAAAAACTATTTTAGTCATTTTATATCGAAATAATGGTTAAAAACAACCTTAGAATGAATTTAGAGTTGAGAAAATACCTTCAATCGATTTGGAATCACCAATTTTGAAGATTGGATCAAGATCTTTGAAGAACACGAATAAGTTTTTCTCAAATTTGAAAATCTTTTCTAGAGAATTTGGAGAGAATAAAAAAGAAAAACGAGAGAAAATGATTAGAAATCGGGTGAAAATTGTATGTGAAGTGAGGAGGTTGAAACATTTTTGAGTTGAAGAACTCCCACCTGATTTTCAACAATTGAGGAAGTTGCTAGCAGGCCACTCCCACAATTCCTTTTTTTTTTACAAACTAATCCTTTCCCTCCAAAATTTCAAAAATATGTGTAATTCGCCATAGAACCACTCAAACATTGCCCTAGTTTTGCAAAATGGTCCTATGTAAATAATATTTTAATTTCTCTAATTTAAACCCCATTTTAATTTATTTTTTTTCAATTCTAATTTGATTCAAAATATTTATTTTACCCAAAAATTAGTTAATATTATAAAATTAATTTATCTAAAAATATTTTTATTTTTCGAAATATTATTTATCGATTTTTAAATGAAATTAAGCTAACTAAAAAAATTACTAATAAACCTAATTAACTCCTAATTTTCATTTGGAACCTGGTAAACTTACTCGAAACTACTAGACCTATTTTTAGGGCCTTATAGTTCAACCTACCCGACGCTATATTTTCCAATGTTCCTTCCCACTCCACCAAGCCAAGTGTTATGACTATCTCTCATCACTATTATTGTTGAAGCCAACCTCGAGCCCGAATTCCTTGCCCCATCTGTGCTAACCTTAATGTACTCGGAAGGTGGAGGTCTCCACTCCTGATTCTGAGTATTTCTTGCACTATTACAAACAGATGAAACTGATCTATGTATATTAGACCTCGCCCAGCACCACGAAGATTGGAGAATATGATGCATATTGAAAGGCTCCCCATGGAGCACCCAAGAGTTTCGTTGTTTCCGAAATTTCTAGCAAATAATTCCAAATAAAGAATGCTGTAATAATCTAAATTCACGGGCACTGGAAAAGTGAGTTATAGGGCCTCCATCTTAGTAAACCGAGTTCGTAAATAATTACTAAGAGTAATTATGAGTCTAGTAGTGTGTTTAATTAGGATTTGATTAGGTGAATTTAGTTTAATTTAGAGTAATTAGTAAAAAGTACTAAATTGAATAAGCGGTGAAAGCCTAATAATAGATTAAAAGAAAGAAAGAGGGACTAAAATGGCAATTATGCCTATTTCATAATTTGAGGCGGCAAAATAAGAGAAAAATCTAAAGATTTTTTTTATAATTTAAGTTATTATTAATTAATATTAGAATATAATAGTATAAATTATTATTTAATTAATAATATCTTATTATATTAATGAAATATATATATAAATTAAAGTCAAATGTATGGCAATAAAATATACATGTGTAAAAATTATATTTGTACATTTGTAAAATAAATATTAATTTACTTATTATTTAAGCAAATAGATATTTATAATTTATTAATATTATTACTAACTAATATATATATATATATAAAAGATATAAAAGAATAAAGAAAAGAAAAAGAAACAAAAGAAGGAATAGAAGAACAGAGGCTTAAACGAAAAAGGGAAGGAAGAAAAGGGAAGGAAAAAGAAAAAAGGAAAATTAGAAATTTGAAGCTTTAAGCTTTAATTGGTAAGTCAGTTAAGCCCTTTCTCTTAAATGTTTTAGAAGCTTTAGAACAAAGTTTTGATGAAATTAAGTTGAGATCTTAGAAGTTTTAAGGTTTTTGAACATAGTTCATGTTGAACAAAATAGTGAATTAGGGATTTAATTGAATGAATTTAAAGTTAGGACTGATAAAGAAATTAAATTGTAAAAGAAGCTATAAGTTTTGTGATAGAGGGATTAAATTGAAATAAATTTTAAATTAGGGTTTTATTATGAACATTAGATAGTTAAGTAGAATATGGAAGGAAATTGAATATAAATAAAGTATGAATTGAGTTAGAAAAATAAATGAGTTAATTAGGATTAAATTGGAATTAGAGTATAAATTGGATAGAAATTCAATTATTATTATAAATTAGTGCTATAATTAATAGCGAAAATTATTATTATTTTCGTAGCTAGCAAAGATCCTGAAGCATCGGAATAAAAAGGAAAGGAGAAAGTTATCAAGGAGTAATCGCGAAATCCGGGTTTGTATTACTATAATATGAATTATTCATTATTTAATGTTTATTTCAATATTTATATTTAATAAGTGAATATGAGGTAAGCGTTAATATTGAGATGGATGAAAATTTATATTGAATTAATAGTATATTTGAATTGAATTTGAATGATTTGTGATCAAAATTGAAAGTGAAAGTTAAATTGGAATTGAAAGTGATATGAATTGTAAATTGAAAATCCCTATTAACTAGTCGGGTTGAGTCAAATATAGTTGGCATGCCATAGGATTGGAAGAGTTCAGGGATACTTCGACCTTGAGTCGATGAGACACTTGGTGTCATTATTTTACTTCGGATAGATTCGATGAGGTACTGGGTACCACATTACTTCGACTAGGCCGATGAGACACTAGGTGTCACTTTATTACTTCGAACTATCCGATGAGGCACTGAGTGTCATTCTGGTGTGTTTGATTGGATCCGTGTATACGCCAAGGTCCGAGTCTTGTTAATAGGGGTAAACAAGGAGAAAAAGAAAATTTGAATAGAAATGAAAAATTGATGCATATAAAGTGATATGTGATGAAATTGAGAAATGAGAATGAAATAGATAAATCAAAGGTTTCAAAAGTTATTAGTACCTAACTGTTTATGATATTTGGTTGTTAATTGGTTAAATTGATTTGTTATTGATATGGAAAGAAAGTGGTGTATAAATTAAGATAATATGTGTTCATGTATTATATGATTGATTATGTGAAATTTATTTGGTTATTTATAATTTGAATTATAGTAATACCACTGAGTTTGAAATACTCAACGTACGGTTGTTTCCGTGCACAAGTTAGTAGAAATTAAGGTCCTGGTTTAGCATCCAGATAGATCCCGAGCTCAGTATAAATTCGGTGATGTAATTTTCCCCTTTAGGTAAAAGTGGCATGTACTAAGTGTTGTATAGGTTACATGTATATGCTTGTAATGTTGGTTGTAAAAGAAAAAGTATACTATATTTTGATATTAGTTTAATAAAATGGTAAATAATATATTATAAAATTTGGCATTAAGTTTAATGAAAAATGAATAAAGTTATTAGTAAATTTTGAGTAATATTAAGAATGTTTAATAATTGAATTAATATGTTAATGAAATGATTATGATTTAGGTGAATTTAAGTATAAATTGTTTTGGTTGCGGGTTGAAATTGCAGGGAAGGTTAGATGTTTATAAAGGGGGTTATATTAAGTTCGAAAAACAAAATTTACGAAAAATCTACGGAGCACCAAAACAAGTCTCAATTCCCTTCTAATACGTATTTTGAGCCTAAAGGGTCCAATTAAGGGACTTTATGATTATTTTATAGCATATCGGTTAATTATTTATTTATTATTTGTAAATTATCTGATATATCTAGTAATACCCTGTAACCTTGTTTCGACGATAGTTTAGGGTTAAGAGGTGTTACAATTATTGGTATCAGAGCTATCAGGTTTAGGCGATTCTCGGACTAATTCGAGCTCGAAAATTAAGTCTAGAAGTACATGCTACTGTTGGGTCGAAAATAAGTAGGGATCTTTGGATGTTGACCTATTTGTTTGTTTTTATTTTATAGATTAAAGATGTCAGATGAAAGAATAAATTATACTGACCAAGAAATGTACATTGGAGACGAAGAGTCGTATGAATTAGATGAAATGGAGTCAGTAACACCTAGCGTAAACCCAGTAAGAAATCCACCTCCTAGAGTAGATAGAAGAAATGATAAAGATGATTCTGATATACTACGAGTAATTGCTAATGCATTACAAAGAGTAGCGGGGACTACTACTGTTACGACTTCAGTACCAACTCAGAGACGGGCCCTGATAAAGGAATTGAGAAAATATGGTGCCACTGAAATTATGGGTCTGAAAGGAGTTGATTCATCAATAGCTGAAAATTGGATGGAGTTGACCAAAAGAATTTTACAGCATTGGAATGTACCCCCCGAGAATGCTTGATTTGTGTTGTATCGTTGCTACAAAGGGTAACTTATATATGGTGGGAATTAGTGGTTCGACATCTACCGGAAGATCAGATAACATGGGACCTATTTCAGAAAGAATTTCAAAAGAAATATATCGAAGAAATATATATCAAAGACAAGAAGCAAGAGTTTTTAATGCTGCGACAAGGTGACATGTCAGTAATAGATTATGAGAGGGATTCTCGAGACTCAACAGATACGCCTCAAAATTTATACTAATAGAATTTTATAGTTGCAAAAGATTTTTACGGGGTTTGCGAGACGAGATCAAGGTACAGTTGGTATCTCACCATATTACTGAGTTTGTAGATTTGATTGAACAGGCCAAAATGGTGGAGCAAGTTCTAGGCCTCGACAAAAAGACTGAAAGTGTTAGACCAACTAGGAAGCGTATGGGAACTACCAGTTTGAATCCTCAGCCAAAAAGATCAAAGGAATCTCGAGGTGGATGGAGATCCAATTTTGGATCGAATAGAAGTGGAAGAAGCAGGGGTAAATAGATGACGATATCCACTGGCAATGTGAGAGGTTCATCTCGGGAAATAGAAATTCCAGACTGTCAGCACTGTGGGAAGAAACACAGAGAGAAATGCTGGAAATTAACTAGGGGCTGCTTCCGATGTGGTTCTACAGATCATTTCATCAGAGATTGCCCAAAAACTGATAGTGTTGCACCGGTAACATCACAGAGATCAGTATCTACAGTTAGAGGCAGAGGATCTGGTAGAGGTGGTTCGGTTTTTAAAGGAGGAGGTGTTAGAAGAAGTAGTGATATTGTTACCTAACAGTCTGAAGTTAAAGTACCGGCCAGAGCCTATATGGTCAGAACACGGGAAGAAGGTGATAACCACGATGTAGTAACAGGTATATTTTTATTGTATTCTGAGCCTATTTATGCTTTGATTGATCCCGGATCTTCACATTCCTATATAAATTTAAAACTAGCTGAGTTAGGGAAATTAAAGTCCGTGGTGTCTAGAGTGCCAATAGAGGTATCGAGTCCATTAGGACAAACAGTATTAATAAATCAAGTGTGTCCAAGATGCCCGTTGATTATATAGAATAAAACTTTTCCTGTCGACTTGTTGATCATGCCATTTGGGGACTTTGATATAATACTGGGAATGGATTGGTTATCTAAATATGGAGTGATTTTAGATTGCTATAAAAAGAAATTCAGTATTCAGATAGAAGATGGAGGTCGAATTGAGGTAAATGATATCCGTACTAATGGGCTAGCACGTCTTATTTCAACAATAAAGGTTAATAAGTTACTACAGCAGGGCTGTTCAGCATATTTGGCCTATGTCATTAATTTAGATTTAGTTGGAAGCCAATGTAGTAAAATCCGGATAGTTTGTGAGTTTCCTGATGTATTTCGCGAAGGACTACCGAGTTTGCCACCAGACAAAGAGGTTGAGTTTGCTATAGATGTTTATCCGAGTACAGCTTCAATATACATACTCCCGTATCAAATGTCACCTATAGAGTTAAAGGAGCTGAAGATATAGTTGCAAGACTTATTAGATCGTGGTTTTATTCGACCGAGCATATCACCGTGGGAAGCTCCAGTGTTATTTGTTAGGAAGAAAGATGGCTCGATGCGACTTTGTATTGACTACCGACAGTTGAACAAGGTAACAATCAAGAATAAGTATTCATTGCCTTACATTGATGATTTGTTTGATCAGTTGAGAGGAGCTTCTGTATTTTCAAAGATTGACTTAAGGTCAGACTACTACCAGTTGAAAGTAAAAGAAAGCGACGTTCCGAAGATAGCTTTCTGTACGAGGTATGGTCACTATGAATTCTTGGTAATGATATTCGGATTAACTAATGCCCCAGCTACTTTTATGGATCTCATGAATCGTATCTTTTAATCGTATTTAGACCAGTTTGTAGTGGTTTTTATCGATGATATACTGGTTTATTCAAAGTCAGAGTCAGAACATGATCAACATCTCAGAATTGTATTACAGATATTACGGGAGAAGCAATTGTATGGAAAGCATAGAAAATGTGAGTTCTGGTTATCAGAAGTTGTATTTTTGGGACATGTGGTATCGATAGATGGAATCAGAGTTGATCTGAAGAATATTGAAGCAATTGTTCAGTGGAAAGTACCGAAGAATGTATTTGAGGTAAGAAGTTTTCTTGGTTTAGCTGGGTATTATAGAAGATTTGTAAATGGATTTTCGAAGATTGCTTTGTCGATGACTAAATTACTACAAAAGAATGTTCCTTTTATCTGGGATGATCAGTACCAGAGAAGTTTTGAAACGTTGAAGCAAATATTGACAGAGGCACCAGTTTTGACATTACTAGAGTCGGGGAAAGATTTTATAATGTACAGTGATGCTTCTTTGAGTGGTCTGGGTTGTGTATTAATGCAGGATGGGAAAGTAATAGCCTATGCATCTCGTCAATTGAAGCCACACTAACGTAACTATCTGACTCATGACTTGGAACTAGCAACTGTGATTTTTGCTTTGAAGATTTGGAGGCATTATTTGTACGGTGAGAAATGCTACATTTATACCGATCATAAAAGTTTGAAATATCTTCTTTCTCAAAAAAAATTGACCTTGAGACAAACACGGTGGATAAAGCTCCTAAAAGATTATGACTGTGTTATAGACTACCATCCGGGAAAAGCTAATGTTGTAGCTGATGCACTAAGTAAAAAAGCTGCAATTGAATTGAGAGCGATGTTTGGACGACTCAGTATCAGTAATGATGGGAGTCTTTTGGCCGAATTGAGAGTAAAGCCGGTAATGTTTGATCAAATTAAATCAGCATAATTAGGAGACGACAAATTGTTAAAGAAAAGAGAGATGGTACAGAATGGTATAGCAGAAAGTTTTAGTATTAAAGATTGTGGATATTTGAGATATCAAAATCGAATTTATGTTCCAACTAATTCTGAGCTGAAGAAATCGATTCTTCGAGAAGCTCACGATAGTCCATTCGCTTTGCACCCCAAAGGTATGAAGATGTACCGAAATTTACGAGAACTATATTAGTGGCCAGGAATGAAAAGAGACATAGTTGAATTTGTGAGTAAATGTTTAACTTGTCAACGAGTAAAAGCAGAACATCAAGTTCCTACTGGACTACTTCAGCCTATTGATATTCCTGAGTGGAAATAGGATCGCATCACGATGGATTTTGTTATAGGATTACCATTGTCAGCAAGCAAAAAGAATGTCATTTGGGTGATAGTTGATAGACTTACTAAGTCTATATCCGAGAAATTGTAGAAGCTTGCTGAGGTTTATATCTGAGAAATTGTAAGATTACATGGTATTTCAGTATCGATAATTTTCGATCGGGATCCTCAATTTACATCAAGATTTTGGTAGCAATTGCATGATTCTTTGGGTACTAAACTTAACTTTAGTACGACTTTTCATCCACAAATAGATGGACAATCCGAACGGGTAATTAAGATACTAGAAGATATGCTTCGGGCTTGTATCATCGATTTTGAATCAAGTTGGGAACATTATTTGCCATTAGCTGAGTTTGTCTACAATAATAGTTTCCAATCTAGTATACAAATGGTCCAAAATTAATGTGATGGACAGAATTGAATGAAAAAAAAGGTGATTGGGCCAAAATTAATTCAAGAGACAGAAGAAACACTTAAGAAGATTAAAGATAGATTAAAAGCAGCCTTTGATAGACAGAAATCTTATGCCGATTTGAAGCATCGGAACATTGAGTATTCAATCGGAGACAAAGTATTTCTCAAAGTCTCTCCTTGGAAGAAAGTGTTGAGATTTGGCCGAAAAGGAAAGTTAAGTCCTCGTTATATTGGGTCATATGAAATTGTAGAAAGAATCGAGCCAGTCGCTTATCAGTTAGCTTTACCTCCGGAATTGCAGAAGATTCACGATGTTTTTCATGTTTCTATGCTACAAAAATATAGATCAGATCCTTCTCATATAATTTCTACTGAAGACATTGAAGTTCGACCTGATTTGTTCTATGAAGAAGAGTCGGTTCAGATTTTAGCATGAGAGGTAAAGGAATTAAGAAATAAACGAGTTTCCCTAGTAAAAGTCTTATGGAGAAGTCATAGTATGGAAGAAGTGACTTCGGAACCGGAAGAAACTATGAGAGCACAATACCCCCATTTAATTTCATGTAAATTTCGAGGACAAAATTTATTAAGGGGGGAGAAATGTAATGACCTAAATTCACAGGCACCGAAAAAGTGAGTTATAGGGCCTCCGTCTTAGTAAATTGAGTTCGTAAATAATTATTAGGAGTAATTATGAGTCTAGTAGTGTGTTTAATTAGGCTTTGATTAGGTGAATTTAGTTTAATTTAGAGTAATTAGTAAAAAGGACTAAATTGAATAAGGAGTGGAAGCCTAATTATAGATTAAAAGAAAGAAAGAGGGACTAAAATGGCAGTTATGCCTATTTCATAATTTGAGGCGGCAAAACAAGAGAAAAATCTAAAGATTTTTTTTTATAATTAAGTTATTATAATTAATATTAGAATATAATAGTATAAATTATTATTTAATTAATAATATCTTATTATATTAATGAAATATATATATATAAATTAAAGCCAAATGTATGGTAATAAAATATACATATGTAAAAATTATATTTATACATTTGTAAAATAAATATTAATTTACTTATTAGTTAAGCAAATAGATATTTATAAATTATTAATATTATTACTAACTAATATATATTTATATATAAAAGATATAAAAGAATAAAGAAAAGAAAAAGAAACAAAAGAAGGAATAGAAGAACAAAGGCTTAAATGAAAAAGGGAAGGAAGAAAAGGGAAGGAAAAAGAAAAAAGGAAAACTAGAATTTTAAAGCTTTAAGCTTTAATTGGTAAGTCAGTTAAGCCCTTTTCTCTTAAATTAGATGTTTTAGAAGCTTTAAAATGAAGTTTTGATGAAATTAAGTTGAGGTCTTGGAAGTTTTAAGGTTTTTGAACATAGTTCATGTTGAACAAAATAGTGAATTAGGGATTTAATTGAATGAATTTCACGTTAGGATTGACAAAGAGATTAAATTGTAAAAGAAGCTATAAGTTTTGTGATAGAGGGATTAAACTGAAAGAAAATTTAAATTAGGGTTTTATTATGAACATTAGATAGTTAAGTAGAATATGGAAGGAAATTGAATAAAAATAAAGTATGAATTGAGTTTGAAAAATAAATGAGTTAATTAGGATTAAATTGGAATTAGAGTATAAATTGGATAGAAATTCAATTATTATTATAAATTAGTGTTGTAATTAATAGCGTAAATTATTATTATTTTCGTAGCTAGCAAAGAACCCGAAGCATCGGTACAAAAAGGAAAGGAGAAAGTTATCGAGGAGTAATCGCGAAATCCGGGTTTGTATTACTATAATCTGAATTATTCATTATTTAATGTTTATTTCGATATTTATATTTAATAAGTGAATATGAGGTAAGCGTTAAAATTGAGATGAATGAAAATTTATATTGAATTAATAGTATATTTGAATTGAATTTGAATGATTTGTGATCAAAATTGAAAGTGAAAGTGAAATTGGAATTGAAAATGATATGAATTGTAAATTGAAAATCCCTATTAACTAGTCGGGTTGAGTTGGATATAGTTGGCATGCCATAGGATTGGAAGAGTATAGGGATATTTCGACCTTGAGTCGATGAGACACTAGGTGTCATTATTTTACTTCAGATAGATTCGATGAGGTACTGGCTACCACTTTACTTCGACTAGGCCGATGAGACACTGGGTGTCACTTTATTACTTCAAACTATCCAATGAGGCACTAAGTGCCATTCTGGTGTGTTTGGTTGGATCTGTGTATCTTCCAAGATCCGAATCTTGTTAATAGGGGTAAACAATGTGAAAAAGAAAAATTGAATAGAAATGAAATATTGATGCATATAAAGTGATATGTGATGAAATTGAGAAATGAGAATGAAATGGATAAATTAAAGGTTTCAAAAGTTATTAGTACCTAATTATTTATGATATTTGGTTGTTAATTGGTTAAATTGATCTGTTATTGATATGGAAAGAAAGTGGTGTATAAATTAAGATAATATGTGTTCATGTATTATATGATTGATTATGTAAAATTTATTTGGTTATTTATAATTTGAATTGTAGTAATACCATTGAGTTTGAAATACTCAGCGTACGGTTGTTTCCGTGTGCAGGTTAATAGAAATTAAGATCCTTGTTCAGCATCCAGATCGATCCCGAGCTCGGTATAAATCTAGTGATGCTCAGCGTACGGTTGTTTCCGTGCGCAGGTTAGTAGAAATTAAGATCCTTGTTCAGCATCCAGATCGATCTCGAGCTCGGTATAAATCCAGTGATGTAAATTTCCCCTTTTGGTAAAAGTGGCATGTACTAAGTGTTGTATAGGTTACATGTATATGCTTGTAATGTTGGTTGTAAAAGAAAAAGTATACTATATTTTGATATTAGTTTAATAAAATGGTAAATAGTATATTATAAAATTTGGCATTAAGTTTGAATGAAAAATGAATAAAGTTATTAGTAAATTTTGAGTAATATTAAGAATGTTTAATTATTGAATTAATATGTTAATGAAATGATTATGATTTAGGTGAATTTGACTATAAATTGTTTTGGTTGCAGGTTGAAATTGTAGGGAAGGTTAGATGTTTATAAAGGGGGTTATATTAAGTTCGAAAAACAAAATTTACGAAAAATCTGCAGAGCACCAGAACAAGTCTCAATTCCCTTCTAATACGTATTTTAAGCCTAAAGGGTCCAATTAAGGGACTTTATGATTATTTTATAGTATATCCATTAATTAATTATTTATTATTTGTAAATTATCCGATATATTTGGTAATACCTCGTAACCTTGTTTTGACGACTGTTTAGGGTCAGGAGGTGCTACAAATGCCAATCAACTTTCGAAAAATCTAACACAAAATCATGCCTCAAATTTGCATGAGCTATTCAAACACCCAGGGTGGAAAAATTCAAAGGCCAAACTCCCACTAGGATAGTTTTTTTTCCATGATTCATGTGCCTTGCAATAGTCTCTAAGCACAAAAAGAATGGATTCCTCAGTATTACCACAAATGCTACAAGAAACACTACTTCCCATGCATCGTCTAAAGCATTCAGCATTATTCATCAATTGTTCCTTGAGCAACAGCCAAAGGAACTGTCGGGAAGCTATATTACAAGAGTATTTTACAAGGATAGGATGATAAATAATTTACAGAGAGACTATAGAGAGAGTAAGTAAGAAAGATTTGAACAATTTTCGAATGCCTTGTTTAGGCTCCAACTTGCCCTTTTATAGGGAATTTTAATAACTCTTTTTCAAAAAATTTGGAGTCCGTATAGTGCTGGGATAAGTATCACGAATCCTTCATCTTTTTTATGCTGACACGTGTGAAGATAAGGATGATATCTTGTTTGCTTGCCATGATATTTCTTCTAACACCCATCTTAGTGCCTTGATTTTTCTGGCACTCTTCTTTTTTTACTAACACCTTTCTTATCTTTAATGTGGTAGTTTCCATGTGTTTGTTTAGTCTTCCTAGATGTTATCAAGGTTCATTTCTTCAATTTCATCCAGATTTAATGAAGCATTGGATATTCTGGGTGAATTCCAATTTTCCTATGTATTTTTTATATTTTCCATAATGCTTGATGGAAAATCATCAATTTCCATATTATCTATCTTCTTTAATAGCTGAATAACTTTTTCATCTGGCTCTTCTTGCGCGTTGCCAAAGCCATAATCATATGCAAATATTCTTCTTCCATCAGTCTGGAAGCGATATGTTGTCTTGGTCAAGAGTTCATTAGCTTTGACCATAAGATCAATTCCTGTTTGGATTAGATAGTATATGGGATTATTGTAGCACTTGTCAATATATTTTGTCAAGCACTCTTTGTCTTCTTCATTTGATGCTGAGAGTAAAGGTCCTCCAAGCACAATTTTAAAATCCCATATTTGATATGGCTGATAAATTTTTCTTTTTCAGCTATACCAATTAGGCTACAAATATCAATATGATAATATTTTACGTAGTCATCTTTTTGAGCTCTATGTATTATCATAGATTTAATAAATGCTGAAAAATCTTTTATTAAGTGAAAAGAAAAGTTTTGAACTATGAGTTTTTTAACAAAACTCATTCAATACTTGTTATATCAAATGGTTCATAATCAAGTCTAAATTTTATATCAGGGAATTTTCTCCCAAAATATTTGTATAAATAAAAGATTGATAAAAATATTTAGAAAAAGATTTCTGAAATAGATCTTGCTGGTTGCAGATGATCCTATTTATTTTTGCAAATATTTCTATTGGTAAAGTAAATTGAGCTTTATTATATAGACATAATCGAAATAGTTTATTAAGTATTGAATTATTAGTTCCTATATCTCTAAAATATTGAACTGTATCAAGAAGATTGTTTATCTCCTTAGGATCTAAATATCTTATTCCAAAATCATCCCAATCTCGATATAAAATAGAATTTAATAATAATTCATGACATTCTTGCTCTTTAGTTGTTTTTTCAACTAAAAATTGAGAAAGTTTAGTAAGAGCTCTCTTGAAATTTACTCTTTGTTCAGTAATATGGATTTTCCATATTTCATTGATAATATTATATATTTCTGGTGGTAAACCTGGATTATAAAAATCTTTTACCTCATTCATTTGTTGTGTTTTCAACAAATTTTCTATTACGCAAAATTTGTTTGCTTTTTAAATTACTTGTGCATAACTGGCTTGATATGCAGAATTTGAATCTTGTGACCAAGGCAAATAATTTACATGTGGTGTAAAAGTCTGAGTAGGAACTGTTTGTCCTGTCAATGGATATGGAACATAATATCCTTGATTAGGATAAAATGGTACTTGAGAAGGTATTTTTATAAAACTGGGACAAAGATTTCTTGGATTAAAATTATTTCACTTTTTGCGAACAATTGTCCAATCACCAACTTTTTCTAAAGGTTGTTTACCTTTGTCCATAAGGCCTGCTAAGATAATCAACAATAATATTGTCAGTTCCTTTAACATATAAAACTTCAAAATTAAAAGTACATAATTCATTATACCATCTTATTCTTCTTGGTACCGTTTCTAAACTTTTATTAGTAAGAAATTATTTAACAGTTTGATTATCAGTTTTTATAATAAATTTTTCCGGTGCTAAATAAATAAAAAAAATTTTATTCCTTTCTTTATAGCTAGTAATTCTTTTTCAAATATAACATAATTAATTTCATTTGGCTTAAATTTTCCTGAACTATATCCGCATACTAATTCTTCATTATTTTTAGTTTTAGCTTTTAAAATACATCCCCAATGATTTTGTGAAGCATCGGTTTCTAGAATTACTTTATCATCTTGTTTAGGTAAATAAACTTTAGGAATCCGATTTATTTCAGATTTTAAATTTCTTATAATTTCTGAATCTGTGTTAGACCAACTAAAAGGTTTATCTTTTTTTAATTTTTCATATAACATACCTATCTTTTCTGATAAGTTTGGAAAGAAATTTCTACCATAGTTTATTATTCCCAAAAATTGTTGAAGTTGTTTTTTATCTTCAATTTTTTCAAGAAATTCTTTTATTTTTATTATGATATGATCTTGTAATTTAAGACCTTCATTAGACAATTTTAATCCTAAAAATTCTATTTCTTTTTTTTCTAGCTCTATTCTCTTAGGGCTTAATATTATTCCATGTTTTATGAATTCTTGAGATAACATTTAAGTGTTTTTTATATAAATCTAATGTTTCTGAAAATACTAAAATATCATCAATATATACAATACAAAACTTCTTATATTTACTAAAAATAGAATCCATCCATCTTTGAAATATTTGAGGTGCATTACATAATCCAAATGGCATTACCTTCCATTGGTAGTGTCCATTAGGTACACTAAAAGCTGTTAAAAGTTTAGATTCTTCTTTTAGCATGATTTGCCAAAAACTTGATTTACAGTCAAATTTACTAAAATATTTGGCATGTTTTGCCTGATTTATTAAAACATCCTTTCTTGGAATGAAATATCCATCAAAAATAATATTTTGATTTAATCTTTTATAATTAATTACCATTCTAACTTTTCCTCTTTTTATTTCTGCATGATTTCTAACCATAAAAGTTGGACTAGAATGTGGACTATTAGTTTCTTCTATTAATCCTTTTTCTAATAATTTTTTAATTTGAACATCAAATTCTTCTATATCTTCTTTAGTATAGATCATAGGTTTTACTCTAATGATTTTATTAGGATTTTCCAATTTGATTTCACAATATCTAGGACTATTTTTTCATAATTTTAATGGTTCTTCACTAAAATTATTTTCTAATATTTTAAATAACCAATGATTTGTTTCAATTTGATTTATTTGTTTTTTTCTTGGTGGTGGTAAGAATTTTTTATCACACACAAATTTATGGTTTTCTACTAATGGTATTTCTATAGAAGTTTTTTCTATAGATAACATAACTATATTTTTATTAATAGAAAATGGTAAATGTTGATATATAAAATTATTTCCTAATAATATATCTCCATGCATTTTAGGAAAACATAATATTTTTGGTATTACAAATCTTACATTATTTATGTAGATTGGTATATTTTTTGCTTTATAATGAATTATGGTTTTATTACCATCTACTCATATAGCTCTTATTGGATTTTTCATAAGTTCCCATTTTTCTACAGGAATAGCATTTTTTCTACAACTACTGGTTGTAGCTCCTGTATCTAATAAAGCATGTAAAGAATATGTTTTATATTCTCTGAATTGAAATGTTCAATATATGTGTAATATTTTTTTAATTGAAAATTTGAAAATGTAATAACATCACTTTTTCCAATTTTCATTTGTTGAAGTATTATTAAAGATTGTATTTCTTTTATTCTAGTATTTCTAGAATTTACAGTTGGTTCAGTAGGAAATATAGGAATATGAACTGTTTTCATTCCTATTGGTGTTGAAGATATGGAATTATACCTAAATTTTCCTCTTCTTCCTCTATTTGAGAATTTGAGGGTAAAACTAGATTATCATTTGTATTTGTAATCGTATTATTTTTAAAATATAATTTATCTCCAGATGTCATATATTCTATAGTACTTACTGGTTTAGATGTACTTGCACTATTAATATTTTCTATCATTCAATCTCTTGGTATTGATAAATCTCTCAAATGTAATAATTTTGGTTGTATTTCTGTAGTAAATTTATTAGGTTCAAAAAGCTCAATTATTTTATTATTCATATCTTTTATTTCTACTTCTGTTGTATTAGTATATTCATTAATAGAAGTCTAACTTATTGCTAGATCTTCTGCTAAATCATTAATTTCAAAATTTTTTGTCTGAATTCTTAGACATAAACATTCTTCTATCAATGGATCTGTAATAGATATAAAGTAATTTGGTTTTACTTTAAATCCTATTACTCCTATATGTAAATTTGATTGAATTCCTCCAATAAGTGCTTTTACTGGATTTTCAAATCTTTTATCTAATAATACTGCTATTATTGGTATATCATGACCTTTTCTAAATAATGCTCTTATAGTTATCATTATAATTCCTAGAGGTATATATCTAACCTGTGGATATTTCTTTTTAATCCTCTTAATTTTTTCTTTAGAGAATAAAGGGATTTCTGTTAATCCTCCTCTTGTATCTTTTGCAACAGTGTTACCACTTATCTTTTCTATATGTCTTTGAGTCCAAATTTTAAATTTTGATATTTTATATATTTCTTCTTTAGAAATATGATTTTTATTTATTTTTCTATCGTTTCATCAGAAAAGTCTTTTTCTTCTCCGATTAGATTTCCTAATTTTATATCTTGTTGTTCAGATTTAAGAATTTCTTCTAATTGATTATTAGAACTACACCCTGTATTAATCATAAACATATATTCTTCATTATCTGTATCAGAATTTGTTTCTGATATTAGTTCATATAATATTTCTTCTGTAGGATTTATTTCCTCTTCAAAACATATTTCTAAATTTTCTTCTTCAAGAGTTTTAATCATTTTTTAGCACTTTTTCCTTTGTTAGGACAATTTGGTGCTATATGTCATTCTTCATCACATATAAAACATTTACATATTTATTTTTTAGTTCTTTTAGGATTTTTTTTCCTAACAAATTTTCTTTTCTTTTTATTATTAAAGTTTCTCTTATTTTTATTCCATCTAATAAACTTATATTTTTTTTATTTTTTCTTTTATATTTTCTATAATTATTAGGATGCATTGGTTTACATCCAAATTCCTATTCATTTTCTAATATTTTTGTACAGTGCTGACTACTTAATTTATGCTTAACTTGTTTAGCATACTTAGTCTGTAGACAATGATTAGTTATTCTTTCTTTTGCAAAATTTATTCTATTTCCTATAGTATCTATAGTTTCAACATCTATTCCTAAAAGTTTACTATGTTTCTCTAGATAAGAATCGTATTTCTTTATACAAATCTCATCCCATGGTGGTGGTAATTTATGGAAATATTGTTTTTTTCCAGAATTCTATATTTTCATTTTTTAGTTTTTGATATTCATGAAGAAATTTTTTAGAAAAATTTTCTAAATATCTAATATCACATAATTTAATTTTTGACAATATATAACTAGATATAATATTTTGATCTCTTTTATCAACATAGCCACAAAATTCTATTTTTAGAATTTGAGTTAAACCTTTTAATACATCTTTGGGAGTTTGAATCTGATTGATTAATTGTCCTTTTTGTTCTTTACCTTTATCTGATTCTTCCCATTGTCTTAAGAATTGTAAAACGTCTCCTTGAAATGTTCCAACAAAATAATTTAAAAATTTTTCTTTTGTCCAATTGTTGTTGTTTACAACAATAGTCATTGATTGTGCCTAATCATCTATAGTTTTTTCATAGTCTGATATTGGAATATTTGTAAGATCTAAATATATTCCTCCTTGAGCAACATTTTTTTTATTAAGATCATCTATCCTATGTGGTATAGGTTGATTAGATGATTCTCCTAGATTTTCTGGTTTTATTGCATTAGTAGCAATATTTTCAATATCATCTGTTTGAATACCAAAAATTCTTGTAATATTATCTAATTGTTCATGTGGTTTATTAAAAGATCTTAAAAAATCATCATTAAAATTGTCTAAATTTATTTTTCTTTTTCCTTTAGGATCTTGATCTGTTTGATCAGTGTCCATAGGTTCAAGTATATCTATTTTTTCATCTTCCTCTGTAGAAGTGTTTTCTTCTTCAGATTGATCACTTGTTACTTTTATATCTTCTAAATTTATATTATTATTAGAATTATTAGAACTACTACTATTTGTAGAGTCATAATTTAGCATATAATGGTAATTAAATAATACAAAAAAGTCTTTATGTTGTTCATAAAGTTGTTCAATAAGTTTTAAATACTCTATTATTTCATATTTATCAGAAGTCTTGAAAAATCTTTCTTTCCAATGTTCTATAAGTTGTTTGTAGGATTGAAAATCATATTTTTATTGATGTGTATATTTTTTCTTAGGTTTTTCATTTTTTGAAGATGATTCTTCAGAAGAAGTTTCTTCTTCATCTAATAAGGTTAATATTATGTTACTATTACCATAATATAAAGGACCTAAATCTACATCTTATTCTATATTTTAATCTTTTAAAACATGTTCTAATTTATTATTAATCTCTACTAACATGTTTTTAGATTCGTTATTCAAATCTAACTCAGTTACTAATCCTAGATTATTTACTTGCTGTTCAATTTTATTAACTTTATTATACAACTTATGAAAATATATAGAAGTAATATCTATGAAACTATTAAAACCTTTACTAATAGATGAAATATTTTTTTCTTTTTTGAAATCTATATGCATAGTATGATTACAAGTTTTATCCTTATATAAACATTCAGTTTCTTCCATGAAATTTATCTTAGGTACCTAAAACCGTTTGTTATCGTTATATTTTCTTACCTAAAACGCCACTCAACACAAAGATAAATAGGCAACAATAAGACAGAATAATAGATAAATGGATTTTAAGATAAAAAAAAAACATGAAAGTAACTAGAGTTGATTATGAAGGATAGAACTTACAAAGATACTATGATATTATTCCTCCAGAAAACGAAACACTACCAATTTCAACCTTTAGAAAAAGTTGGTGAATGGACAACTGTTCGCAAAAAGCAAAATGATTTTAATCCAAGAAATCCTTGTCCCAGTTTTATAAAAATACCTTCTCAAGTACCATTTTATCCTAATCAAGGATATTATGTTTCATATCCATTGACAGGACAAACAGTCCCTACTCAGACTTTTACACCACAGGTAAATTATTTACCTTGATCACAAGATCCAAATTTTGCATATCAAGCCAGTTATGCAAAAGTAATTCAAAAAGCAGAAAAATTTTGCGTAAAAGAAAATTTGTTGAAAACACAACAAATGAATGAGGTAAAAGATTTTTAAAATCCAGGTTTACCACCAGAAATATATAATATTATCAATGAAATATGGAAAACCCATATTACTGAACAAAGAGTAAATTTCAGGAGAGCTCTTACTAAACTTTCTCAATTTTTAGTTAAAAAACACCTAAAGAGCAAGAATGTCATGAATTATTATTAAATTCTATTTTATATCGAGATTGGGATGATTTTGAAATAGGATATTTAGATCTTAAGGAGATAAACAATTTTCTTGATACAGTTCAATATTTTAATGATATAGGAACTAATAATTCAATACTTAATAAACTATTTCGATTATGTCTATATAATAAAGCCCAATTTACTTTACCAATAGAAATATTTGCAAAAATAAACAGGATAATCTGCAACCAGCAGATCTATTTCAAAAATCTTTTTCTAAATATTGTTATCAATCTTTTATTTATACAAATATTTTGGGAGAAAAATTTCCTGCTATAAAATTTAGACTTGATCATGAATCATTTGATATAACAAGTATTGAATGGGGTTTTGTTAAAGAACTCTCAGTTCAAAACTTTTCTTTTCACTACTTTTATTTCTACTTCTGCTGTATTTGTATATTCATTAATAGAAGTCCAATTTATTAGTAGATCTTTTGCCAAATTATTAATTTCAGAATTTTTTGTCTGAATTCTTAGACATAAACATTCTTCAATCAATGGATCTGTAATAGATATAAAGTAATTTGGTTTTACTTTAAATCCTATTACTCCTGTATGTAAATTTGATTGAATTCCTCTAATAAGTGCTTTTACTGGGTTTTCAAATTTTTTATCTAATAATACTGCTATTATTGGTATATCATGACCTTTTCTAAATAATGCTCTTATAGTAATCATTAAAATTCCTAGAGGTATATATCTAACTTGTGGATATTTCTTTTTAATCCTCTTAATTTTTTCTTTATAGAATAACGGGATTTTTGTTAATCCTCTTCTTGTATCTTTAGCAACAGTATTACTACTTATCTTTTCTACATGTCTTTGAGTCCAAATTTTAAATTTTGATATTTTATATATTTCTTCTTTAGAAATATGATTTTTATTTATTTTTCTATCGTTTCATCAGAAAAGTCTTTTTCTTCTCCGATTAGATTTCCTATTTTTATATCATGTTGTTCATTTTTAAGAATTTCTTCTAATTGATTATTAGAACTATACCCTGTATTAATCATAAATATATATTCTTCATTATCTGTATCTGATTCTGTTTCTGATATTAGTTCATATAATATTTCTTCTTCAGGATTTATTTCCTCTTCAAAACATATTTCTAGATTTTCTTCTTGAAGAGTTTTAATCATTTTCTTAGCATTTTTTCCTTTATTAGGACAATTTGGTGTTATATGTCCTTCTTCATCACATATAAAATATTTACATATTTGTTTTTTAGTTCTTTTAGGATTCTTTTTCCTAACAAATTTTCTTTTCTTTTTATTATTGAAGTTTCTCTTATTTTTATTCCACCTAATAAACTTATATTTTTTATTTTTTATTTTATATTTTCTAAAAGGGCATGAAACCGGAATACCTGCAATATAAGGGATCACATTATTATCCACAAACCTACTAAAAAAAACTTTTGTTCCGATTACCATCTGTCAATGTCACCTCATTGAGAGTGGTTGACACATCAATAGGTCCAGTATTCCTACAAAAAATAATCGAAGGGTCAATTTTCGAAATCCATGTATCAGTCTAAAATTTAATAAGGCTGCTAGTGGTGAATTTGTTTCTAGTAATAGATGTAGTCATTAGTAGAATGATACATTAGACTAAATTCAAAAAGAATTAATTCTAAATTTATTTGGGAATTAATTCACTTGTGACGTTCATGGTATGATTTACCTAAATCTGAGTTAGTTACTAACCATGCATATGCAACTCATGTGCTTTGATATAAGTGGAGGCTTATGCTATAAAGATCATCGAACCCATAGCCGGTATGTTGGGTACATTACTTGTGTATGACATGGCTTTACTAGCAAAAGTGGAATTCGTAGCTCAATCAAAGAGTTAATGATATTCTCTCATTGGCATTGTGTGGATTGATAAAAATGGAACGTGACCACGGATTGCTTGTTCTCGAACGAGCAATTTATCACAGTCATTTGTTGACAATGATCATATTAATCATTAAGAAGACACAATGGTGACAATGAGATAAAATATGATTGTATTAAGTGAACAAATTTAACTCAAAGAAATCAAGGATATCATATGAGGGTAACACACACAGGATGAAGTCATTGGAAAAAGCACCTAGATGAATTGCATTCGTAAAGAGTATACAATAAGGAGTTTTCAATCATGGTACTTCTTGTGGAATGACTCCATGATTAAGTAATTACGAATTATCAGAACGATGCTTCTGGACATAATTACAATTACTAGAGCCTAATTGTATATGTTCGATTGGTCCCTCCACTAGCTCAACAAAAGCTCGATCGGATTGCATTGAATCAGAAGAAAATTCTACGACTTTGGAAATAATTTAATTGGGTCGATTTATTCGATGTGGAATTAAGTTAGGCGGTTGTGAAAACTGTTCAACTAGAGAATTTGATTAAATAATTTTTTTGAAAAATTAATTTGGAAAATATAAGTGATTTTTGGAAAAATAATTTTGATTAAGTAAAATTAAATTAATCAAATTAATTAAAATTAATATGACATTTTTTGGAAATTAATTTTCAATTTAGACAATTGGCCCAATGGATAATTGAACTTGAAAATTGGACTATTCCAAAAATAATATTATTTTAATAGTTTAATATTAAATTTAATTTAAGACTTATTTTAATAGTATTTTATTAATTTAATATTAAAGTGATTATCTTAATATTAAATTTAATTTAATACAAGATAAACATTCTATTATTTTAATAAGATTTAATATTAAATTTAATCTAATATTTATATTGATAAAGATTATGTTAATTTAATATTAAAGTAATTAAGTTTAATCATAAATTGAATTCTCTAAATTCTCCTTATATAAAGAGAGCCTTGGGTTGTTATTTAAAGGACACACACTTGGATTCAAGAGAAAGTTGTTGAGAGAAAATTCTCTGAAAAGATTATTTCAGAAAATCTCTAAAGATATTTTTTATTTACAATTTGATCCAAAAGTTAGGGAAATTGCGAAATTACCCAATTGGAAATTTTTTTGCAAATTTTCGGATTCGAAGCGAACCCACACTCGACAAACATGAGCTTGAGGATAGCAGAGAAGACTATTCAGTCAAAGTGTTTGTTGCTTTAGATATCACAACCAAAGATCTTGTTTTGAATTTTTTTTTTAAAACTCTGATTTTTCATAAATTTATTTTTCACTGTGTTTTTAAACCCTTTTTTTCCATCAAAATCATGTATCAAATTTCGAGTATATGACTCACAATTTCAATTATATTTTCGTGCTCAATTATGACATTCAATTGACTGAAATTTCCAGCAACATTGCAACATCATAACATCATAACTTCACATGTTATTCCATGAATCAAAATCACTTTTATTATGGCATATAAAAACATAATTTAATTAACAAACAAACACTTATATTGGCAAATGTTTTCCATGGAAAAATATAAATATGTAATCATGCATTAGATAAACGGATCTCCAATCTCCCAAATATCAAATACAATACTCCAGTTGAGTGGGGTGTAGCCAAACACTTCTTTATATCGTCTCAAAATCGCCAATGATTGAGTGGAGAAAAAGCTCAACGTTCTCTTATCCTCCAGCAAAATCAATACTTCTGAAGTCATATGCTCACAAATATAATTTTATAAAATTAAAATAAAATTTGAAATCTAAACCACTTGAGATACAATTTAATCACTAGAAACACAATTCAAAACCCCAATTAAGTTGTCTTTAAAAACCACTCACATTTACACTACTTCTCAAGCTAAAGTGTCTCAAGTAACTTCACAAAAAAGTTATTTTTAGCTCTTCATTTAACTTTTCGTCTTTTTTAACCTTTCATTTTTTTGTCAAATCACCCCAAAAAGATGAAAATTTTAACTTTTTTAACTTTACTTACATGGAATAAATGTGAATTGTCATGTGATGATAATAAGCATTTAAGTAATTTTTAAAATTTTTTAAAATTCAAAAAAATAAAAATCATTAAAATTATTTAAAGTGTATATAAAAATAATTTTTAAAAATTATAAATTTATTTAAATATTAACATGTCATTCAAATGTCAATCCACTTGTATTCCACGTCAACAAAAACTTTTCCATCCATTTTAGGTGATTTGATAAAAAATGTAAGTTCAAAGGCTAAAAGAGGCAAAAAAAAAAAATAGAGGACTAAAAGGATTTTTTTTATAAAGTTGGAGGGTCAAAAAAGTCATTATACCTATTTTAATTAGTTTCAAACCATGTATTTCATTATTGAGTTGGAGTACAAAGTTGTCATCATATTATAAATGAATATTGAAATTTGTCACTATATTTTCTTTGATATTTGCCATTATATTTTGAAAATCTGGGTAAATTTATCACTCAACTTCATCTAATTGAATTCTACGAGTAAACTTTAAATTTTATTAAAATTTCTACCAAAATTTAATTTTTTATTAAATTTTAATACTCAATATTAATTTTAAATTGAATACATAATTTAATAAAAAAATCTTATTTTAATAGTTAATTATAATTTAATTTATAAATATTAAAAATTAACAAATTAACTTAAAATTTTTATTTAATGAAATAAATACTTGCAATATATGGGATCACATTATAATGGCAGAAAACCATAATACCTGCAATATAAGAAATCATATTATTATCCACAAACCTACTAAAAAAGCTTTAGTTCCAATTATCATATACCAATGTCACCTCATTGACAGTGATGAACACATCAATAAATTCAGTATTCCTACAAAAATTAATCTAAGGGTCAACTTCGAAATCCATGTGTCAGTCCAAACCTTAGGCTGCTAGTGGCGAATATATTTTTAGTTCATAAGTACAATAGCAAACATCAATATAGTGGCCAATTTCAATTTACACCTAAAACATAGTGATAAATTTTTACATTAATCCGTATTTATTTTAGAGATAATGTCATTTTACACTCCTGTACTTTGACACTTATTTGAATGTAGTACTTGAAGTTTCAAAATGTCTAATGTGGTACTTGAAATTTAATTCCGTTACACAATCTGGTATTTATCGATAACGGTGTTAATTTCTGATTGATTTTGCCATGTGGACCAATTATATGTCGATACGTGGAAGTAGGCAGGCTGAAAGGGTAGCTGCACGAGCAGATTAGGGAAGGGATATTTTGTACTTTGCCCTTTCCCCACTTTTTCATCTGAATTTGAAATAAATAATAAATTAATTTAAAGTTTGTTTCTACTTCCTTCTTATTCTCTTTCTCGTGAACCAAACAGAAATTTCCTAAGGAAAAAAAATTAAAAAGCTGATGTTAATTTATGAATGAATGTTGGACTCCTCCAAAAGCGTACTCTTTTACTACGGTTGCTTGTTGATTAATTCGGCCTTAAGAGGGCTAATTTCCACTATTAACCAAAGCAGTAATCTCTTTTAAGCGTTAACTCTTAGAATACTTCACCATTACCACCCTACCCAAAGTAATCCAAATTGAAAGCAGGAACGGAACCATCACTCTATCCCACTAGACATCTTTCTACGATGCTTTTGGGCTCTAAGGAGTGGGGCATGGGAAAGGAAGGCTCTGGCTGTTAGGGTAGCTAGGCTAACCGCTAAGAGATCAAATGTGGAGGGAGCGTGACCATCTTAAGATAAAGTGCAGTAAACAAAGTTCCAAATCTTATTTGTTGCTTTTATTTCTTTTTTGTTTGTGTTTGGAAGATGAAATGGCTTCAATGGAGGTTGGAAGTGACAATGATGTTAAAGTTCATGTCTTCTCTTCATCATTAGAGGTTAAACTTAAAACATAGGACCCAGGATCTCAACTTTTGATTTTTCTTTTGACGTTTTGATCTGTTTTAGTTCAACGAAAAAAAAAAGAATTATTTGGGTTTTTTTTGGAGAGGGGGTCTGGAATGAACTCTAGTTTAAGGAGCTTATTCAATGAGATTTTGTGTTTGGTTGAGATAAAATTAAAATGATTTGAGGCTAAAGACAATACCCAGATGAAAGACACAGATTGGGGAGAGAAAAAAAGCAGGCAAAGAAGAAAATGAAAATGTTGTTTGGTTTTGAGTTGAGAAAACATGAAAAGTTTAGGCTGAAGGAGAGAGACAGTTTTTTTTTTAAATTAAATTTTTATTTCAAATCTAAATGAAAAAGTAGGGGAAGAGAAAATTGCAAAACAATCCTTCTCTAATTTGCTCGTGCAGCTACTCTTTCATCTTACCTTTTGCCACGTGTCGACACATAATTGGTTCACGTGACAAAATAGTCAGAAATTAACACCGTTACCGACAGGTGCCAAATTGTGTAATGAAATTAAACTTCAAGTATCACATTGGATATTTTAAAATTTCAAGTACCACATTCAAACAAGTGTCAAAGTACAAGGGTGGAAAATGACATTATCCTTTTATTTTATGTTATTTTATGAGTTGGAAATTTATAAAGAAAGAAAAAAATGGAGTTCAAAAAGATTAATAGAATTTATATTGTTTTGTATTTTAAGCATTGAGGCCCTGCAAATTTCCTTCAAAAACCCAAATATGTCATGTTTTTAATTTACTTTGCCAATGAATGAAACTCAAAGGGCAGTTGGCAACCTGCAGAGGCCGACAACGAAGACTGCTCTATCTTCTTCTAATTCAGGTCAGTGTTTTCTTTGGATTTTTTCTAAAATTTTATATTCTTGAATTTGGATACTTAAATAATATTTAAAATGAAGAACAGAGAGCCGTTTCAGTTTCAGTGTTGCGGCCATGGAAAAGTGGACCCATATAGAATCAACACAACAGCTTTGTCTTTATCTTGCATGCTTACCTGTACAGCCTCATCCAATCAATTACTTGCCTTTTCAACTGCCTATATATACCCAAGGATTCTTTGTCTTCCCTACACAATTCTTCATTTTGGGTTGTTTTAGTTTTTCATTTTTATTTTTATTTTTCTGCTTCATCAATGGCTGCTTCTTCTAGTAGGGAAGCTATGAACCAGCAACTTCTTGACTTTATCCATTCCATGGAACAAGAAGTATACCCTCCCACACCCTTTTGTTTTCCCCTATGTTTACTTTTCGTTTTTTAAAAATGAATATTAGGCTTATTTATCTCATTTCTATACATCTTTTAAGGATTGATGAAATCAAAGCAAATTCCAGTACTGATTTATGAGTTTGTTTCTTAAGGATCTTTTCAAGACTGATAAAGTGAATATGATGTGTATGATATTATGCCAACTTCCATGGTATTGGTGTTCATTGATTTATTTATTTGCTAAACGTGTATAAGATTTCTGGGATTCTTTTAATTTAACTCACTCCAATCAAAGGAAAAAAAATTACCACAAAATATGATTTGATATCTTCTCAAGGGGATTTTTCAGATTTGAATTCTTGATTAGCCGTATTTGCTACAATAAATAAGATACGAAGTCTGATATTTGTGATTTCTTGCAGGGTTTGGTCGACTACCTTTTCGCTAAGGTTCATATGTTGAAGGAAGCAAGTGGTCCTTTCTTCTTTGCTTCATTTCTCCCCACATTCTGCCGTGACTCGACGGCAACCTTAAGAGACTTGACTATTGCTTTGTAAGTTGTTTTTCTTGAGATATATGGCTGCATTTATGTTGTGAATACTATGTTACCATCTTTTTTTCACTGCCATCGGATTTGATTTGTCTTGCAGGGGTCAACCTCTGCTGAATTATCACGATCTGGGTGAATTGTGCTTTAAGATAAAAGGGGGTGCGGCATGGTAAAATAACCGTTCCCTATTTTTTCATGCATCGATCTGAGAACACGATTTTGGAATATCCGGTTGAAATAAACATAGGGTCTACACATGAGTATCGCTTTTGAGTACCTTTTGTTGATCAACTAATATGTTAGTTGCACGCGGCGTTCTTGCAAAAGAATCGGGATGTAGCATTCAATGATTCTCTAAGTAGAGCGGCTCTACGTTACGTATTGTTAGGAATATTTATAATTTATGCATACAAATATGTTTTGATGACCTTTCCTCATCTCTTGCATACATATGTCACGAGATTAGGACGTTGTAAGTGCAAGCTTTGGTTTATTAAAACGAACATGCACGTTTTTTATGTCTTCTTGTCATTTCTCGGAGAAATAACGAACTCTTGCATAAATGTGGACAGCATTCAATTTTAACTAATCCATGTTGCCAAAATAATAATAATTGTTGAAGCCCAATTTTAATCGGGCTCGAGTGTTGGATTCAGTCTTTTATTTTAAGTTGGGTTTAAATTGATTTAAATTTATTTGATCTCAAAACTTTTAAAAATTATATTTTTATCCCAAAATTTCTAAAAATTACATTTTATCCTCGAACCTCCAAAATTTCCATTTTGACCCCAAAACTTTCAAAAATTACCATTTTACCCCTAAATGTCTAAAAATTCCATTTTTGATCCCTATTTTCCTAAAATTACCATTTTACCCCTGGATGTCTAAAAATTCTGTTTTTTATCCCGATTTTTAAAATTTACCGTTTCACCCCCCGAGTGTCTAAAAATTCCATTTTTAATCCCGAATTATCCCAAAATTACCATTTTGCCCCTCGGTATCCAAAGTCTCATTTTTAAATTCCGATTTCTTTATTTTTCTTCCTCATCAATATTTGCATTTAAATTTAACTATTATGCACTCGTATTCTGTATTTTTGATTTTTTACCATTTATCTTCTTAATTATCTTACTTCGTGTTATTTAATATCCATTATTAATTGCTTATTCATATTAAACTCACATGTTTGTTTTCAAAATTGTTTTCATAAAAACTTTAAAATCGAGGCAATATTATTTTATTTCGAGTTTAGAAAATTTGCACCTTAACTTACTAGGTGCAATTTTTCTTAAAATCGAAATAATCGAATACCCTTAATCGAGGCAATGTTTCCTTATCTTCGATTCTGAAAATTTGAGCCTTAACTTACTAGGTGCAACCTTTCTTCAAATCGAGATAATCGAACATCCTTTTCCCAAAAATTAAAAAAAAAAAAGTTTTAATGTTGTGTCCTAACTCACTGGGCGTAACTTTCTTGCTCGATCACTTTGAAATAGTGGGACTTCCAAACAAACTCGATCTCTTTTAAACTTAACTCATGCATTCAAAGATCGTATTTTAAACTTTATTCGAGCTTTCAAAATTTTACAAACAAGACTCGAAAATAATCAATACGGTACCAATTTTGGGCGTATGAGGGTGCTAATCCTTCCTCATGCGTAACCGACTCCCGAACTTATTTTTTTGGATTTCTAAGACCTACATATTTTCAAAACTATTTTTTTAAAAACGTTCTGTAGTGATTCAATCACACCAAAATAAAGATTGGTGGCGACTCCCATTTCTAACATTAAAATAATTTTTGAAACTAGTCGTTTTCCAAAAAAAGATGGTTTCGACAACCATGCAATTATGTTATTTCTGAGTGTAATAATCTCTAGCAATATCTCTTTAGATGACATCAAAATGATTGTGCATTTAAGCTAAATGAATTTGCTCTAATGGTTTCCCAGCCTTGGAGTTTGTTGTATGGCTCGTGCCTGTGGTCAACTTCAACGAGCTGTTAAGAACAGAGCAACTAAAGAAAGGAGAGAAATTTTCGGTTTCCGTTGATCAATTTCTTCCCATACTACAAAAGGAAGGACCCTTTCGATCTAGCTCGTTTTTCATTTCTTTCGCTATTGGATTGGCCAACAAACCTTTGAACACAAAAAGTATCCCTTTGATCGCAAAAACATAGCCTCCTTCGTCTTTATTATTAGACTTACTGTCGTATAACGGAAAATATTTGTTGGAGGCTCTTAAAAGTAAATGCTAGTCGCATTTTTCTAGTAAGATGTTTGTAATATATTTCATATAGTAATCCCTTTTCAGCTGGTGCTGAATTAGATGAAGGAATCTACATTTTAATCATATACTATAGGATAGTCGTGCATCCGACAAACTCCCATATATCTGGCTGCACAAATAAAGGGCAGCCTATAGTCATATCTATAGTAGGGATCAATTAGCCATCGGTATATCTTTGCCTGCCCTTTGATGCCTGAATTAGTGGTTAGTTTAAAGATTCGGTACGATATCCTTCTCCTTTCCAATTCACAATAGTTGCATTTTCTTTTAGGCTCTTTTAGTATTCGTATCATTAGAGTTATCATACAGTGCTGCTTTTACTAGTATTTGACAGATAGTTAAAATTTTCATATGCTGAACATCGGGATTAGTGGGGAAGAAAGTGCATTACATTTTGTTCTTGTTATCTGAAATCAAGCTGATAAATCTTTTAGGGAGGGTTTTGGTATGTTCTCTTGAACTTGGCAGTTATTGGCTAAACAATGAAGTCCAAATTCTTTTGCGTAAAATTAATCATAAGCTATGCATTGTGAATGATTTCGTGTTCAATTGATGTTTAGCTGTCAAACAGAATTTGTATCAAGAACTTTGTTTAGGTTAAATATCTACACCGTGCCCTGTATTCCTTGTACGTTACTAAATTTGCCCGAAAAGGAAGCTTCATTATCTCCTAACGTAACAATTGCATGCATCAAGTTTGTTCCTGATATTGGATGGTAGTGGTATAAATGCATATTATTTTCTTAATTGTCATGTGTTAATACTTATACGAGTGTTTAAAAATAATTGGAGTGACGGATATGAATTCTCTTAGAAGCATAACAGTTCGGTTTACATGCTCTTATTTATCAGACCTTGCGGCTTTAGCTCCCGTGCCATAATCAGAAATCTTTTCTTTCTATTTTCAGCTTAATCACTGCATTGAATGCTGTAAAACAAGAATTCACGATTATGCAAGCAAAAATGGGAACTCTTCTTCAGGTAAGTCAGTTTTAACTTATGTTGTTTAAAAGCTTTCTATTGAAATTTATTTCTTTTAACGCTTATGTGATTTTTCTTCTCCTTAATTAATGATGATTGATTTCGGAAGAGCTTATGTTTATTTCTGCTAAGGATATGAGACCTAGTTACCATCTTTTAATGGCTTGATTCATGCTATATCTTCCAAATGCATACATGAACTGGGCACATTTCTATGTCTGACCTCACCCCGAGTCCCAGTACATACGGTACATCTGCTTTCCCGCCCAATGGACCACCACTACAGCAAAATAGATTATTAGCGATATTTTTAGCGGCGTTTGGACAGAAAACCCCGTAAAAAGTAAAGTAATAGCGGCGCTTTTACATAAACGCCGCAAAAAGTAAAGCAATAGCGGCGCTTATAGAAAAGCGCCGTCAAAGGTCAGAGCAATAGCAGCGCTTATGGGAAAGATGGGCAAGCGCCGCTAAAGGTCAGAGCAATAACGACGCTTATGGGCAAGCGCTGCTAAAGGTCAGAGCAATAGCGACGCCTATTTGAAAGCACCGCTAAAGGTTAGAGCAATAGCGACGATTATTGAATAGCGCCACCAAAAGTCAGAGCAATAACGACGCTTTTGAAAAGATGCCGCTAAAAGTTGAGTTTTCTTATATTTTCTAAATCGTTCAGCTTTTTTTGACCTTTTATTGTGAATTTTTAAATTTTACTTGTCTCTCATTTCAAATTAATGGCATTAACAATCATCGTGTGTGAAAAAACCTCTTAAAAGAATGCAAATTAATGGTGGCTAGTTTTCTCTCCCATTTCAAAACCCTTTTAGAATGTGGTTTTATAAAAAATTCTCTTTTCCCCACTTTCCCTCCTCCCAGTTTTCCCTCTTCTATTTTCATTTTTTTCCCTCTTAGAACAAATAAGATCGCCTCTAAATCTGTCCTTCACTTGGATCCCAATCCTTTCTATGGCTCCCACTTCTCCTCTCTCCCTCTTGCGGATCTCCCCTCCTTCCTCTCCTCCCACTCTACCTCACCATTACCACCATGCTCATCTTCTTCCGACGACCCTAACGAATTTTCTCTCTTGGAATTTGCTACTCGTCCTCTCTATTCCTCTATCGATATCTCCACTTTTTCTCCTAACCTCCTTGATCAACACTCTAGAAAGTTCAACCTCGATGTAGCTGGACCTAGGGTTTTCTTTTGCGCTGACAAATCTATTGAATTGATACTAAGAACTGGGACCAACCAGTACATGGAGTTCAAGAGTGACGCCACTTTCGTGGGGGACAACAAGGGCAACCTCTGGGGTGTGCCGGATTCAAGAGCTACCATATTCAAAGACAAGAGCCTGGGACTTGTGGAGAAGAACAAGTTAATGAGGTTCTTCAAGCCGGTGCAGGGACACTTGGCTGGCGAACAAGACGTCAAGATTTCCGAAGAAGATTTGCAGAGTCCGTTTGTTGACGTCTCACTTAGCCTCCCAACCGCGTAAGTTTGACGTTTAAATCAGAAATTTCTGCAATTTTACTTTTTTAACTTCGAGTTTTACTTTTTATTTGACAACTTCTTTTCTTATGGGTTTTATTTTGTAGGAAACTGGAGAGGGCGACTTCCGAGAAATCCCCAATGTGAGTTAATTCTATCAAATATACTTTGCGGGTTTTCGTATGTTTACATATTATGCATGTAACTATAGCGTATGATTGAGGATTTTTGTGAATTGGGTCATTGTGGTGGTTAGATGGTCGGCAAGATCAATAAAGTCCTTTGCAATGGCGGAATTGGAAGCAAGGAAGCTTAAGTATCCAAATACCGGAACGGAAGCACTTCTTATGGGAATTCTGGTCGAGGGTTAGTATTTCTTTGCCATTTTTGTTCACTACTTGCTGTTGCACCATCATGTAACACACTTGAAAATGTATTTTAGAAAGATTTCTACTGGACTTCTATGAATCACCTGTTTTTGTTTAGGGAATTGTGGTGAACAAGTGTTACTTTGTAGCAGCCCTGTTTGTAATTGATTCCCATAAGAATTTACATAGTTCAAATGGTGGTTTACTCCTTTCGAAAAATAGGTGGACGCTATTTTGATTAATTTTAGCAATTGCTTCCACAATTCAATTAGCAATGGTGTCAAACAAATGAAACCATCAATTTCAGGCTTTTATTGCTGCATTTACTTTTCATTGTTTGGGATCCTTGCGTATGCATTGTGAAGCTGAATCTTCTAATTCTATAAAACTAAGTTGGTGATTTAATGCCTCAGAATATTCATGTAAGAAGTGTGAAATCTTCTGTTTTGACATGTTAACTTCAATGTTCTAATTAAAGCTGTGTAAGCCCACCTCCTTAGCTCCATTAGGAGAGAATGGAAAAGATATTTGAACTTGAGCAAACAATGAACGTATCTTTTCTGTTAACCTAGAAGATGATTTCATGAAATGAAGTCATACTGTCTCCTTTTCAATCTCTTTGATGTTAGAAAAATTTTTGAATGTTTTCATTGTACGTTTGTAATTCCTCTTTTTCATCTAAAGGGACAAGCCAAGCTGCAAAAATTTTAAGGGCTAATGGAATTACACTTTTCAAAGCGCAAGAGGAAACAGTGAACTTACTTGGAAAGTCAGATATGTATTTTTTCACTCCTGAACATCCCCCATTAACTGAACAAGCTCAGAGGGTCCTTGATTGGGCTGTTGATGAAAAGCTAAAGTCAGGTAAAAGAAATTTTTTTGGATTCTCCATTTCATATATTTATCATGTCATACAAAGGTTTAGACGGTAGTTGAGCTGGTTGTTTTATGTGTAACATGATAAATATTGTTGTGGAGTTGATCTAATTCATATAGGGGTTTATTTTTTCTACCTTGAGAGGGAATTGGTTTAAAAGGGAATTATATTTGAATTGATTAGAAGATACTTATTTGAAAATTAAAACTTTGGTTGATTTATGGAAATGAGGATTGCTTTTCTTGAATCCTTGTGGTTGATTTTGGCTTGTTCAAATAGCAATTAACATTTATCATCTTGTCAAACCGTGAATATATCCAACAACAGCTTTCTTCTGGTTGGTAGTGACTACTGAAAAGTGTTGTAAGCTGGACTGTCTTGTGAACATAATGATCAGATCATTAGATAAAGGATTTATTTGTGTTGTTGAAAAGCTTTGAAGCAAAATAGCTTTGTTTGAAAACTTCCACAACTGCTCTTTTATGTATCAAATAACCAATTCCATCATTTCTAATTAAAAGAACCAGTGTTGAGGAACTCTAATAGTTCTTCTATGTAAGAACTGAAGGAGTAAGTGTAATACAATCAAACGAGTCCTAAAAGCAAAACAGTCAAGTATAGTTTTTTTTTTTCTCAGGCCAATGTTTTATGTGTGGAAGACATTGAATATATTGTCAATAGTTATTCCTATTTAGCTTATTTTTCAATTTAATAAGCAACTTGAAGTATTTTTCTGTTATATTCAAGTATAGCCTTCATGTTTATCTGTGTTTAAGCTGTTTTTCATCAAGTGGAAATTTCTTAATAACCATTGTTTTATCTTTTTCAGCAGGAAAAACAAAAAGCAAAAGTAAGAGAAAAAATTGACAAATGTGTTAAAGAAAAATTTGTTGATTTTTGTGATTTACTCAACATTCCAATTATGAAGACTGGTGTAAGAAAGGTAAGTAAGAAATGTATAAAATGTGCCATTTTTTATGCAATAATATTTCTTGCTTCTTTGGGTATAAGTCATTTCTATTTTGAAGGAGGAAGCCACTGCCAAATTATTGGAATTTCTGGAATCCCCTCATGCTATTACAGACATTCTTCTTGCTGACAAGAAACAGGTGCAAATGTTTTTTCAAAATCTTTTGCATGTTATGAAATTTTTGATACGATTAACTGTTTGTTTTGGGCCAAATGAGATTCTTTTTCTTCTTGTTTCAGAAGGGTAAAAGGCGTAAATCTACACCAAGCAAAAACATTGGTTCTATAGGGTCAGAGCAATATAGGTTTATATGCTTATTTAACTTCATGCTTATTACGGTAAAGTATAGAGTTTAAGATTCAGGACTTAGGACTCATTTGCATGTCAGATTTGAATATGATTTTGTATTATCTTATTTATTAGAAAATAGTTTGATTAAATGTTTTCTCTCGAACTTTCTTCATTTACTACCCATTGACATAAAATAATTCATAATATTGTATGAATCAAATCGATCCGAATCAAATTTGAAAATGATTATATTGTTTATGTTGTTGTAGGAATTTGCAGAGATGATCTTCAACTCTATGCTATAAAAGGGACCTTGACTAGCAATGTCTTTTGCAATTTAGCATTAGGAATAATAGATGATGTTTTATCAATAAGTATAGTTTATATATTTTTATTTTTATTTTTTTGATAGAAATTTTTTGTCTAAATTTTACACTTTTTGTTAAGAATTTTTGTTCTTTTTTGGTAATTCGAGTGTAATTGAATTATTAGATTTTTGGATAGTTAATTGCTTGTGAAATGCGATTTGAAAAATGTTTCAAGTTATCTACATTTATTTTCATATTCTATCTTTCAAGAAATTTATGAAGATTGAAAATGAATTTGAATTTATAGGGAAAATATTGAAAATTCGGGTTTTATATAAATTAAAATGAGCTGGTAAAATTTATTAATGTTAGCGGCGTTTGTGGGAAAAGCGCTGTTAAAGATTATGTTCTTTAGTGGCGTTTGTGGGGAAAGCTCCGCTAAAGACCATGTTCTTTAGCGGCATTTGTGTGAAAAGTGCCGCTAAAGATCATGTTTTATAGCGGTGTTTTTTCTAATAAGCGCCGTTATTTTTAGCGGCATTATCTTTAGCGGCATTTTTTGCAGCGCTTTGGAATGTATAAGCGCTGCTATAGGCCCAAAAAAACGTCGCTAAAACCCTATTTTTTTTGTAATGCATGAATTTTATCACGGAATTTTCCTTGATTCATTTTATGTATCAGTTGTACTTGCTGTTTTTTAAATCTCTATCCATCTATCTAATGGAGTAATCACCGAATTTTCGGGGCTAGATATCTTATGAAGATACTTAAAGCACTACGTGTACTTCCTAGAATTTTCTACTATCGTTGAGCTCATTATCCACCAACAATTTTTAATACCCCATCTGATTAGCCACCATTAGTTTAATTTTTTTATTAATATAAGTATTACTCCTCCCCTGATTCCGAACGAAAGACAAATCAAACCTTTAGCTTAGAAGTGTAAAAATCACTAAATATATTAAGTGTAATCCTTATATAAACAGGTAGATAACTTCAGGCGGTCGAATTTCGATGGCATCCTAACTTAAAAATACCCAACTATTTTCTGGAATATATTGCTGTAAATTCTTTGGTTAATCCATAGGAAGTAATCTTTAGCTTTTCTTTGTCCTGTGTTCACTTGAATTGCTATATTTCATCCTACTTCTCCATTTAGATAAGCGAGTTATCTGCAGATACAAGTGTAGGAACTTATAGTAATATCAGAGTCTGCATCTGAACTGCAACACAGTTGTTTTGAATAGACTGAGAATTTTATGTAACATGAAGTAATCGATTCATCGACCGTACAGGAAAATCTTGCGGTTATGCTCTTTTGTAGCTTTCGTGGTTCTCGAACTTTTTGGTTTTAGTGATATTTTACCTTGGAATTTTCTTTTGTGAATTTGCAGCTGGAAAGGAGGATTGTCTCTAATGAAACAGATGGTCCATAACTGTGCAATGGAGGGTATATCAAGGTGACAAACTGATAGTTGCAACAGCTTATCGGTTTCCTTGTTCATCTGTCTTTTGTTTGAACCAAAAATTGGGTTTTGTTTTCAGTTTGTGGTGTGTATTTAAGGCAAACCAAACTATGGTGTGTGTTTGAATAAGTCATCTCAATAACTTGAAATAATAGGTGGCTTTTAAGACTCCTTGCTGTTGTTTTTGTTGGTTTGATGTTATTTCTTTCTTAATTCAAAGACATTTTCATCCAGTTCAGGCTGTTATGTTTTTCTTCCGAGTATTCATCTCCAGTATCGTGTCTGACGTATATTTAGATACGAGTATGGAATACAACCCTCCAGAAATTTCTTGAAATACATTAAAATCTTGGGGGGGGGACTGAAAATATTAGAGTGACACATACGTGCTTGACATTCTGATCCGAGTTCGAGTAATATAGACAGTAGGGCCTCTAACAGTTGAGGCAATAGCAGCAGCAACAACTCCAGCAGCAGCAATAAGTTCAGTGAAGTTCTGTCCAATGTTACTCGGACTCGGGAATAAGGATAGGTGTCGGATATGGACTATATATTCAATTTTTTTCAAGTTTACTTGGAAGATCCTTGGAGGGTTAAATTTCCAGATGTAGGTTGGATTCATTTTAGAAATTTTAGTTTGGCCTGAAAAGCTAATTAGAAAATTTATCTGTTTGTATTTGTTTTTGGCTGAAGAAGCACTTTAAGAACACAACCTAAGTGCTTTTGGCCTCGTAATCCTTGTTTTAAATGGTTAAAATTCTCTTATAGTCCTTTCAGAATTTTATATTTTAATTCAAGTCTTTTTAATATAACATGTATGCCTTTGTCCCCAAGAATTTTTAATTTTATTTCGACTCCTCTAACACAATGCTTGGCTCGTGTTTTGTAATCTTAATATAAAAAGTATGATCGGTATATCAAATTAAATTTTTTATACAATTTATATTTATAGTTTATATTTAATTTTGAACCTAAGTTATGGCTATTACCTGAGTTTTTACGCTTTCTAAGAATAAATCAAGTTCACTAACCTAATTCTGACATTTATACTTGAATCTGAAGAAATAGTGAATGCGTTGTTGGTTTTAGCATAATTATAACCATGAATATCTTCAAATTTAAACCCAATCTCGAGCTGCTTACATTTGATATTTTTCTTTTCATACAATTATCATGATATTGATAAGAGCGAATCATTGTCATATACATTTCCAATAGCAAACAATTCTTTCAGTTCAATCTCATAGACTAGTTATGGGGTGAACAGCCATAACCAATGGGAGAGACATGTGGTTCGCAACCTATATTTCATGGAGTATGTAATGTTTATATCCTTGAAATAACATATTTTTTAGGAGTTTGATGGCATCCTCATATTGACCTGACGGAACAGAGAATTCCATGACTGTATCATACTCATCAAAATCTTCAAAAGTTCTCAATGATTCTTGAAGAAACCCGCATTTTGAGTAAAAGTCTAGCACAGAATTTTTGACAACTTAAAATGAACTTTATCCCATTTTAATGATCAAAGCGTGAAGCTGATTCCCAAGTTCAATATTTTCTGCGTCAGCGACAGCTCCAAGTATAGAAGAGAATGTTCTTTCACTAGGCCTGATTCCTGAAGAGTGCAGCTTAAGAAAAATATCAATTGCTTCTCTTCTCTTGCCTTGTTGAACATACCCTCCAATTATCGAGTTCCAAGCAGCCAACTCTGATTTTGCATGCTTACTTGTAAAGCCTCATCCCTTGCCTTTGCATCAGATAAATATACTGATTTCTATGAAAAACGTTATATTTTTAATTAGTTTCAAACTATGCATTTCATTATTTATTGGGTTGGAATATAAATTTGTCATCATATTATAAGTGAATATTGAATTTGCCACTATACTTTATTTTCTTTGATGTTTTAAAAATCTGAATAAATTTATCACTCAATTTTATTTAATTGAATTCTACTGCTAAACTTTAAATTTTATTAAAATTTTCTACCAAATTTGGTTTTTAATTAAATTTTATTACTCAATATTAATTTTAATTTGAAAACATAATTTAATAAAAATTCTTTCAATTATTTTATTTTAATATTTAATAATTATTTAATTTATAAATATTAAAAATTAAAAAATTAACTTAGAATTTTTATTTAATGAAATAAATACTTAAAAAACACATTCATAAAAAATAAAATTAGTACAAAATATGATACAAAATTCAATCAAAGTATTGCAGTGAATTTATTATTTTTTGGTAAATAAAAAGTAAATTAATTACAGACTTTTTGCAACATTAAAAATCACATGTTGAGCAACTATACGTAACTTCTCCACTAATAGATCCAGAGTTTCTTGAAACACTTTAGGACCATAAGGATGATTCCTCATCGAAGCAGCCAATTCATGCGTGACCACATTAGCCTCCTTTGGAATTTGTTGTATGATCACCTGCCAATCTCGTCTACACTGATTTTGAATTCGTAGGACCAAAACTCTATATGAAACTACACTAGACATATCCAAAATGGCTCCAACAGCTAGTGCACAATCCATTTAAACTATTATATTCTTCCTCTTTGCACTCCAAGCCAACATGAGACCATCATATATTGCCCAAAGTTATGACACCCCAAACCCGATCGAAATGGACTGGCCCGAATCCAAAGCGACAAATTAGCCACCGAAGTGACTCTTCAGCACAAAATCACCCAAACACACCTCCAACCTTATAACACCTCAATTCTAACTAACAATTATCTAATCTTATTGCGGAAGCGATTAGTGAACCATTCTAAAACTTTTTTTTAAGGATTTAACCTTAGGGGTATTTTCGTCAGTCTACCACTTAAAATCAAACGATCCCGATTTTAATTCTAAATGTTTACCAACCTTCTCTTAGTCAATTTATGAAACCCCTAAAAATTTCATTTTAATTAACCATTTTCCTTAACCCAATTACTAATTAAGGCTATATTAGTTAAGTTTTATTGCGTTAATCATACATACAATTTTAATTAATCTATTTACAACTAATAAGAAACATGTATACATAATTTACACATTCAAAATCATGCTTAACACACAACAATTAAATCATACAATGGACTTACCTTAGCTAGAAAGCTATCCACTCCTTGACAAGCTACAATTAAAATGTATTAGTGAAAATCTCATGCTTCAATCATCATGTTATCACTTAGCAACATACAATAATACACTCATCATTTAACCAACAAATCAAATATTAGAACAAATATAACATCTCAAAATCAATGTCCAAATGTAAGTCTCAAACATCCGTTACAAGTGTATCAAATTATCCCAATTGAGTGCCACAATACCCTCTAATGTATCTATAGAAAAGTCCTTAATCTATATTACCAAGTAGCCTTAAATTTGGACTAGCCTTACCCTTTTTCCTCAACTCCCCAAAGTTGAAAAACTCTACACAAAGCTGTGAGGGTGTAAGCTGAAAAAGCTCAATGAATGGTCATAAATTCAATAAGTAAATCACACCAAAAACATACTTAAACCAAGGTAAATTTGTTGGGAAATGTGCCAATATTGTAGTAAACATGTAACTATTTTTTATTGATTTGAACGATGAATAAATTAATAAAGTTAATTTCACATTTCACTATTATGTCTTTTGTATTTTTTTGTCTTTTATATTTTGCATGCATAACGAAATTGTGACAAACAAATATGAGCTCATTGATTGTCTAAGTTCAAATTGAAGATAAGTGGCATTGTAAGAACGTTTACATTGTGAGAAAGAAAACTTACTTCAGTGGATAATCTAAATGAGTCCATAATCCCGTAAAAGAATCAAAGTGAGCGTTTGATTCAAATACTGAGAAGGATTATTATGTTGTCTACAAATCCAATTGGGAAGATGACTAGTCTTGGCTATCGGAGCAATTGACTCCACGGGTAGAGACATAGATGTAATCATTGGTAGAATAATACATAGGACTGAACCCAAGATGAATTAATTTTGAATGTGTTTGTGAATTAATCACTTGTGACGTTCATGGTGTAATTTACCTAAATCCTTAGTTAGTCACTGACCATGCGTATACAACTCATGTGCTTTGAGTGGAGGCTTATGCTCTAAAGATGATCGAGCACATACTCGATTTGTTGAGTACATGACTTTAGTATGATATCCTTTCATTTGAATTCATAGCTCAATTAAAGAATGATCTCCTCTCATTGGCATTGTGTGGATTGATAAATATGGAATGTGACCACGGATTGCTTGTTCTCGAACGAGCAATTTATCACAATCATTTGTTGACAATGATCATATTAATCATTAAGAAGACACAATGGTGACAATGAGATAAAATAAGATTGTATTGAGTGAACAAATTTAACTCAAAGAAATCAATGATATCATATAAGGGTAACACACACAGGATGAAGTCATTGGACAAAGCAACTAGATGAATTGCTTTCATAAAGAGTATACAATAAGGAGTTTTCAATCATGGTACTTCTTGTGGAATGACTCCATGATTAAGTAATTGCGAATTATCAGAACGATGCTTCTGGACATAATTGCAATTACTAGAGCCTAATTGTATATGTTCGATTGGTCCCTCCACTAGCTCAACAAAAGCTCGATCGGACTGCATTGAATCAGAAGAAAATTTTATGACTTTGGAAATAATTTAATTGAGTCGATTTATTCGATGAGAAATTAAGTTAGGCGGTCGTGAGAATTGTTCTACTAGAAAATTTTATTAAAGAATTTCTTGAAAATTTAATTTGGAAAATCCAAGTCATTTTTGGGAAATTAATTTTGATTAAGTAAAATTAAATTAATCAAATTAATTAAAATTAATATGATATTTTTGAAGATTAATTTTCAAGTCAGACTATAGGGCCAATGGGCAATTGAACTTGAAAATTAGACTATTCAAAAAATAATATTATTTTAATAGTTTAATATTAAATTTAATTTAAAACTTATTTTAATAGTATCTTATTAATCTAATTTTAAAGTGATTATCTTAATATTAAATTTAATTTAATGTTTATCTTGTAGATAACCATTTTATTATTTTAATAAGATTTAATATTAAATTTAATCTAATATCTATCTTGATCAATATTGTGTTAATTTAATATTAAAGTGATTAAGTTTAATCATAAGTTGAACTCTCTAAACTCTCCGTATATAAATAGAGCATTGAGTCATTATTTAAAGGACACACATTTGAATTCCAGAAAAAGTTGTACAGAGAAAATTCTCTGAAAAGATTATTTTAGAAAATCTCTAGAGATATTTTTTTGATTTATAACTTGACCCAAAAGTTTAGAGAAATTGCAAAATTACCCCACTGATAATTTTGGTGAAAATTTTCTAATTCGAAGCGAGCCCACACTCGGCAAATGTGAGCTTGAGGATAGCAGAGAAGACTATTTGGTTGAAGTGCTCATCCTAGACGGATCGAAAAGGTACAGTTTTAGTTAAGTGTTTACTATTTTAGATATCACAACCAAAGATTTTTTGGAAAAAAAATTAAAACTGATTTTTTCCTAAATTTATTTTCTGCTATGTTTTTATATAGTTTTTTCAAGCAAAATCATGTATTAAATTTCGAGTATATGAATCACAATTTCAGTTATATTTTCATGCTCCATTATGACATTCAATTGACTGAAATTTCTAGCAACATTGCAACATCATAACTTCACATGTTATTCCATGAATAAAAATCACATTTATTATGGCAGATAAAAACATAATTTAATTAACAAACAAACACTTATATTGGCAAATGCCATTCATGGAAAAATATAAAGATGTGATCATACATTGGATAAACGAATCTCCGATCTCTCAAATATAAAATATAATACTCTAGTTGAGTGGGGCGTAACCACACACCCCCTTATATCACCTTGAAATCGCCAATGATTGAGTGGAAAAAAAGCTCAACACTCCCTTATCCACTCCAGCAAAATCAATAGTCCTAGAGCCATATGCTAACAAATATACTTTTATAAAATTAAAATAAATTTTGGAATCTAAACCACTTGAGATACAATTGAATCACTAGAAACACAATTCAAAACCCCAATTAAAAAGGTAAATAGCATGTTTACCAATTGGTTTTTAAAAACCACTCACATTTACACTTTGCTTCTTAAGCCAAAGTGTATCAAGTAGCTATGTTTGGATGATTCTGGTTAGCAATGACCTCTCCTCGATGTGGAGTTTAAACAGAGATAAAATATATGTTACAAGCTATCATTAAAAACAAGAAAATCCAAAAATCATGAACTACACCGATCTGAAACGCCTCTCAAAACTACCTTACCGAAAACTCACAATCTAGGCAAAACACAAATTTCAGCCCCTAAATGACCTTCTCTACACCAAAAATCATTTTTAATCTATCAACATTAAACCTAAGCATCAATTTCATCAAACAAACGATTTCATAATTTTCCAAAAAATTAACTCATGTTCTTAGTTAAAAATGGATTTTTCAAAATTGATTAACCAAACGAGTTTGATCTGTTGTTTTCTGATCAAAAACCTTTTAATAAACATGATTTGAGCTTAGATATCCATTTAAACTTTAATTCCAACTCAAAATCATGAATTCACCATTGATGAATTTCTTGTTCAAGAGCTATGAGATCAAATTTTGAAAAACCATTTTAATCAATTTTGATAAAAAATAATGATTAAAAACAACCTTAGAATGAATTTAAAGTTGAGAAAATACCTTCAATCGATTTGGAATCACCAACTTTGAAGATTGGATCAAGATCTTTGAAGAACTCGAATGAGTTTTTCTCAAATTTGAAAATCTTTTATAGAGAATTTTGAGAGAATTTGGAGAGAATAAAAGATGTGATCTAATCTTTGATATTTTGGACTTCGAAAATAAGAAAGAAAAACGAGAGAAAATGCTTAGAAATCGGATGAAAATTGTGTGAGAAGTGAGGAGGTTGCAACATTTTTGAGCTGAAGAACCCCCACTTGATTCTCAACAATTTGGGAAATTGCCATTAGGTCACTCCCACAATTCCCTTATTTTACAAAATAATCCTTTCCCTTTGAAATTTCGAAAATATGTGTAAGTTGTTATAGAACCACCGAAACATTTCCCTTGTTTTGCAAAATGGTCCTATGTAATTAATAATTTATAAAATTAATTTTTCTAAAAATATTTTTATTTTCCAGAATATTATTTCCTAATTTTTAAATGAAATTAAGCAAACAAAAAAATTACTAATAAACACGATTAACTCCTAATTTTTACTCACTCAACTATTAGTATTTTTTTAGTTTTGTCAGGTCCTTGTATAAACTGTTCAATATCCTCTATTAAACAAATAGATTTGTAAAAGGACAATGTCCTGATGTTTACGTTGTGGTTGTAATGGGTGTTGGGTCTGTCTTTAGCGTGATCGCTAATTGGATGGTTTTAGGTGTTGTTTCGATCCACCCTGCTGATCTTTTATGGTCATCGTCTCGAGTGATTTTTCGATTTTCTTGGTGTTTCGACGTGGTGAGTGTGTTCCGGTTTTGAGCTCTGGGGTCGCCTTCTTCTTGGTTTCCTTCTTGGTTAGCGGGGTAGTCAGGTGATACCTTTCCTTTATCTTGATTCTCTTATTCTTCTTGATTGTTTATTGGGTTTTTTTTTGTCTTGGATTTCGTTTGTGTTCTTGTTAAGTACATAGGGTTGGTCTCTTTTTATTTGTCTATCTTGTTTTTATATACTTGCGTCTTCTGCTCTACGTTCTTTGCATGAAAAGAAATTGTACGCTTTAATTGCACATGCTGAGTAAAATAGGTTTTTTAAAATTAGAAGTCTTTTTTCTCTTTCTCTTTTTGTATTTGAGAATTAGGTTTCTTTTTTCAATATAGTATATTTTCTTTTGTGTGGTGCCCTGTTTGCTCATGAGGTCTTCTTTGTCTTTTCCAGTCTTTCACTTCTTTTTGATTTGAGCAGGTTTTTTTCGTTTTTCTTGGCTTGCTGGAGTGGTTCCTTCCATTGTGTTGGGAGTTTGGTGTTGTTTGCTTGGCGGTGGTCTTTGGCCGATTGGAAGTGGGATTTTCAATGGAGGAAGACATTAGTACTTTAATGGCAAAGTTGAAATTCTCTGAGGAAGAAACTATAAATGTCAAGTAACGGAAGGAATAAAAATATGTGGTTACGAGGCTTGGGTAGTAGGAAAATTTTTATCGAGTGACAAGATAAATAAAGAAGCCATGTATAGGGTGTTGCGTTCTCTATGGTTCACAAAAGAAATGGTGAGATTTGTGGAGGTGATCAAGAGAGTGTTCTTGGTCAAATTCAGAAGGGTGGATGATAGAGAAAGAATTTTAAGTTTAGCACCGTGGCTCTTTGACCAGAGTCTATTCTCGTTAGTCTCGTTTGAAAAAGACAAGAGCTTTGAAACTTACGAGTTTAACTTTGTTCCCTTTTGGATCTGCATTTTCAACATGCCTTTTGAGTGTATGGATTGTATTGTGGTTATGAAGGTTGGAAAGGTTGTGGGAGAAGTTTTGGTCGTTGACTGGCGAGATTGAGATGGTTGCTGGGCTAAATATTTGAGAGTTAGGATTAAACTTGATACCACCAAAACACTCAGACGTGTGGTCCACATGATTGGGCAAGGAAAGAGGGAATTCATGTGTTTGATAAAATATGAAAGACTTCCAACTTTTTGCTATATTTGTGGAAAGATTGGTCATTACACCTAACACTGTGATCGATTTTCAAAGGAAATAAATAAAGATGATTATCAGTATGGTTCTTGGTTACGTGCTCATATCAGCCCACCAGTTCAAGGAAATGGTAGATGGAGGAATGGCATTGAATTGATACAAGATAATAATATGGAAAAGTCAAAAGAGAGTCTGTCTGGTAGTGAAGGAACGGGTGAGGAGTTGGTGGTTTCAAATAACAAAAAGGATCATGGGCGATCTAATGCGGAAACATCAGATTCATTCTCTCCGTCAGGAAAAAGATTACCTCTGATGATTAGAGATAAGAAGGGGAAACAGTAGAGTAAAAGAAAGAAGGGGAAGGGCAAGTTCGAAGGAAATGAAATTAGCCCAATTCGACAAGTGAGCAGGAAGTTAGCGGAAGAGGATTCACCTTTCAAGGCGACGGCTGGTGACCAGCCCCGCAGTGAGCAATAAAGTCCTTTTGTTAGAACTGTCGTGGGCTCGAGAATCCTGCGACGGTTGACGAGTTGAGGCAGCTGCTTGCTACCAACCTTCCCGATATTGTCTTTTTGTGCGAAACCAAACTTCATTCTAATGAATTTGAAAAAATTCGCAGGGGTTGCAAAATGGATGGTTGTTTTGTGGTGGATGCTGTGGGATGTAGAGGTGGTCTTGTTTTGCTGTGGCATGAGGTGATTGATGTTACGATTTAGAGTTTTTCTAATAACCATGTGGATGCCATTATTCAGATGAGGGGGATGGATCAGCTCCGTTTTACTGGATTTTATGGGTTTTCAATGATGAGTCAACGCCACCTGTCTTGGGAGTTGTTGAAAAGTTTAAGTAGAAATGGTCCGATTGATTGGGTTATAGATGGCAATTTCAATGAGATTATGGACGATAATGAAAAAAGTGGGGGTAAAAGGAGGGCAAAGACTTTGATGGACGAGTTTAGAAATGTTACGAACAATGTGGCTCTGGTGGATATCAAGACTGATAAAGGTTGGTTTACCTGGTCTAATAATAGAGGTGGGGATGGTTTGGTGAATGAGCGACTGGATCATTTTCTTGTTTCGACGAGCTGGCTCTGTAAGGTTCCCTTCTTATATGCTGAGGTTATTAGGCAAGTTAGCTCGGATCATGATGCTATAATCCTGGATACTATGGGTCGCAAACCTAGGAGAATAAGGTTGGATCCAAGGCTTTTTTTTAGGTATGAAGAGTGCTGGACTAAGGAGAGGGAAGCTAAAGTTATTATAAGGGATGCATGGAGTAATAATGAGAAGAACATGTTAAGTAAGATGGAGGACACTCGTGTTCGTCTTGGTAAGTGGCAATTTCAAAGGTACAATGATAGTAAAGGTCGCATTAAACAATTGCTAAAAAAATTGATGATGTCATGGATGGTCCTAATAATGGAAATAGTACTGAGTTGCTGCGTAATGCTCGGTCAGAATTGAGTGGTCTTTATAACTCGGAAGAAAAATACTGGCTCAAAGGTCTCGTATTCGGTGGCTTAAGGTGGGTGACAAAAATACTAAATATTTTCATGCCAAAGCTTCTCATCATCACAAGAAAAATAGAATTGAAGGGTTATGCAATGAGGAAGGTTTGTGGGTTACAGATGATGTGGGGGTTTGTACTGTTACAAAAAATTATTTTGAAAATTTGTTTAAATCTGAGTGTAATGGTCTGTTTACGAATATTATGGATACGATTCCTAGGAGTGTTAAGGAGGATATGAACGCTAGGTTAGATAAACCAATGTGTGAAAAAGAAATTATAGATGCGTTTCAACAAATGGACCCAAGGAAGGCGCTGGGTAGTGATGGTCTCACCGGGATTTTTTACAAGGAAAATTGGGATACGGTCGGAAATGATGTGGTTCAATTCTGTAAAGAGGTTCTTAATGGGGGTAGAAATGTCAAGGAGATTAATGATACGATTGTTGTTTTAATTCCCAAAATTCCCGAGCCTAAAGACATGACTCATTTTAAGCCCATTAGTTTATGCCGGGTTATTTACAAAATCATCTTTAAAGTGTGGGCTAATAGACTTAAAACCATTTTATCGAATTGCATTAGCCCGAATCAAAGCGCTTTTGTCCTCGGAAGGATGCTCCACGATAATGCCATGATCGCTCATGAATTGTTACACTATCTCCAAAGTAGCAGAAATGGGCTGAATAAGGGTTTTGTTGCCAAGCTCGATATGAGCAAGGCTTATGATCGTGTCGAGTGGGATTTTCTCGAAGCGGTTCTACTTCAAATGGGTTTTTTTTCCCGTTGGATTATACAGATCATGATGTGTGTTCGTTCGGTTAAGTATACTATTAAGTGTAATTCTTGCTTAACGGACACGATCACCCCGAAACGTGGCCTCAGACTGAGAGATCCTTTATCCCCTTACTTATTTCTTTTTTGTATGGAAGCTTTGTCATGTTGATTATTACGTGCTCAGAGTAACGGTTTAATTCGGGGTATTAGGGCTAGTCAAAATGGTCCTCGTATTAATCATCTTTTCTTTGCCGACAATGCTTTATTATTCGTTAAAAACAAAATTGAGGATGTTATTGCTGTTCGTAATATCTTAAATTTGTTTGAGGGTGCCTCAGGTCAAAAAATTAATTTCTCTAAGTCTATGATTTATTTTTGTCCTAAGACCCCTAGTGCCCAAAAATCTATTTTGGGCAATACCTTGGGCATGCGTGTTATGGAGAACATGGATAACTATTTAGCTTTCCCTTTACTTATTGGTAAAAATAAATCTGTGGCTTTTAAACACATTTGTGATAAGATTGCCAATAGAATTAAAGGGTGGTCTAAGCGTCTTCTTTCTTATGGGGGGAAAGAAATTTTTATTAAAGCCATTCTTCAATCTATTCCTACTCATTGTTTATCTATGTTTTTACTTCCTAGGAGCATCATTGCATCCATGACTTCCAAGATAAGAGCCTACTGGTGGGAAAGCAAAAAGCAGGGAAGAAGCTAGGCCTTACTTAAGTGGGACAACATTTGTATTCCTAAAGGAATGGGAGGAATTGGCTTTCGGGATTTAAAGCTTTTCAACTTGGCTCTTCTTAGGAGACAGGTCTGGTGCTTGGTTAATAACAAAGATACATTATGCTACCATGTTTTCTGCTCCAAATATTTTCCTGAAGGAGATATTTTTAAATATAAGCATGTGGATAGACCCTCCTTCGTTTGGACTAGCATTTTAGCTGCTGTGAAGAACCTTGGAGCTGGCTTTGGATGGGAAATTGGGAATGGTCAGCATGTTAGGATTAAGGAGGACTGGTGGGGTTTTGAAGGGCTTAGTGGTGATTCTTTAGTCAACCACTCTGTTGTTAGGGATACATTGTTTGTGAAGGAGCTTTGGACCCCTAAGGAGAGATTATGGAACAAGGAAAGAGTCCGGGCGCTTTATGGTGAGATAATGGGGGATAGGATTTGTGAGTTGCCTATTCCTAGGGAGGAGTTCTTGGACAGAATGGTTTGGTTTCATGCCAAAACTGGGTGCTATACTACTAATCTGGCTATAATTGGCTCTTGCTACAAAAGATTGGTATGGGCCCTCATAGAATTTTTTGGAAACAGATCTGGAGGTTGCGTATTCCTCTGAAGGTGTGTATGTTTGTTTGGAGGGTTGGCCATGATATTCTCCCTAGTAACCTAAAAGTTGCTTCAGTAAACACTAAAGTCAGCAACATATGCCTGAAGTGTAGTATGGTTGTTGAATCCACTTTACATGCTTTACGTGAATGCCCTAAAGTGAGGGAGATTCTGATTGTTGGCAATATTGATGGGAGATTACTGGATGTCGCATGGGATAGGAGTATTGATTGGTTAGAAGACTCTATGCGTCACTTGGATAGATTGGCCTTTGAAAGCTTGGCTATTACTTTATGGAACATTTGGAACAGCCGTAATAATGTCCTTTTTAGAGGTGTTGATGAACCTGCAACCTTTGTGTGGGAGAAGGCTAAACAGTTTCTGGAGGAGTTTCTTCTCCATAATTTTAATAATTTTCCTTTGATCCCCAAGCCTGCTAGAGCCTTAAAATGGACAAAACCTAAGGATGGGTTTATTAAGGTTAACGTGGATGCTGCATGGGAAAATTATAGGGCTGATCTTGGTGTGCTAGCTAGGTATAATGATGGTTTTGTGTTAGGTGGATGCATGTTTTCTAAAGACCGTGTGGTGAACAGTACTTGGGCTGAGTTTGAAGCAGTGGTAGTTGGCTGTATGTGGGTGATAAATAATCATGTTAGCCATGTAATTTTAGAAAGTGATAGTGCTGATGTCATTAAAAGGTTCAAGAGCAATAATGAAGATATTTCCATCATGGGTTTATATGTTGCTGACATTAAAAAGAGCATTGAAAGTATTAATTTTAGTTTTAATTGGTGTGCTCGCTCCAGTAATAGAGCTGCTTATAAGTTGAGTGAGATGGCTCTTAGAGATTTTTGTAATATGTCTTTTGATATGGATTATCCAAGAGATATCCATGACTTTGTAATTTGGGATTCTTTTTAATATAAATTATTGTCTTCAGGTTTTGTTTTGATAAAAAAAATTTCCTAATTTTTACTCGAAACTTGATAAACTTACCTGAACTACTAGACTTATTTTTAGGGCTTATAGTTCAGCTTGCCCAACGCTATATTTTCTAATGTTCCTTCCAACTCCACTAAACCAAGTGTCATGACTATCTCTCATCACTATTATTGCTGAAGCCAACCCCGAGACCAAATTCCTTGCCCCATCTGTGCTAACCTTAATGTAGTCGGAAGGTGGAGGTCTCTACTCTCGATTCTATGATGACTATTACCAACATATACAACCGATCTATGTAAATTAGCTCTCGCTCAACACCACGAAGATTGGAGAATATGATGCATATTGAAAGGCTCCCCTTGAAACACCCAAGAGTTTCATTGCTTCCACAATTTCTAACAAATAACTCCAAATAAAAAATGCCAATCAACTTCCGGAAATAATGTCTCATATTCGCAGTAACCCATTCAAACAACAGGATGGAAAAATGCAGAAGCCAAACTCTCACGGGATAATTTGTTTTCCCAATAACTAACCATTCGCATTTTGTAGGCCCATTAAGGGGGTGGATGCTGACTACGAGTTTTAAAGTTGCTCCATACGTAGGGCGAGGATCAAACCCTCGACCACTAGTTAAGGTAGAAGAGAACCTTGCCATTTCACCTAACTCCCGTGGTTAATTTATTTTTAGTTCATAAGTACAATAACAAACATCAATGTATCTAGTGGCAAATTTCAATCTACACCTAAAACATAGTGATGAATTTGTACATTAGTCCTTATTTATTTTATGTTATTTTTAAATATATATATTTGTGTATTCTCTATACATAATATCCGCACATGTATAACTGGGATAGAATTTATAGTATATTTTATTTCTGTACCGCAAAAGTGGTGAAAACAAAATATGAATTGGAATTTTATAAAAAAAAAGGAAAAAAAGAGTTAAAAAATATTCATGGAATTTGTATTGTTTTGTATTTTTTTTTTGGTTGTATTGTTTTGTATTTTAAGCATAAACGCCCAGCAAATTTTCCTCCAAATCAACCGGTCTCGGTGCCACTCGATGGAAATGGACAACGCTTCAAGTTTTACAAAGGTGGAGTGTTCACAGGAGATTGTGGTAAGAATCTCACCCATGCAGTCACCATTGTTGGATATGGGACAAGTGAAGAAGGTCTAAACTATTGGATGATTAAGAATTCATGGGGAGAAACTTGGGGTGAAAATGGATTTATGAGGATTCAAAGGGATGTACATGGGAACAATAAATCTTGTACTCTTTGAATTTCCTTTTTTATCTTCTTAATGAATAAATGATTATTTACAAAACAAAAATCCAAAAGCAAATGAAATAAATACAATATAAAATGTATTTTTCGCAATTTCTTTTTCTATTTTACAATTGATTATAAAAACAATATTTTCTAATAATTAATATCTTATATATTTATTTAATAGGCATGGCCCAAGAGTCCCACTACGTGGGTGGCCATTGCCCTTGTGCCCTACATTATTTATGCGGGGGTGGTTTTCATTATATATACAACAGAGGAAGAGAGTGCAATAGAATAAATAAATAAAACAAGTGTAAGCAGTTTTGTATCACCAAGTTCATTCTTGTTTATTTTCCAATTGGAGATATATTTGGTGTTCTTTGGAGTTGATTTTTTTGTAATAGCTAGTTGATAGCAAATTAATTTTGTGTGTTTAATGTATTTATTTTTTGTCAAATTGGGTTAAATAGGAACAAAAAGAAAAAAGAAAATGGGCCAAATTGAAAAGTTGTAGGATTGGTGGATGATAAAAAATTAAATTTTGATTTTGTCAAATCATATCATTAGAAAAATATTTGATTTTTTGTTGATTGTTAAACATAATTTTAGGAGTAAATCATGCTAAAATTAGCTTTTGAGAGGTGTAAAATAACCTTGTAATTGTGGAATAGATACACACAAACTTCAATTCAAAACAAATTTTCCTTTCCTACATCTATAGCTTGTCAAGCATTCTGTCATTTCCTTTACTTTTTTTCTTATTTTGGTGCAATTGCTCCTTAAGTGCCCTTTCTTTTTCACCTATCATTATTACATTAAAATTCATTCTCATAATCCAATAAAGCATGATTAATCTCATGCTCAACTAATCCCCATTTAGCTTTAGACCGATTATCATTTTGATTGAGAATTGTGAGAAATGAATCCGTACTAAAACTTTATAACACGATATTCATTCTATCCGAAATATGAGATAGTCACATTCGTCCCTCAAAGTTAATCCAATTTCAATTCAAAGTGCACGCTGGGAGGGAGTTGTTTTGGCATACAGTTGGGAAAGCTAGTCGATCATCTACCGTATTCGAGTTCTCACGAACAAATTGGCATAATTCGAGTTGGATTTCGTCAAGGGAAATAGTGATCAAATTTAAACTACCTACGTGGTTGAGGCCGTTAATTCGAGTTGGGCTCTTCTAGATTGCGCGGTTGTTGAGATCTTAAATTGCGGACACGTGTTACGTGGTTAGATAATCGATAAGGGTTGGTTTGCAGGTCGTACCAGAACCAACTACACAAGGAAGAGTTGGCGATTGAGGCACCCTTGATCGCTATAACCAACTTACCATTTGGAAGAAAAGAAATACACTTTCAAGGATCGATTCGAGTTCAGAGTGTACCAAGTCTAAGGCTAAGTATTCACATATTTGATTTACCAATTTAATTTAAATTACTTAGTTTTATTTTATAATTATCATTCTATTATTATTACGTTCTATTCATTTTTAATTTTTTTCTTTATCAACTAAAATCCCTTTTATTTATTTATCTTTTGTTCAACACTGCACATACAAGTCGTAGGTATGACAACTGCCTAGACTCAAGAATGTGGTCATGTAAACAAGAAAATTAGGAGTCGCAGTCCCTATGGGATCGATCCTACTTCTCTATACTATTGTTTAATTCAGTTAAAGTGTAGGAAATTGATAAGTGTTTCATTTGATTAATATTTTATACTTAATTACTCCTTAATAATTAGTTCATGTTGCTGAATTGGACGTTTTTGTGCGTTTTCTATGCAGGACTTTAATTCTAGAAATTGCACTCAAGATGCAAAGTTTTGCAGTTTTATTTTTTGGAATCAAGGCTGGGTTAGTGGGCATGACTTTGGGCATGAGATTCTGACGTGGCATTCAGTCAGCAGCTTCTAAAAGATCCAGTCAGCAGCTTCCAGAAGGTATAGTCAGCAAGGATGGACGAGTGGATCAGCTGCGTTTTAAATTCAAAATTATAAATTATCTTTTTTTTTAGGATTTAATTTAAATATTTTCAAGAATTATCTTTTATTATTTTTAGGTTATTTTTAGGGTTTTTAAGAACTATAAATACCCCCTTGGGGTAAGCTAGAAAATCATCCCTCATTATTAGTTTTATTCTTGCTTTCTAAGTTCAATAAAAATTCTCTTTTTCTCAATTTCGATCGTGAGGATTGAAAAACACTTTATATCTTCGAATATATTTCTCAATTTTCTGCAAACTTGGATTGGCAATCGACCTTTCCTTTTAAAATCCTTACACTTTCAAATTCAAAAAGGGTCCGTTGGTTTGAAGGTTGTTTCGATTTATAGTTGGGAGGAAGGATCGGCTTGTACCACATTCGACTTCCTGTGAACACACTTAGCGGCGGTCCACTAAGGGAAATTGAGATCAGATTCCATTCTTATTGAGACAACATAGTCCGAGTCGAGTTTTTCCATATTTTAAATTGTTTTATTCTAATGGCGATAGTCGTGGTTAGTCTAGCCAAAAAACTGAAATTCAAAAATTGATTTTGGATTTTCGGTTTACCGGAGAGAAAAACAAGTTACAAGGGTTGGGTCTTGTAGATTGTAACCGACATTTATCCGAAGTAAAATCTTATTCGATTATCGATTGGAAATTAGTCAAAGCGGAGCCTAAGGCTGATACTTAAATTGAGTTTCTTTTTAAATTAATTTTCTTTAAATTCTTAGATTTAATTTTTCATTTCTTCATTTTACTTTAATTAAACTTTTAGATAAAAAAAAACTCCCCCATTTTTATTCCATTTCACCTAAATCAAGAACTAAAAGCTTTCTACATCAGAATTTCCTAAGTCCCTGTGGATCGACCCTTCTTCTCTTTACTACGCTATTTAATTATTTCTTTTGAGATTAAGGATAATTATTTTGATAGTTTACGATGCTTGTCAGAAATTTATAGGTGGTTTCGACACCCATCAAATTTTGGCGTGTTACTGAGGGTTGGAAATAATTATAGTTTTCATTTCTTTTACATATGACTAGGTCAAAACCGGGAACCTTAGAAATTGAATCAAAAATCGATATGTTAGCTCGATCACTGCTAAGAGAATCTATTTGACGCGAAAAGCAGCCACAAGTAAAAGAATCCGAATACAAAACACTGCCTTACACGAAAGAAATTGACGATAAACTTAGTGAACTAGAAGAAATGACAAATCAAACCATTCAACAGCTCATTGCGGGATCGGATGAGCAACAACTGCTATGCATAACTTATCCAACGGGAAGAACACCTTTTGAATTAAAATCGGGCTTAAATAATTTATTTCCAGCTTTTTGCGATTTTCAAAATGAGAACTCTCACACCCATCTTAAGAAGTTCCACATGGTTTGCCTAAGCATGAAACCTCAAGGAATAACCAAAGATCAAATTAAACTTCAGGCTTTTCCTTCCTCGCTAGTCGACTCTGCTAGAGAATAGTTGTTTTATTTACCTCCAAGATCAGTTAATACATGGTCTTACATGTCTAGTTTGTTTCTTGATAGGTTCTTTCCAATAGCTTGGGCAACCAAATTAAGGAGAGATATTGTTGGAATACGACGAAAGGAAACCGAATCACTTTATGACTACTAGGAAAAATATAAGAAGTTATGTACAAGTCGCCCACAACATGGCCTAATTGAACATTCACTTCTTCAATATTTTTATGAGGGGTTACTCCATATGAAAATGAAGATAATTGATGTCGCCAGTGGAGGGACACTTGTTAACATGACTCCTCAAATAGCAAGAGAATTAATTTCAATCATGGCTACGAATTCCCAATAATTCTGACCAAAATACAGAACCTACGAGACGGGTTCATAGGCTAAGTACTCCATCCTTAGAAGATAAAATTGACAAGCTCACTAATGTAGTTCAAAATTTACTTGTAGGAAAAATGAACCCAACTCGATTGTGTGGGATTTGTGCCATGCTTGATTAGCCGATAGACTCATGTCTGAATTTACACGAGGATACAATAACACGGGTAGATGCCGTTGGAACTTCCCAAGGCCACCCCAAAGGCTCTATGATCCACATTTAAATACTTACAATGCAGAGTGGAGAGATCACCCAAATCTGAGTTATGGATTGAATCCTCAATACAGCCAACCGTATTTGCCAAGGCCACCTTCGACTAAAGAATTTAAATCCTCAAAGACATCTCTTGAGGACATAGTAGAGAGATTAGCTACTAGTACCGAAAAGTTCCAACAAAAGACTGAAGCGCACCTACAAGAAATAGATAAGAAAATAAGTAAGCTTTCCCCTACGGTTAGTTGTTTGGAGTCCCAAGGAAAGTTCTCATCTCAAACATAGCCAAATCCACAACAAAATGTAAGTGCTATGACCTTAAAAAGTGGAATGGCTTTTGGGCTAACACTTGGCACACATCATGACCACAAAACCAGACGGGAAGAATAAAAAATGATTCAGTAGCTACTACAAAGCCGGCTCCACAAAAACCGTTTGTGGTACTACCCCCATTCCCTGGAAGGCTCGCCTAATGTAAAAAGGAGCGAGAAGAGAGAGAAATCCTAGAGGCATTCCGAAAAGTTGAAATTAGCATACCCTTGCTCGATGTGATAAAACAAGTTCCACACTATGAGAAATTCTTAAAAGAATTATGCACTAGCAAGAAGAAGCTCATGGGTAACAGAATAGTGGGTGTAGGAGAGAATATCTCCACAGTTTTACAAAAGAAAATTTTGCCTAAGTGTATGGACCAATGTATGTTTCCTATATCTTGCAAAATAGGTAATGTTTACCTTAAAAAGGCCATGTGTCATTTAGGTGTATCTATTAACGTTATACCTTTATCTATTTTTAAATTACTAAACACGAGTCCTTTGAAAGAGACAATGGTGATCATTCAATTAGTAGATAGGTCAGTTGTGTATCCGAGTTGAAAAATGTCCTCGTCGAAGTAAATGAACTAATCTTTCCTACAAATTTTTACATCGTTGGCATGGAGGATGAAAACTTGAGAAATTCTTTCGATATTCTACTTGGAAGACCATTTTTAAGCACTGCACAAACGAAAATTGTTGTTCGAAGTGGAACACCCACTATGAAATTTGACAATGAAGTGGTCAAGTTCAATGTTTTTGAGGATATGGGTCACCCCGGTACAATAACAAATGTCTTTAGTGTCGATATAATTGAACCATTGAAAAACTTACATTTTGAAAAAGATAAATTACAATTTGTGCTTTGCAAGAGTGTAGATCTCGATGTTATGGAAAAATAATTAGTGACAACCAAAGAACCAATGTGTGAAACTGTCACTCGCATGGAGGCACTATAGTTTCCCAGAAGTCTAGGTAAAAATTTTGAATTGCCTTATTCACAAATTAAACTCTCGCCTTCCGCTTTGCAAGACCTAGAATTGGAGCTCAAACTATTACTGAAACATTGAAGGATTTTGATAGAGGAAAAGGTGAGCCCGAACAGAGAAGCTTAAAGATGCCTCAATTCATCAATGATAAAGGACGAAAAAAGGAAATTCAGAAATTACAAGACGCCGAGAGGATATACCCAATTTCAGACAGTAACTAAGTTAGCCCAGTTCATGTAATACCTAAGAAAACCGGCATGACTGAAATAAAAAATTCAGCAAAACAATATAAAAAATTACACATTCAAGAGCACGAAAAAATCTGGCATGATGCATATGAAAATGCCCGAATTTGTAAAGACAAAACCAAGGCATTTCATGACTAGAAGATATCCCATAAATGATTTTTAGTAGGAAAAAAAGTGTTGTTTTATGATCCCACACTAAAGACTTTACAGGTAAACTTCGAATCAAATGGTTAGGTCATTTTGTTATTACTCAATTGTTTCCTCATGATGAAGTCAAAATTAAGAGCGAGAAATTCGAGAAGAGCTTTAAGGTCAATGGGCAAAGGTTGAAAACTTTGAACTTCCAAGTGAACATAGAGGAAAAGTTAATTCTTGAGGAGCCAAACGAATAACATTTTTAGGTCGTTGAGCTAATGACGTTAAACAAAAACACTTTTGGGTTGGGAGGCAACCCAAATTTATTTATTTTAATTTATTTAATTTTGAATTTAGTTTAATTTATATTGAAAATAAAAATAATAATAAGATTATTATTTAACCTACTTGAATATGTTATTTTCTAGGAATAATGGTGGAAGCGACAAGCTAAAAATGGTGAAATATACTTTCAAGATGTGCCCACGTGATAAGTCAATTACATGAAAGCTCATTAAAAATTATAAATGAATTTCTTCTATGGTGTGGGCACGCCTTGTCAAATTTCAATGCTGCCATTTGTTGAAACATACACCTAGGACCAAACCGACCATAACCAATCTGAACTACCCAAACCATCTTCCACCAAATTAAACATACACGGGGAGTACACTTGACCCTTCTCTTTATTATTCTTTTAATATTGCACATTGAGGGCAAAGTGGGCTAAGTATAGGGCTGTAGAATATGGCATGATATTGTTTGTCGTGCTATTGTTTGCTCTTCGCTGCATGTGGTAATTCTTATATTGAGATTATTCCTTAATTTGTTTAAAATTGAGCCTTTAATTCCTATGCTTAGTTTATTAAAATAATTGGGTAATTCATGAATAATTGCTTATTGCTTAATTTGATTGCCAAGTGTTTTTGTAAACTTGAAAATATTGTGACTAAGTCAACATTTCATGGAAATTGTTAGCTCTTTAAACTTGCTTAGTAAAAGTATTCGAGTCTTATGTAAGTAATTTTATCTTCTGTCAAAAAAAGTTGAAATAGTAAAATATATATGCATACTCTGCTAACGGCTTAGTTATGAGTGAAGATTTCAAAAATGTGACCAAATTGAACTAGGATGAGATGCTTGGGTTGTCATCTCATTTTGCATCAAAAGATTCAAGTGACGAATTGAAATTTGCGACACTTTGCTAGCCGAGACTCCATGAGTAAGGAAATATAATTTGTTTGAGAGACGTGTCAAATTGAGTAATTGGGTGAGGTTCTTTGGTTGTAATCTCATTTTGCATAAAAAGATTCAACTACGTCCCAAACTTGTTGAAAATTTTGATTGAAAACGATTGCCTTGCAAGTTTGATTAAACTTTAATTTAGTAAAGTAGTTGATTTTTGCATAATGTTAGAATTTTATAAAACGTTTGTTGGTTAAACCTAGCAACTGCTTATTCGTGCTTCACTTAAATTGTTTGCATTACGCTTTCTTGTGGAAAGAGACTTGATTTCAAAAAAAAATTGTGGCTGATTTCTAGTATGGGAATACAAAACTCGCTTGAGGATAAGCATCAACTAAGTAGGGGGATCTAATAGCAAGTTACTTTTGTGTGTTTAATGTACTTATTTTTTGTCAAATCTTGAATAAAATGCTACTAAGCTTGTGATTTCTTGTTTAAATTTTATCAATACACAATTGGAACAAAAAAAAAAGAAAATGGGTCAAATTGAAAAGTACAGAATTGGTGGTTGATAAAAAAAAATTATATTTTGATTTTGACAAATTTTATAATTAAAAAATATTTGATTTTTTGTTGGTTGTTAAACACAATTTTAGGAGGAAATCATGCTAAAATTAGCTTTTGAGAGGTGTATAAAAGTCTTGTAATTGTGGCATGGAAACACGCAGACTTGAGACTTGAATTCAAAGCAAATTTTTTTCTTACATCTGTAGCTTGTCAAGCATTCTACCATTTCTTTCCTTTTTTGATCCTATTTTGGTGCAATTTCTCTTTAAGTCCCCTCCCCTTTTCACCTATCATCATTACATTAAAATCCTTTCTCATAATCCAACAAAGCATGATTAATCTCATGCTCAACTAATCCTCATTTAGCTTTATACCGGTCATCGTTCCGATTGAGAATTATGAGAAATGAATCCACACTAAAACTTTATAACACGATATTCATTATCGCTCCGAAATATGGGATAATCACATTCTTCCCTCAAAGTTAATCCAATTTTAGCTCAAAGTGCATGTTGGAAGGGAGTTGCTTTAGCGTATGGTTGAGAATGCGAGTCAGTCATTTACCGTATTTGAGTTCCTGTGAAAAAAATTGGCGTGTCCAGTTGGAAAAAGCTAGTTGGATTTTGTCAAGGGAGTTGGGCACTTCTAGATCGTAAAGCTTTCCTACACTCTAATTGAATTAAAAAGTAGTATAGAGAAGTAGGATCGATCCCACAAGGACTGCAACTCTTAATTTTCATGTTTATGTGACCAGATTCTTGAGTTTAGGCAGCTGTCGTGCTCATGACTTGTATGTGTAGAGCTGAAAAATAATAAATAACTAAAAAGATATTTTAGTTGATAAAGGAAAAAATAAAAATGAATAGAACGTAATAATAACATAACGATAATTGCAAAAAAAAAAATTAAGTAATTTAAATTAAATTGGTAAATCAAATATGTGAATGCTTAGCCTTAACCTCGGTACACTATGAACTCGAATCAATCCTTGAAAGTGGATTCTTCTTATTCCAAATGAAAAGCTGGTTATAGCGATTAAAGATGCCTCAATCGTCAACTCTTTCTTGTGTAGTTGGTTCCGGTACAACCTGCAAACCAACCCTTACCGATTGTCTAACCACGTAACATGTGTCAGTAATTTAAGATTTGAACCCTAAACCTTAAATCCCAAACCCGAATCCTGAACCTCAAGGTTCGAGATTTAAGGTTTAAGGTTCAAGGTTCGAGTTCAAGAACCTTAAACCTTTAACCTCAAACATCAAATCCAAACCCCAAACCTTAAATCTCAAATCGAAACCTTGAACCTCGAGATTCGAGATTTAAAGTTTAAGGTTCGAGGTTCGAGTTCAAGATTCTAAGTTCTGGGTAAAATAATTACCAAAATTATTTGCCAATGACATGGAAAAAATTACACAAAAATTACTATTTTTTTAAATTGGTTGCACAAAAATAAAAATATTAACTTATGGAAAAAACCAAAATGATTAAAATTGGTAAAAGAAGAGAGGACGTTTATTTATAATTTAAAAAATTAATTATTTTAAGTAATTTAATTAAAGTTAAATTAAGTTCGAGAATATATTAGATATAGATAAGTGTATAATAATACTTTGTTATATTTAAAATTTAATGACGTGATACTATTTTATTTGTGCCTAAAAACTATACTTTTTAAAATGATCCTAATATAATTTATCCCATATTTTTTATCTATATTAAAAATTTTATTACAAGTACATACATATGAAAATTACGTATTTTTTTTTATTGGCTCACATAAATCCCACATAAAAATGAGACAAAATATGTGGCCTCACATATAGTATATAAGAAGGCATTAAGCCTTCATTTGAATTATCTCCAACCGATATTTGTTCTCTCCCATTTTCATTAGTATCCTTTGGTATATATTTGGGCAATCCCTTTAATTAAGGTTTCCATTAGTTTGTAATTACTTTTTTTGTGATAGTAAAGTTATTATTCGGTATTGGTGTTCAAGGACATAAGCAATGTGCCAATGTAACACTCTAAACTCATAATTGTCTCCGGTTAGGATCTAGGAGTATTACTTTAACAATACATGACAAATAATAAAATTTGTAACGACTTAAAAAATATAAATAGAAAATATATAAATATATATATAATCACAAGCGAAAACATGTTAACATTCACTTAAAATAATCTCATTACAACATTCATGATCATACATAAGCATTTTGAAAAATCCAGAATAAATTTGAAATGAATTACACGATTTAAAAATAAACTGAAAATTTTCAAGATGCAAGGGTCACATGACCGTGTGTTTCAAACACACGCCCGTGTGCCTACTTTGACACACCCATGCTCCTAGCCGTGTAACAAGCCGTGTGTGTATACGAAATAAGGTCATACGATCGTGTCACAGACCATGTGCCAGGCCATGAGTCATACAAACTTGCAACACATGAGCATGTAATGGACCATGTGCCAAACCATGTGCCTATACTGACTTGAGCCGCACAGCCGTGTCCTAGCCCGTTTGTTTGCCTGTGTGATTACTATATTGCACTTTCAAATGGCGCACAGCCGTGTGACAGTGCATGTCACAGACTGTGTAACCTAATTTGCTTCTAAAACAAGGTATAAACTCAACATTTCTTGCATATAAAGGTACACTAAATTAGTTTAAGTTTCTATATCCAATAACACATTTTAAACATCATTTTAAGTCAACATTACACTCATTCTAAATTTAACCATTATGCCTTTCAATGGAACCTCATCTAAATTCTGACCAATTTAAATAGGTCACTTAAACTTATAAACTATCTAACAATCACCATTTGAACTCAAACCTCAATAATATGACCAAATTCTAATTTACTTCATTTCACAATTTCCAATCAAGACATATAATCAAGATTTAAGGGTATATTACCATTTACCATAGCACTTTATCATCTCAACTTCACATACAACAACTATAATATCAATTCAATCAAAAAGACCACTTCAACTATGATTTTAACATAAACAAATACTTTAACAACATACCATCAAAAGCATCCTATTTACATGTCACTTTTAACTTATTTAAAGTTTAACAAAAGGTATCTACCAAAAGTATGGATGATAGTGTGTACTCACAAATGGATCCAAGCGATGTCAAGATTCCAAGAAACCTACATTCATGAAAAATCTAACATATAAGTCTACTATGACTTAGTAAGTTCGATATACAATTTAATGATCAAACTCAATGAAAAATTATATAATGTGAATCATAAGTCATATAAATAACCCGTTAAACACCGACACAGCGGCCTGCAAGGCATAAAACCCGATAATATCGACACAAAGGTCTGCTAGGCACATAGCCCGATCTCACCGGCACGAAGCCTGCTAGGCACATAGCCCGATTACACCGACACCAACACGAAGTCTGCTAGGCACATAGCCTGATTACATCGAAACGAAGCCTGCTAGGCACATAACCCAATTTCTTAAAAGCAACCATTCAAATCCCTAATGGATATCAAATGCTCAAACATAATCATCACTTATATGTATAAATAACTCAAGGTACACATTTAATGAAAATTTATGTAAATACAAAATTGATAAAACAAATTTATTTGTGCAGTGACAATGAATATTTGACAAAAATCACACGACCACTTTTCTCTTTCCACGTTTGTCTACCAAAGTATTTGTTTATTGATATGCATGGACTTTTAGAACAAAACCTTCAAGCTCACTTCTCTAATGGTTTTCAGTTGTAAGAAAGAAAAGAAAAGAAATTAATGGAAAGATGATGACTATCCCCACTTGTTTCTTTGTTTAAATTATTAAATCACTTATTTACTCTTATCTCTTTAATGTAATTTTAGAATTTTCTAAACAAACAATTCCACTCACTGTATATATATATATGAAAAATTACCCATTGAAACCATAATCATTTTCTTTTCTTTAATCTTTATGAATATTCTTTCAACAAATAGAAAAATGTGAGACTAATTCTTTTCAACTTTCTCAATTTAGTTCATTCTACTAATCATTCAACTAACTATAAAAATTAATATACTAAATTCTTATATGACCTTATATGAATTAAATAAATAGTAAAATCAACTCACTAAACAAAGTTTTTAAATCTTGAAACTATCTCTTCAAACTCCACTAAAAATAGGCTATTACAACTGTTGGGAGTCGACTTGATTAAGCAATGAACAAGTTAAAATAGTGGAAGAAATTGAGAAATTGAACACACAAATTTAACGTGAAAAAACACATTGAAGAGGATAAAAAACCACGGGCAATACTATAACGGAAAAAGAACGAAGAGTGCAAAAGATGGAAATAACACTAAACCCTGAAAAACTCAAAAACAAAGAACCCTCAAAACATAGACACAAAATTCTCCAAAAGTGTTAGGACTTCTAAGCTCTAATGGGTGTATTTTCTAAGGTTGTAAAAGAGCCTATTTATAGGCTAAATTCCTAGGTCAAATAATAATAAAATAATCTAGATTAATCAAAATTTAATTGAAACAAATAAACATAGTTTAACTAAAAGATTATTTCCCAAATTTGACTAAAATATGAGTCATACTTTAACAAAACTCCACCTTGACTCGTATTTCCACAACGCCATCTTTGTCAAAGCCCATCACGGTCTATCTTGAACTATGCAGGGAATTAACTGAGTAGAATCTGTGCTTAGAAACTTGAAGACTTCTACACTTCAACTTGTGCATTGCGAAATCAAAACTAACCCGGGTTTGATTTTCACGAACATAATGTCTTAACTTTCCAAAACCTGTATCTAAAAGAGAATCTCTCTTCAACGAAACGGGCATACCTTTTTCCATCCTATGACCAAGTTGCCTCCGCTCCAAACGAGTTGACTTCAACCCCGTAATAGACGTCCGATTTCATCGGTCATTGTAGAACCTTCCAGAATATAAAGACTGTCGGTCCTTTTACCTTTTAACAAAATGAGAGCCCCATGAAACAACTTAATGCTACTAGACTCAATGTTGATCCTACAACCTTTCGTGCCTAAAATACTCAAAGAGATAAGATTCTTTTGTAAACCAAGTACATACCTAACATTTGAGAATGTCCTAATCGTCTCATCGTGCATTCTAATTTTAATAGTACCAATACTGATTACCTTACTGCATGAATCATTTTCCATGCGCACAACTCCACCGTCAACCGAACTGTATGTGAAGAACCATTCTCTATTGGGACACATGTGGAAAGAACATCCTGAATCTAGGATCCACTCGGACATAAGCTTAGAGCTTTTGCTTGTTGACACTAACAAAAAATCATCACCCCTTTCGTCGGCCAAATTAGCACCAGCTGCATCTTCCTTGTTGCTCTCAATAGCACTTTTATTTCACAATTGGAAACAATCTACTTTGACATGACCTAACTTCTTACAATAGCGACACCTTTTGTCTCGCTTCTTTAATGCTACCAAAACGGAAGCTTGCCTGTATGCCTTGCTATCTGAACCAAACTCATTGTCGAGTTTGTCTTTACTCAACAAATGACCCTTCAGATCCTCAAACGAAAGTTTGTCTCTACCATAAATTAAGGTTTCCCTGAAAGACTTGTATGAAGGGGGTAAAGAACACAATAATAGCATAGTCTAATCTTCATCGTCAATCTTAACCTTAACATTTTTTAAATCATTCAAAAAGTAATGAATTGACTGATGTGATCTCTAAGAAGCTCACCTTCGTTCATACGAAACGTAAATAGATGTTCTTTCAACACTAAACGGTTAGCTAGAGACTTAGTCGCATAAAGAGTTTCTATCCTTTTCCACAAGGCTAATGAGGTCTTCTCCATCAATACCTCTTGCAATACCCTATTCACGAGGCACAACTGGATTGCAGACAGAGCCTTTTCATCAAGCTCTTCCCATTCTAATTGATCTAGCTTCTCGAGCTTTTTCCGAACATCGACCTTTTTTTAGGTCAGTCTGAGCTAGAATTGTCATCATCCGAACTTGCCACATATTAAAATTTGTGACCATCGAACTTCTCAATGTCGAACCTTGTTGTTGCCATCTTTGAACGGTCTGATTTGCGAAAATCAAACTAGTCTAATACCAGTTGTTAGGGATCGACCCGATTATGCAACGAACAAGTAAAAATAGCGAAAGAAATTGAGAAATTGAACACAAAAATTAAACGTAGAAGAACCCCTCCGAAGAGAATAAAAAACCACGAGCAAAGATAATTTTACTAAAATGGAAAAAGAACGAAGAGTACAAAAGATGGAGATAAAACTAAACCCTAAAAAACTCAAAAATAAAGAACCCTTAAAATGTTAACACAAAATTCTCCAAAAGTGTTAGGAGTTCTAATCTCTAATGGGTGTGTTTTCTAAGGTTGTAAAAGATCCTATTTATAGGCTAAAATCCTAGGTCAAATAATAATAAAATGATAAAGATTAATCATAGTTTGATTGAAACAAATAAATAGAGTTTAACTAAAAGGTTATTTCTCAAATTTGACTGATATATGAGTCATACTTCAATAACAGCCAACATCTTTAATTTTTGTGTTCTCTCCTTTATTATTATTTGTATTAGTTGATTTTTTATTGCATCTTAATATTCAATAGTAATTAGTCGGGTTAGTTCAATTTGGCTTTGGTGTCCTAGTTCAATATTGTTGTTCAGTTTTGAAGATACATTTGTGTGAGATATAACCCAATGTCCCCAACAATTGGTATCATAGCCTCCGTGAAGAAGTGTTAATTTTCTTAGTATGCTCTATGGTTGTGGCATTGTCTGATTATTCAAATTAGAAAAGAAATTTCCACAATTGGAGATTGTTGTGGTTGTTTGATAATTGGATATAAGTGTGGTTGTGTGAAAGTGCATGTCTAGAAAAAATTCTTGATAGAAAAGACTTGGTATTTAAGAATGCCTTTATGACCCACCTCTTTTTCTTAGGAACTTTCTTGGTGCACTATTCTTGAACTACAATAATTATTCCACTATCAAGTGATTACCATTGAATATATTTAGTTGGTGTTGAAATGGCATCGAGGCCATCGTCAAGCTCGTCACCCAAAATAAAACGACTTGACTTTAAGTGGTGTCAAAAATACAGTTTCAGAACCTCATTTCTGCAAACCAAGTTCATAAATATAAAATAAAAAGATTAATGAAGTTATTATGAAAATATATTGAAGTTTGGTTTAGTGATTTAACTTAGTTAATTAAAATTCAGGGACTAAGGTGTAAAAATTTAATCGCTATTGAGTTTTAAATTAGAAAAGACTTGAGGACCAATTTAGAAATTATCCAAAAGGTAAAAATGGTTATTTAACCATTATTTAACATGAGTTAGGGGATGATGATGGTTAATTCCACTTAGTTTAATTTATTATTAAAATATACATAATCATTTCTTAATTATCTAATTAAATATGGTTAATTAAACCAAGCTAATTTTAATCTAAGGATATATACTAAATTGAGTGGAATATTGTCACCTTCTCCATTTGTTCCAACCATCCATGCTATAGAAAAATAAAGAAAGAAAGCTTTTAGTTCATTCAAACATTCGGCCAACAATTGATTAAGGTAATAAAGAATTTTCCTTATAATTTTTATAGGTTTATGATCATGGGAGTTTGATTTAGCTAACCTATTTATTAATTTGTTCAATTTTTAAGTTTTTAGCAAGTTACCATTAGAGAGAAATTGAAGATTTGGGGCTTAATTTGAAGGATATGATAGTTGATAAACTTAGATGGTGATAAGGACTAAATTAGGAAGTAAACTAAACTTATTAGATAGCTTTGTAACATTAGGGTTAAATTGAATAAATTGAAAACCTATCATGAGATTATACTATGAATATAAAGTAAAGGATCCCCAATGGAAAAATGTGAAATCAAATTTTGACCCGATGTTAGATGTCGAAAAATGTGCATATCCGGAGTATAAGGACTAAATTAAATAAAATAAAAAAAATAAAAGTGGCTATGTATTTGGATATAAATTGGGTGTAAATTGATATTGTTTTTACTATTGAATTATCGAACGTAGCTAAGACGACACCGGGCCATCGCGAGAGAAGGGAAAGTCGAGAATCATAGGCCAGTAGCGGGAAATTCAGTTTATACTTTTATAATTCAATATCATTAAATATTTATGCATATACAAGTTGATTGCATGATTAACTATCGAGATAAGCTTATGGTTTTCGTATGATTCGATTTCTGTTGAATGATAATGTGTTGAGAATTGAATTGAAATGTGCCTAACATAAATGAACATGATATGAAATCAATAATGGTATACTATGTGAATTGACGATGAAATGAAATGAAATATGATATGTTAATTGGTTATAACATGTACTTGGATCATTGGTACCCTATTAACTGTTCGAGCAAAGTTATATATAGTTGGCATGCCATAGGATTAGATTGTAACTCTTATGTAAAAAAAACTTAAGTACTATATGAACTTAAGTACTGTTATGTAAATAAAAAACGAATGTGACAGTGTTCCTCAAAGTTTAGTCATCGTTGTCTTCATACACAAACCGAAATCATTCATTAGACTCCCAATGACGTAGTTTTGCCAATTTAGGTCTCAAAAGAGATACAATATAAGAAAAGCTTTCATTTTCACTAAAATCTAAAAATCAATAAAAAAAATAAACATTAAAAAACTCGTAAACTACTTGAAAACAAGCTTGTTAGGCATTTGAGAAAGCCTAATTTGACATATCAAATTACGATAGATCAAAAAGTTGAACAATCCTTCCATATTTATTTCATGGATCCATCTTCACAAGGTAACCTTGAATCCATCTTGATTTGCCCAAATCTCATCAAATCAATTATCCTTGACATAATGATACAAAAGATGGTAAAATGACCTAATATATTCATGGATTGCATATCACAAATTATATAAGGTAAGTAAACAACATAATTCAATCTCCTTTGCAATGATAAGCACAAGATTGGTTGCACAAGATCCTAAAAAGGATGTAAGCAAGTCATCAAAATATTTTGGCCAAACATGCCAACAAATAAAGCAAGTAATGTGCCTATCGCTTCCATTGGCACTTAGACAACCACTTCAAAAACAGGTTAACAAAAAATATTAAAATCAGTCATGAACATGGGCCTAATAAAATTTATATCTTTACTTTGAAAGTGAACTAGTTATTGGACTAAAAAACTTATTTTAGAGGCCCCAATTTATATCAATATTTCATATTATTAATAATAACATTTTGGACATTAAGAATTACAATCTTGGCATGATGGTCAAGGGTGTACACCATTCTGCATCAAACACAAGAGAATCATCAAAGTTTGTTTTTTCCTCTTTTTCTTTCTTTATTTTCATTTATAGAACTTAGAGTATGAGAAGAAGCAAAAACTAAAAACTCCATGATTAAGACCCAAAATACTGATCTTTCATCCAAATAAAACGTTTTACTTTCCCTTCATCTTCACTTATCATTAATGTCCTATTCCATTTCAAAATGTTTCTCCTTGCTTCGATTTTCCCTTTGATATAAGGGATTGGAGAATGAAAATTTGAAATATTGGGCAAATTACAAAAATTAAGGGTTTGATTTGAGGCGTAGGGTTAGGAAATAATTGGGAATTTTAGATTTAGTAATTTACATAAATTAGGAATTAGGGATCTCAAAATTTTGAGATTTGACTTCAATATAAGCAAATAACGGAATGAGATTTTATTTCTTTCTCAATTTCGATCACAAATTAAAAAAAAATTTCCATCAAAATTTCACTTTAATAAAAAAGATCGTAAGAATACTAATGGGTGCATGGATGAATTTTTTTATTGTTTTATATTATTAAAAACAAGGGTTCTTTTAACTCTCTTTTCTTTATTTTTATTTTCCAAAGATAGAATAGTTGAAGGAAAAAAAAAATTTTGAATTTAATTTTAATTTCTTAGCTAGCAATGACATGTAAAAACAATCTTACATGACATTATATAATTGGATGGGATTATTGCTTATGTGATGGAAAAAGTTCACCTAATAATTTCTCGAGACAAAGATGGCGATTAATTAAGAAGTAAATTAATTTCAATTTATTAGAATTTTAAATTTTCACCATCTTTAGATTTTTTAGGCTTGCAATTGCATGGAGAGAAGGAAGTTGTCATCCAATCACACGATGGAAGACAAGAAAAATTTTTGCGCAAATCCAGCTTTGTCATTATTTGCTGCGCCAATTAAAGTCATGAAGTATCGTATGGGTTAGAATTTTCGTCTAAGTAGATTTGCTGTGTTAATTTTTTTGTGAAATAGTTAAATGTTAATATTTTTGTCGTTGACTTTCAGGTTCGATTTCTCTCCTGCTCACATTTGTATTTCTTATTTCATGTTGTTTTGAGCTTTTTTCTATTTTTAATTAATATTTTTGACACATTAGTTCTTTTGGTTAGATGATTAGATAATTGTGATTTCATCATTGAATCCTAAATTTGATTCCTCTTATAAGCAAATATGAAATTTTTAGTCCATATTGTTTCAAGTTTTTTTATTTTTAATTAATAACTCTTTCATTTATAAAATCAAACAGTAAATATATAATTATTTTTTAAAAACATCAATTAATTCTTTAGATATATTTATATATATATAATACTACTCTAATGTAAACATTAAAATAATGTTAAGATGACTATATAAAAATTTCAATAAATAAAAAATGTATAAAATTAATAAATATTAAAAAAATATAATATAAATATTTTTTTTAAAAATTAAAAATAATATGGATGGATCTAAAATGGGCTTGAGTTAGTCTTTTGCAAATATGGGTGGGTTTGGGCAAAACTTTAGGCCTAGATTTTGTTTCGGGCCCAGTTTGGGTAAGCATAAAATATGTTAATATCATGCTTAGATCCGACCCGAACTTGACTCGACCCGGACTATGAGCACCTCTAGAAACAACAAGAAATAAAAAATTACATATTAAAATGCTTATAAAAAGAATTGAACTTAAGACTCAAGGATGAAACCACAGTTATTGTCGAAATCATCTTTTCGAAAAACGACGAGTTTCAAAAATAATGGGAGTCGCCACCAATATTTTATTTGGTGTGATTGGATCACCACAAAACGTTTAAAAAACTGTTTTGAAAAACATGTAGGTCTTCGAAATCCAAAAAACAGGTTCGGGAGTCGGTTACGCATAAGGAAGGTTTAGCACCCTCATACGCCCAAAATTGGTACCACATTGATTACTTTTGGGTCTTAATTTGTTAAAACATTTGAAAACTCGAGTAAAATTTACCGATCTTTGTCTTTGGAAAACTTCATATGATTTTCAAAAATCCTATTTGGAGAAAATCGTCCGTGTGTTTCAAATTTCTAGGAGAACTGGGAGTCGTATCCAACACGTTAAGGCACTATGTTCTCGGAATTTCGAAATTAAAAGACGTTTTGAAGAACTTCAAAGCGGATATTCGATCGCGTGAATTATACGAAAATCACACCCAGCACGTTTGGACATGGTTTTTTGAGGTTTTCACACGAAAGGATATTGCCTCGTTTTTGTTTTAAAATTATTTGTATATATATATATATTTTTCGAGAACTTGAAAATTTCGCATTGAATTTAAAATACAATCCTCAGACACATGACTTGGAAAATTTGAAGATAGAATGTCCGTTTACTTCGGCTTCCGCGGAGAATTAAAGTCGTGACCAACACGTCAGGGCATGACGTTCTCGGAATCACGAAGTTAACAGGCATTTTTCAAAAACTTGGAAGAGGATATTCGATTCGTGTGAGTTATACGAAAATCACACCCGACACGTTAGGGCATGATTTCTCGAGTTTCCACACGAAAAGAACGTTGCCTCGATTTCAAAAGAATTTTGGAAACAAACATATAATTTTTAAGTGCGAATGAACAGTTAATAATGGGGATTAAATAACACAAAATAAAGTAATTAGGCATATAAGTGATACACAAAAATAAAAAATACGAAATACGAAGGCGTAATGATTGAAACTTAAATACAAATATCAAAGAGGAAGAAAAATAAAAATAATAGAAGTTAAAAATGTGATTTTTGGGTACCCAAGGGAAAAATGGTAATTTTGAGAAAGATCGGGGTTAAAAATGGAATTTTGGAAGTTTGGGGGTAAAACGGTAATTTTTGGAAGCTTCGGGGTCAAAAATGGTATTTTTGGAAGTTTAGGGGTAAAATGTAATTTTTGGAAGTTTTGGGGTCAAAAATAGAATTTTTGGATGTTTGGGGGTAAAATGGAAATTTTTTGGTGAAATCGAGGTCAAAAATGGAAATTTGGAAAGTTTACGGGTAAAAATGTAATTTTTGTGAAAATCGAGGTCAAAAATGGAATTTTAGGAAGTTCGAGGGTAAAAATATAATTTTGGAAAGTTTGGGGGTAATAATGTAATTTTTTTGAAAGTTTAGGGTTAAAAATATAATTTTGGAGAAGTTTGAGGGTCAAAATGTAATTTTTGGATAGTTTAGGGACCTCCAAGACAAATAAACCAAAAATGGGTGACACATGGCAGGCTTTGGTGCTTTCAAAAGGTCAAGGGATTAAAATGAAAATCATTGAAAATTATTGGGCCAATTTAAAATTAATTAAAAGTATGACAATGACTAAATTGAAAATTTGAAAAAAAAACGGAAGGACCAAATGGCTAAAAATCCCTTTTTGGAAAAACACGCGGATACTTAGTGGGTCGGGTCGGCCATGGGTAATAGCTCAAAAGACGTCGTTTTGAGGATGAAATTCAGCCCCCAAAACGACGCTGTTTTGGAAGCTTATAAATAGCACAAAATTGTTTTTTTTTTTCACTTTTGCTTCTTCTTTTTTCAAAAACAGTTTTAAAGCTCTCTCATCTCTCTCTCTTTTTCCTCTTTGGAGCTTCAAGGGCAGGCCATGGCTACTATATAACATTATATATGTTTTACATCGACACCAACATGAAGTCTGCTAGGCACATAGCCTGATTACATCGACACGAAGCCTGCTAGGCATATAACCCAATTTCTTAAAAGCAACCATTCAAATCCCTAATCGATATCAAACGCTCAAACATAATCATCATTTATATGTACAAATAACTCAAGGTACACATTTAATAAAAATTTATGTAAATACAAAATTGATAAAACAAATTTATTTGTGTAGTGACAACGAATATTTGACAAAAATCACTCGACCACTTTTCTCTTTACACTTTTGTCTACCAAAGTATCCGTTTATTGATATGCATGGACTTTTAGAAGAGAAAATTCAAGCTCACTTCTCTAATGGTTTTCAGTTGTAAGAAAGAAAAGAAAAGAAATTAATGGAAAGATGATGACTTTCCCCACTTGTTTCTTTGTTTAAATTATTAGATCACTTATTTACTCTTATCTCTTTAATGTAATTTCAGAATTTTCTAAACAAACAATTTCACTCACTGTATATATATATGAAAAATTACCCATTGAAACCATAATCATTTTCTTTTCTTTAATCTTTATGAATATTCTTTCAACAAATAGAAAAATGTGAGACTAATTCTTTTCAACTTTCTCAATTTAGTTCATTCTACTAATCATTCAACTAACTATAAAAATTAATATACTAAATTCTTATATGACCTTATATGAATTAAATAAATAGTAAAATCAACTCATTAAACAAAGTTTTTAAATATCGAAACTATCTCTTCAAACTCCATTAAAAATAGGCTATTACAACTGTTGGGAGTCGACTTGATTAAGCAATGAACAAGTAAAAATAGCGAAAGAAATTGAGAAATTGAACACACAAATTTAACGTGAAAAAACCTATTAAAGAGGATAAAAAACCACGGGCAATATTATAACGGAAAAAAAACGAAGAGTGCAAAAGATGGAAATAAAACTAAACCCCGAAAAACTCGAAAACAAAGAACCCTCAAAACGTAGACACAAAATTCTCCAAAAGTGTTAGGATTTCTAAGCTCTAATGGGTGTATTTTCTAAGGTTGTAAAAGAGCCTATTTATAGGCTAAATTCCTAGGTCAAATAATAATAAAATAATCTAGATTAATCAGAATTTAATTGAAACAAATAAACATAGTTTAACTAAAAGATTATTTCCCAAATTTGACTAAAATATGAGTCATACTTTAACAAAACTCCACCTTGACTCGTATTTCCACAACGCCATCTTTGTCAAACCCATCACGGTCTATCTTGAACTATGCAGGGAATTAACTGAGTAGAATCTGTGCTTAGAAACTTGAAGACTTCTACCCTTCAACTTGTGCATTGCGAAATCAAAACTAACCCGGGTCTGATTTTCACAAACATAATGTCTTAACTTTCCAAAACCTACATCTAAACGAGAATCTCTCTTCAACGAAATGGGCATACCTTTTTCCTTCCTATTACCAAGTTGCCTCCGCTCCAAACGAGTTGACTTCAACCCCGTAATAGACGTCCGATTTCATCGGTCACTGTAGAATCTTCCAGAATATAAAGACTGCCGGTTCTTTTACCTTTTTACAAAATGAGAGCCCCACGAGACAACTTAATGCTACTAGACTCAATGTTGATCCTACAACCTTTCGTGCCTAAAATACTCAAAGAGATAAGATTCTTTTGTAAACCAGGTACATACCTAACATTTGAGAATGTCCTAATCGTCTCATCGTGCATTCTAATTTTAATAGTACCAATACCGATTACCTTACTGCATGAATTATTTTTCATGCGCACAACTCCGCCTTCAACCGAATTGTATGTGAAGAACCATTCTCTATTGGGACACATATGGAAAGAACATCCTGAATCTAGGATCCACTCTTACATAAGCTCAGAGCTTTTGCTTGTTGACACTAACAAAAAATCATCACCCCTTTCGTAGGCCAAATTAGCACCAGCTGCATCTTCCTTGTTACTCTCAATAGCACTTTAATTTCACAATTGGAAACAATATACTTTGACATGTCCTAACTTCTTACAATAGCGACACCTTTTGTCTCGCTTCTTTAATGCTACCAAAATGGAAGCTTGCTTGTATGCCTTGCTATCTGAACCAAACTCATTGTTGAGTTTGTCTTTACTCAACAAATGACCCTTCAGATCCTCGAACGAAAGTTTGTCTCTGCCATAAATTAGGGTTTCCCTGAAAGACTTGTATGAAGGGGGTAAGAACACAATAATAGCATAGTCTAATCTTCATCGTCAATCTTAACCTTAACATTTTTTAAATCATTCAAAAGAGTAATGAATTGACTGATGTGATCTCTAAGAAGCTCACCTTCGTTCATACGAAACGTAAATAGACGTTCTTTCAACACTAAACGGTTAGCTAGAGACTTAGTCGCATAAAGAGTTTCTATCCTTTTCCATAAGGCGGATGAGGCCTTCTCCATCAATACCTCTTGCAATACCCTATTCGCGAGGCACAACTGGATTGCAAACAGAGCCTTTTCATCAAGCTCTTCCCATTCTAATTGATCTAGCTTCTCGAGATTTTTCCCAGTAACGACCTTTTTTCAGGCCAGTCTGAGCTAGAATTGTCATCATCCGAACTTGCCACATATTAAAATTTGTGACCATCGAACTACTCAATGTCGAACCTTGTTGTTGTCATCTCTGAATGGTCTGATTTGCGAAAATCAAACTAGTCTAATACCAGTTGTTAGGGATCGACCCGATTATGCAACGAACAAGTAAAAATAGCGAAAGAAATTGAGAAATTGAACACACAAATTTAACGTGGAAAAATCTCTCCGAAGAGAATAAAAAACCACGAGCGAAGATAATTTTACTAAAACGGCAAAAGAACGAAGAGTACAAAAGATGGAGATAAAACTAAACCCTAAAAAACTCGAAAATAAAGAACCCTCAAAACGTTAACACAAAATTCTCCAAAAGTGTTAGGAGTTCTAATCTCTAATGGGTGTGTTTTCTAATGTTGTAAAAGAGTCTATTTATAGGCTAAATTCCTAGGTCAAATAATAATAAAATGACAAAAATTAATCATAGTTTAATTGAAACAAATAAACAGAGTTTTACTAAAAGATTATTTCTCAAATTTGACTGATATATGAGTCATACTTCAATAACAGTCAACATCTTTAATTTGTGTGTTCTCTCCTTTATTATTATTTGTATTAGTTGATTTTTTATTGCATCTTAATATTCAATAGTAATTAGTCGGGTGAGTTCGTTGCATTTAGGAATCTTCAATTTGGCTTTGGTGTCCCAGTTCAATATTGTTGTTCAGTTTTGAAGTTACATTTGTGTGAGATATTACCCAATGTCCCCAACAATTGGTATCATAGCCTCCCTGAAGAAGTGTTAATTTTCTTAGTATGCTCTATGGTTGTGGCATTGTCTGATTTTTCAAATTAGAAAAGAAATTTCCACCATTGGAGATTGTTGTGGTTGTTTGATAATTGGATATAAGTGTGGTTGTGTGAAAGTGCATGTCTAGAAAAAATTCTTGATAGAAAAGACTTGGTATTTAAGAATGTCTTTATGACCCACCTCTTTTTCTTAGGAACTTTCTTGGTGCACTGTGCTTGAGCTACAGTAATTATTCCACTATCAAGTGATTACCATTGAATATCTTTAGTTGGTGTTGAAATGGCATCGAGGCCATCGTCAAGCTCGTCACCCAAAATATAACGACTTGACTTTAAGTGGTGTCAAAAATACAGTTTCAGAACCTTATTTCTGCAAACCGAGTTCATAAATATAAAATAAAAAGATTAATGAAGTTATTATGAAAATATATTGAAGTTTGGTTAAGTAATTCAACAGAGAAATTAGTTAATTAAAATTCAAGGACCAAGGTGTAAAAATTTAATCGCTATTGAGTTTTAAATTAGAAAAGACTTGAGGACCAATTTAGAAATTATCCAAAAGGTAAAAATGGTTATTTAACCATTATTTAACATGAGTTAGGGGATGATGATGGTTAATTCCACTTAGTTTAATTTATTATTAAAATATACATAATCATTTCTTAATTATCTAATTAAATATGGTTAATTAAACCAAGCTAATTTTAATCTAAGGATATATACTAAATTGAGTGGAATATTGTCACCTTCTCCATTTGTTCCAACCATCCATGCTATAGAAAAATAAAGAAAGAAAGCTTTTAGTTCATTCAAACATTCGGCCAACAATTGATTAAGGTAATCAAGAATTTTCCTTATAATTTTTATAGGTTTATGATCATGGGAGTTTGATTTAGCTAACCTATTTATTAATTTGTTCAATTTTTAAGTTTTTAGCAAGTTACCATTAGAGAGAAATTGAAGATTTGGGGCTTAATTTGAAGGATATGATAGTTGATAAACTTAGATGGTGATAAGGACTAAATTAGAAAGTAAACTAAACTTATTAGATAGCTTTGTAACATTAGGGTTAAATTGAATAAATTGAAAACCTATCATGAGATTATACTATGAATATAAAGTAAAGGATCCCCAATGGAAAAATGTGAAATCAAATTTTGACCAGATGTTAGATGTCGAAAAATGTGCATATCCGGAGTATAAGGACTAAATTAAATAAAATAAAAAAAATAAAAGTGGCTATGTATTTGGATATAAATTGGGTGTAAATTGATATTGTTTTTACTATTGAATTATCGAACGTAGCTAAGACGACACCTGGCCATCGCGAGAGAAGGGAAAGTCGAGAATCATAGGCTAGTAGCGGGAAATTCAGTTTATACTTTTATAATTCAATATCATTAAATATTTATGCATATACAAGTTGATTGCATGATTAACTATCGAGATAAGCTTATGGTTTTCGTATGATTCGATTTCTGTTGAATGATAATGTGTTGAGAATTGAATTGAAATGTGCCTAACATAAATGAACATGATATGAAATCAATAATGGTATACTATGTGAATTGACGATGAAATGAAATGAAATATGATATGTGAATTGGTTATAACATGTACTTGGATCATTGGTACCCTATTAACTATGCGAGCAAAGTTATATATAGTTGGCATGCCATAGGATTAGATTGTAACTCTTATGTAAAAAAAACTTAAGTACTATATGAACTTAAGTACTGTTATGTAAATAAAAAACGAATGTGACAGTGTTCCTCAAAGTTTAGTCATCGTTGTCTTCATACACAAACCGAAATCATTCATTAGACTCCCAATGACGTAGTTTTGCCAAATTTAGGTCTCAAAAGAGATAAAATATAAGAAAAACTTTCATTTTCACTAAAATCTAAAAATCAATAAAAAAATAAACATTAAAAAACTCATAAACTACTTGAAAACAAGCTTGTTAGGTTGAGAAAGCTTAATTTGACATATCAAATTACGATAGATCACAAAGTTGAACAATCGTTCCATATTTATTGCATGGATCCATCTTCACAAGGTAACCTTGAATCCATCTTGATTTGCCCAAATCTCATCAAATCAATTATCCTTGACATAATGATACAAAAGATGGTAAAATCACCTCATATATTCATGGATTGCATATCACAAATTATATAAGGTAAGTAAACAACATAAGGATCCTTGAAAATTTCTTTGCTTGATTCAATCTCTTTTGCAATGATAAGCACAAGATTAGTTGCACAAGATCCTAAAAAGGATGTAAGCAAGTCATCAAAATATTTTTGTCAAACATGCCAACAAATAAAGAAAGTAATGTGCCTATCGCTTCCATTGGCACTTAGACAACCACTTCAAAAACGAGTCAACAAAAAATATTAAAATCAGTCATGAACATGGGCCTAATAAAATTTATATCTTTACTTTGAAAGTGAACTAGTTATTGGACTAAAAAACTTATTTTAGAGTCCCCAATTTATATCAATATTTGATATTATTAATAATAACATTTTGGACATTAAGAATTAAAAAACTACAATCTTGGCATGATGGTCATGGGTGTTCACCATTCTGCCACAAACACTAGAGAATCATCAAAGTTTGGTTTTTCCTCTTTTTCTTTCTTTATTTTCATTTATAGAACTTAGAGTATGAGAAGAAGCAAAAACTAAAAACTCCATGATTAAGACCCAAAATACTGATCTTTCATCCAAATAAAACGTTTTACTTTCCCTTCATCTTCACTTATCATTAATGTCCTATTCCATTTTAAAATGATTCTCCTTGCTTCGATTTTCCCTTTGATATAAAGGATTGGAGAATGAAAATTTGAAATATTGGGCAAATTACAAAAATTAAGGGTTTGGTTTGAGGCGTAGGGTTAGGCAATAATTGAGAATTTTAGATTTAGTAATTTACATAAATTAGGAATTAGGGATTTCAAAATTTTGAGATTTGACTTCAATATAAGCAAATAACGGAATGAAATTTTGTTTCTTTCTCAATTTCGATCACAAATTTAAAAAAAATTTCCATCAAAATTTCACTTTAATCAAAAAGATCGTAAGAATACTAATGGGTGCATGGCTGAATTTTTTTTTTGTTTGATATTATTAAAAACAAGGGTTCTTTTAACTCTCTTTTCTTTATTTTTATTTTCCAAAGATAGAATAGTGGAAGGAAAAAACAAAAATTTTGAATTTAATTTTAATTTTTTAGTTAGCAATGACATGTAAAAACAATCTTACATGACATTATATAATTGGATGGGATTATTGCTTATGTGATGGGAAAAGTTCACCTAATAATTTCTCGAGACAAAGATGGCGATTAATTAAGAAGTAAATTAATTTCAATTTATTAGAATTTTAAATTTTCACCATCTTTAGATTTTTTAGGCTTGCAATTGCATGGAGAGATGGAAGTTGTCATCCAATCACACGATGGAAGACAAAAAAAATTTTAGCGCAAATCCAGCTTTGTCATTATTTGCTGCGCCAATTAAAGTCATGAAGTATCGTATGGGTTAGAATTTTCGTCTAAGTAGATTTGCTGTGTTAATTTTTTTGTGAAATAGTTAAATGTTAATATTTTTGTCGTTGACTTTCAGGTTCGATTTCTCTCGTGCTCACATTTGTATTTCTTATTTCATGTTGTTTTGAGCTTTTTTCTATTTTTAATTAATATTTTTGACACATTAGTTCTTTTGGTTAGATGATTAGATAATTGTGATTTCATCATTGAATCCTAAATTTGATTCCTCTTATAAGCAAATATGAAATTTTTAGTCCATATTGTTTCAAGTTTTTTTATTTTTAATTAATAACTCTTTCATTTATAAAATCAAACAGTAAATATATAATTATTTTTTAAAAACATCAATTAATTTTTTAGATATATTTATATATATATAATACTACTCTAATGTAAACATTAAAATAATGTTAAGATGACTATATAAAAATTTCCATAAATAAAAAATGTATAAAATTAATAAATATTAAAAAAATATAATATAAATATTTTTTTTAAAAATTAAAAAATAATATGGACGGATCTAAAATGGGCTTGAGTTAGTCTTTTGCAAATATGGGTGGGTTTGGGCAAAACTTTAGGCCTAGATTTTGTTTCGGGCCCAGTTTGGGTAAGCATAAAATATGTTAATATCATGCTTAGATCCGACCCGAACTTGACTCGACCCGGACTATGAGCACCTCTAGAAATAACAAGAAATAAAAAATTACATATTAAAATGCTTATAAAAAGAATTGAACTTAAGACTCAAGGATGAAACCACAGTTATTGTCGAAATCATCTTTTCGAAAAACGACGAGTTTCGAAAATTCTTTTAAAATCGAAAAATAATGGGAGTCGCCACCAATATTTTATTTGGTGTGATTGGATCACCACAAAACGTTTAAAAAACTGTTTTGAAAAACATGTAGGTCTTCGAAATCCAAAAAACAGGTTCGGGAGTCGGTTACGCATAAGGAAGGTTTAGCACCCTCATACGCCTAAAATTGGTACCACATTGATTACTTTTGGGTCTTAATTTGTTAAAACATTTGAAAACTCGAGTAAAATTTACCGATCTTTGTCTCTGGAAAACTTCATATGATTTTCAAAAATCCTATTTGGAGAAAATCGTCCGTGTGTTTCAAATTTCTAGGAGAACTGGGAGTCGTGTCCAACACGTTAAGGCACTATGTTCTCGGAATTTCGAAATTAAAAGACGTTTTGAAGAACTACAAAGCGGATATTCGATTGCGTGAATTATACGAAAATCACACCCAGCACGTTTGGACATGGTTTTTTGAGGTTTTCACACGAAAGGATATTGCCTCGTTTTTGTTTTAAAATTATTTGTATATATATATATATTTTTCGAGAACTTGAAAATTTCGCATTGAATTTAAAATACAATCCTCAGACACATGACTTGGAAAATTTGAAGATAGAATGTCCGTTTACTTCGGCTTCCGCGGAGAATTAAAGTCGTGACCAACACGTCAGGGCATGACGTTCTCGGAATCACGAAGTTAACAGGCATTTTTCAAAAACTTGGAAGAGGATATTCGATTCGTGTGAGTTATACGAAAATCACACCCGACACGTTAGGGCATGATTTCTCGAGTTTCCACACGAAAAGAACGTTGCCTCGATTTCAAAAGAAATTTGGAAACAAACATGTAATTTTTAAGTGCGAATGAACAGTTAATAATGGGGATTAAATAACACGAAATAAAGTAATTAGGCATATAAGTGATACACAAAAATAAAAAATACGAAATACGAAGGCGTAATGATTGAAACTTAAAAACAAATATCAAAGAGGAAGAAAAATAAAAATAATAGAAGTTAAAAATGTGATTTTTGGGTACCCAAGGGAAAATGGTAATTTTGGGAAAGATCGAGGTTAAAAATGGAATTTTGGAAGTTTGGGGGTAAAACGGTAATTTTTGGAAGCTTCGGGGTCAAAAATGGTATTTTTGGAAGTTTAGGGGTAAAATGTAATTTTTAGAAGTTTTGGGGTCAAAAATATAATTTTTGGATGTTTGGGGGTAAAATGGAAATTTTTTGGTGAAATCGAGGTCAAAAATGGAAATTTGGAATGTTTAGGGGTAAAAATGTAATTTTTGGGAAAATCGAGGTCAAAAATGGAATTTTAGGAAGTTCGAGGGTAAAAAAGTAATTTTGGAAAGTTTGGGGTCAAATGGAATTTTGGAAAGTTCGAGGGTAAAAATGTAATTTTTAGAAAGTTCGGGGGTCAAAATATAATTTTGGAGAAGTTTAGGGGTAATAATGTACTTTTTTTTGAAAGTTTAGGGTTAAAAATATAATTTTGTAGAAGTTTGAGGTCAAAATGTAATTTTTGGATAGTTTAGGGACCTCCAAGATAAATAAACCAAAAATGGGTGACAGATGGCAGGCTTTGGTGCTTTCAAAAGGTCAAGGGATTAAAATGAAAATCATTGAAAATTATTGGGCCAATTTAAAATTAATTAAAAGTATGACAATGACTAAATTGAAAATTTGAAAAAAAAAACGGAAGGACCAAATGGGTAAATATCCCTTTTTTGAAAAACACGCGGATACTTAGTGGGTCGGGTCGGCCATGGGTAATAGCTCAAAAGACGTCGTTTTGAGGATGAAATTTAGCCCCCAAAACGACGCTGTTTTGGAAGCTTATAAATAGCACAAAATTGTTTTTTTTTTCACTTTTGCTTCTTCTTTTTTCAAAAACAGTTTTAAAGCTCTCTCATCTCTCTCTCTTTTTCCTCTTTGGAGCTTCAAGGGCAGGCCATGGCTACTATATAACATTATATATGTTTTACATCGACACCAACACGAAGTTTGCTAGGTACATAGCCTGATTACATCGACACGAAGCCTGCTAGGCATATAACCCAATTTCTTAAAAGCAACCATTCAAATCCCTAATCGATATCAAACGCTCAAACATAATCATCATTTATATGTACAAATAACTCAAGGTACACATTTAATGAAAATTTATGTAAATACAAAATTGATAAAACAAATTTATTTGTGTAGTGACAACGAATATTTGACAAAAATCACTCGACCACTTTTCTCTTTACACGTTTGTCTACCAAAGTATCCGTTTATTGATATGCATGGACTTTTAGAACAGAACATTCAAGCTCACTTCTCTAATGGTTTTCAGTTGTAAGAAAGAAAAGAAAAGAAATTAATGGAAAGATGATGACTTTCCCCACTTGTTTCTTTGTTTAAATTATTAGATCACTTATTTACTCTTATCTCTTTAATGTAATTTCAGAATTTTCTAAACAAACAATTCCACTCACTGTATATATATATGAAAAATTACCCATTGAAACCATAATCATTTTCTTTTCTTTAATCTTTATGAATATTCTTTCAACAAATAGAAAAATGTGAGACTAATTCTTTTCAACTTTCTCAATTTAGTTCATTCTACTAATCATTCAACTAACTATAAAAATAAATATACTAAATTCTTATATGACCTTATATGAATTAAATAAATAGTAAAATCAACTCATTAAACAAAGTTTTTAAATCTCGAAACTATCTCTTCAAACTCCACTAAAAATAGGCTATTACAACTGTTGGGAGTCGACTTGATTAAGCAATGAACAAGTAAAAATAGCAAAAGAAATTGAGAAATTGAACACACAAATTTAACGTGAAAAAACCTATTAAAGAGGATAAAAAACCACGGGCAATATTATAACGAAAAAAAAACGAAGAGTGCAAAAGATGGAAATAAAACTAAACCCCGAAAAACTCGAAAACAAAGAACCCTCAAAACGTAGACACAAAATTCTCCAAAAGTGTTAGGACTTCTAAGCTCTAATGGGTGTATTTTCTAAGGTTGTAAAAGAGCCTATTTATAGGCTAAATTCCTACGTCAAATAATAATAAAATAATCTAGATTAATCAGAATTTAATTGAAACAAATAAACATAGTTTAACTAAAAGATTATTTCCCAAATTTGACTAAAATATGAGTCATACTTTAACAAAACTCCACCTTGACTCGTATTTCCACAACGCCATCTTTGTCAAAGCCCATCACGGTCTATCTTGAACTATGCAGGGAATTAACTGAGTAGAATCTGTGCTTAGAAACTTGAAGACTTCTACCCTTCAACTTGTGCATTGCGAAATCAAAACTAACCCGGGTCTGATTTTCACAAACATAATGTCTTAACTTTCCAAAACCTACATCTAAAAGAGAATCTCTCTTCAACGAAATGGGCATACCTTTTTCCTTCCTATTACCAAGTTGCCTCCGCTCCAAACGAGTTGACTTCAACCACGTAATAGACGTCTAATTTCATCGGTCACTGTAGAATCTTCCAGAATATAAAGACTGCCGGTTCTTTTACCTTTTAACAAAATGAGAGCCCCACGAGACAACTTAATGCTACTAGACTCAATGTTGATCCTACAACCTTTCGTGCCTAAAATACTCAAAGAGATAAGATTCTTTTGTAAACCAGGTACATACCTAACATTTGAGAATGTCCTAATCGTCTCATCGTGCATTCTAATTTTAATAGTACCAATACCGATTACCTTACTGCATGAATCATTTTTCATGCGCACAACTCCGCCTTCAACCGAACTGTATGTGAAGAACCATTCTCTATTGGGACACATGTGGAAAGAACATCCTGAATCTAGGATCCACTCTTACATAAGCTCAGAGCTTTTGCTTGTTGACACTAACAAAAAATCATCACCCCTTTCCTAGGCCAAATTAGCACCAGCTGCATCTTCCTTGTTACTCTCAATAGCACTTTTATTTCACAATTGGAAACAATCTACTTTGACATGACCTAACTTCTTACAATAGCGACACCTTTTGTCTCGCTTCTTTAATGCTACCAAAATGAAAGCTTGCTTGTATGCCTTGCTATCTGAACCAAACTCATTGTTGAGTTTGTCTTTACTCAACAAATGACCCTTCAGATCCTCGAATGAAAGTTTGTCTCTGCCATAAATTAGGGTTTCCCTGAAAGACTTGTATGAAGGGGGTAAAGAACACAATAATAGCATAGTTTAATCTTCATCGTCAATCTTAACCTTAACATTTTTTAAATCATTCAAAAGAGTAATGAATTGACTGATGTGATCTCTAAGAAGCTCACCTTCGTTCATACGAAACGTAAATAGACGTTCTTTCAACACTAAACGGTTAGCTAGAGACTTAGTCGCATAAAGAGTTTCTATCCTTTTCCATAAGGCAGATGAGGCCTTCTCCATCAATACCTCTTGCAATACCCTATTCGCGAGGCACAACTGGATTGCAAACAGAGCCTTTTCATCAAGCTCTTCCCATTCTAACTGATCTAGCTTCTCGAGATTTTTCCCAGTAACGACCTTTTTTCAAGCCAGTCTGAGCTAGAATTGTCATCATCCGAACTTGCCACATATTAAAATTTGTGACCATCGAACTACTCAATGTCGAACCTTGTTGTTGCCATCTCTGAACGGTCTGATTTGCGAAAATCAAACTAGTCTAATACCAGTTGTTAGGGATCGACCCGATTACGCAACGAACAAGTAAAAATAGCGAAAGAAATTGAGAAATTGAACACACAAATTTAACGTGGAAAAATCTCTCCGAAGAGAATAAAAAACCACGAGCGAAGATAATTTTACTAAAACGGCAAAAGAACGAAGAGTACAAAAGATGGAGATAAAACTAAACCCTAAAAAACTCAAAAATAAAGAACCCTCAAAACGTTAACACAAAATTCTCCAAAAGTGTTAGGAGTTCTAATCTCTAATGGGTGTGTTTTCTAATGTTGTAAAAGAGTCTATTTATAGGCTAAATTCCTAGGTCAAATAATAATAAAATGACAAAAATTAATCATAATTTAATTGAAACAAATAAACAGAGTTTTACTAAAAGATTATTTCTCAAATTTGACTGATATATGAGTCATACTTCAATAACAGTCAACATCTTTAATTTGTGTGTTCTCTCCTTTATTATTATTTGTATTAGTTGATTTTTTATTGCATCTTAATATTCAATAGTAATTAGTCGGGTGAGTTCGTTGCATTTAGGAATCTTCAATTTGGCTTTGGTGTCCCAGTTCAATATTGTTGTTCAGTTTTGAAGTTACATTTGTGTGAGATATAACCCAATGTCCCCAACAATTGGTATCATAGCCTCCCTGAAGAAGTGTTAATTTTCTTAGTATGCTCTATGGTTGTGGCATTGTCTGATTTTTCAAATTAGAAAAGAAATTTCCACCATTGGAGATTGTTGTGGTTGTTTGATAATTGGATATAAGTGTGGTTGTGTGAAAGTGCATGTCTAGAAAAAATTCTTGATAGAAAAGACTTGGTATTTAAGAATGTCTTTATGACCCACCTCTTTTTCTTAGGAACTTTCTTGGTGCACTGTGCTTGAGCTACAGTAATTATTCCACTATCAAGTGATTACCATTGAATATCTTTAGTTGGTGTTGAAATGGCATCGAGGCCATCGTCAAGCTCGTCACCCAAAATATAACGACTTGACTTTAAGTGGTGTCAAAAATACAGTTTCAGAACCTTATTTCTGCAAACCGAGTTCATAAATATAAAATAAAAAGATTAATGAAGTTATTATGAAAATATATTGAAGTTTGGTTAAGTAATTTAACAGAGAAATTAGTTAATTAAAATTCAGGGACTAAGGTGTAAAAATTTAATCGCTATTGAGTTTTAAATTAGAAAAGACTTGAGGACCAATTTAGAAATTATCCAAAAGGTCAAAATGGTTATTTAACCATTATTTAACATGAGTTAGGGGATGATGATGGTTAATCCCACTTAGTTTAATTTATGATTAAAATATACATAATCATTTCTTAATTATCTAATTAAATATGGTTAATTAAACCAAGCTAATTTTAATCTAAGTATATATACTAAATTGAGTGGAAGATTGTCACCTTCTCCATTTGTTCCAACCATCCATGCTATAGAAAAATAAAGAAAGAAAGCTTTTAGTTCATTCAAACATTCGGCCAACAATTGATTAAGGTAATCAAGAATTTTCCTTATAATTTTTATAGGTTTATGGTCATGGGAGTTTGATTTAGCTAACCTATTTGTTAATTTGTTCAATTGTTAAGTTTTTAGCAAGTTACCATTAGAGAGAAATTGATGATTTGGGGCTTAATTTGAAGGATATGATAGTTGATAAACTTGGATGGTGATAAGGACTAAATTAGAAAGTAAACTAAACTTATTAGATAGCTTTGTAACATTAGGGTTAAATTGAATAAATTGAAAACCTATCATGAGATTATACTATGAATATAAAGTAAAGGATCCCCAATGGAAAAATGTGAAATCAGATTTTGACCCGATGTTAGATGTCGAAAAATGTGCATATCCGGAGTATAAGGACTAACTTAAATAAAATAAAAAAATAAAAGTGGTTATGTATTTGGAGGTAAATTGGGTGTAAATTGATTTTGTTTTTACTATTGAATTATCGAACGTAGCTAAGACGACATCGGGCCATCACGAGAGAAGGGAAAGTCGAGAATCATAGGCGAGTAGCGAGAAATTCAGTTTATACTTTTATAATTCAATATCATTAAATATTTATGCATATACATGTTTATTGCATGATTAACTATCAAGATCAGCTTATGGTTTTCGTATGATTCGATTTGTGTTCAATGATAATGTGTTGAGAATTGAATTGAAATGTGCCTAACATAAATGAGCATAATATGAAATCAATAATGGTATACTATGTGAATTGACGATGAAATGAAATGAAATATGATATGTGAATTGGTTATAACATGTACTTGGATAATTGGTACCCTATTAACTATTCAAGCAAAGTTATATATAGTTGGCATGCCATAGGATTAGATTGTAACTCTTATGTAAAAGAAACTTAAGTACTATATGAACTTAAGTACTGTTATGTAAATAAAAAACGAATGTGACAGTGTTCCTCAAAGTTTAGTTATCGTTGTCTTCATACACAAACCGAAATCATTCATTAGACTCCCAATGACGTAGTTTTGCCAAATTTAGGTCTCAAAAGAGATAAAATATAAGAAAAACTTTCATTTTCACTAAAATCTAAAAATCAATAAAAAAATAAACATTAAAAAACTCATAAACTACTTGAAAACAAGCTTGTTAGGTTGAGAAAGCTTAATTTGACATATCAAATTACGATAGATCACAAAGTTGAACAATCCTTCCATATTTATTGCATGGATCCATCTTCACAAGGTAACCTTGAATCCATCTTGATTTGCCCAAATCTCATCAAATCAATTATCCTTGACATAATGATACAAAAGATGGTAAAATCACCTCATATATTCATGGATTGCATATCACAAATTATATAAGGTAAGTAAACAACATAAGGATCCTTGAAAATTTCTTTGCTTGATTCAATCTCTTTTGCAATGATAAGCACAAGATTAGTTGCACAAGATCCTAAAAAGGATGTAAGCAAGTCATCAAAATATTTTTGTCAAACATGCCAACAAATAAAGAAAGTAATGTGCCTATCGCTTCCATTGGCACTTAGACAACCACTTCAAAAACGAGTCAACAAAAAATATTAAAATCAGTCATGAACATGGGCCTAATAAAATTTATATCTTTACTTTGAAAGTGAACTAGTTATTGGACTAAAAAACTTATTTTAGAGTCCCCAATTTATATCAATATTTGATATTATTAATAATAACATTTTGGACATTAAGAATTAAAAAACTACAATCTTGGCATGATGGTCATGGGTGCTCACCATTCTGCCACAAACACTAGAGAATCATCAAAGTTTGTTTTTTCCTCTTTTTCTTTCTTTATTTTCATTTATAGAACTTAGAGTATGAGAAGAAGCAAAAACTAAAAACTCCATGATTAAGACCCAAAATACTGATCTTTCATCCAAATAAAACGTTTTACTTTCCCTTCATCTTCACTTATCATTAATTTCCTATTCCATTTCAAAATGATTCTCCTTGCTTCGATTTTCCCTTTGATATAAAGGATTGGAGAATGAAAATTTGAAATATTGGGCAAATTACAAAAATTAAGGGTTTGGTTTGAGGCGTAGGGTTAGGCAATAATTGAGAATTTTAGATTTAGTAATTTACATAAATTAGGAATTAGGGATTTCAAAATTTTGAGATTTGACTTCAATATAAGCAAATAATGGAATGAAATTTTGATTCTTTCTCAATTTCGATCACAAATTTAAAAAACATTTCCATCAAAATTTCACTTTAATCAAAAAGATCGTAAGAATACTAATGGGTGCATGGATGAATTTTTTTTTGTTTGATATTATTAAAAACAAGGGTTCTTTTAACTCTCTTTTCTTTATTTTTATTTTCCAAAGATAGAATAGTTGAAGGAAAAAACAAAAATTTTGAATTTAATTTTAATTTCTTAGTTAGCAATGACATGTAAAAACAATCTTACATGACATTATATAATTGGATGGGATTATTGCTTATGTGATGGGAAAAGTTCACCTAATAATTTCTCGAGACAAAGATGGAGATTAATTAAGAAGTAAATTAATTTCAATTTATTAGAATTTTAAATTTTCACCATCTTTAGATTTTTTAGTCTTGCAATTGCATGGAGAGATGGAAGTTGTCATCCAATCACACGATGGAAGACAAAAAAAATTTTAGCGCAAATCCAGCTTTGTCATTATTTGCTGCGCCAATTAAAGTCATGAAGTATCGTATGGGTTAGAATTTTCGTCTAAGTAGATTTGTTGTGTTAATTTTTGTGAAATAGTTAAATGTTAATATTTTTGTCGTTGACTTTCAGGTTCAATTTCTCTCGTGCTCACATTTGTATTTCTTATTTCATGTTGTTTTGAGCTTTTTTCTATTTTTAATTAATATTTTTGACACATTAGTTCTTTTGGTTAGATGATTAGATAATTGTGATTTCATCGTTGAATCCTAAATTTGATTCCTCTTATAAGCAAATATGAAAATTTTAGTCCATATTGTTTCAAGTTTTTTTATTTTTAATTAATAACTCTTTCATTTATAAAATCAAACAGTAAATATATAATTATTTTTTAAAAACATCAATTAATTCTTTAGATATATTTATATATATATAATACTACTCTAATGTAAACCTTAAAATAATGTTAAGATGACTATATAAAAATTTCAATAAATAAAAAATGTATAAAATTAATAAATATTAAAAAAATATAATATAAATATTTTTTAAAAAAATTAAAAAATAATATGGACGGATCTAAAATGGGCTTGAGTTAGTCTTTTGCAAATATGGGTGGGTTTGGGCAAAACTTTAGGCCTAGATTTTGTTTCGGGCCCAGTTTGGGTAAGCATAAAATATGTTAATATCATGCTTAGATCCGACCCGAACTTGACTCGACCCGGACTATGAGCACCTCTAGAAACAACAAGAAATAAAAAATTACATATTAAAATGCTTATAAAAAGAATTGAACTTAAGACTCAAGGATGAAACCACAGTTATTGTCGAAATCATCTTTTCGAAAAACGACGAGTTTCGAAAATTCTTTTAAAATCGAAAAATAATGGGAGTCGCCACCAATATTTTATTTGGTGTGATTGGATCACCACAAAACGTTTAAAAAACTGTTTTGAAAAACATGTAGGTCTTCGAAATCCAAAAAACAGGTTCGGGAGTCGGTTACACATAAGGAAGGTTAAGCACCCTCATACGCCCAAAATTGGTACCACATTGATTACTTTTGGGTCTTAATTTGTTAAAACATTTGAAAACTCGAGTAAAATTTATCGATCTTTGTCTTTGGAAAACTTCATATGATTTTCAAAAATCCTATTTGAAGAAAATCGTCCGTGTGTTTCAAATTTCTAGGAGAACTGGGAGTCGTGTCCAACACGTTAAGGCACTATGTTCTCGGAATTTCGAAATTAAAGGACGTTTTGAAGAACTTCAAAGCGGATATTCGATCGCGTGAATTATACGAAAATCACACCCAGCACGTTTGGACATGGTTTTTTGAGGTTTTCACACGAAAGGATATTGCCTCGTTTTTGTTTTGAAATTATTTGTATATATATATATTTTTTTCGAGAACTTGAAAATTTCGCATTGAATTTAAAATACAATCCTCAGACACATGACTTGGAAAATTTGAAGATAGAATGCCCGTTTACTTCGGCTTTCGCGGAGAATTAAAGTCATGACCAACACGTCAGGGCATGACGTTCTCGGAATCACGAAGTTAACAGGCATTTTTCAAAAACTTGGAAGAGGATATTCGATTCGTGTGAGTTATACGAAAATCACACCCGACACGTTAGGGCATGATTTCTCGAGTTTCCACACGAAAAGAACGTTGCCTCGATTTCAAAAGAATTTTGGAAACAAACATGCAATTTTTAAGTGCGAATGAACAGTTAATAATGGGGATTAAATAACACGAAATAAAGTAATTAGGCATATAAGTGATACACAAAAATAAAAAATACGAATTACGAAGGCGTAATGATTGAAACTTAAAAACAAATATCAAAGAGGAAGAAAAATAAAAATAATAGAAGTTAAAAATGTGATTTTTGGGTACCCAAGGGAAAAATGGTAATTTTGGGAAAGATCGGGGTTAAAAATGGAATTTTGGAAGTTTGGGGGTAAAACAGTAATTTTTGGAAGCTTCGGGGTCAAAAATGGTATTTTTGGAAGTTTAGGGGTAAAATGTAATTTTTAGAAGTTTTGGGGTCAAAAATATAATTTTTGGATGTTTGGCGGTAAAATGGAAATTTTTTGGTGAAATCGAGGTCAAAAATAGAAATTTGGAATGTTTAGGGGTAAAAATGTAATTTTTGGGAAAATCGAGGTCAAAAATGGAATTTTAGGAAGTTCGAGGGTAAAAAAGTAATTTTGGAAAGTTTGGGGTCAAATGGAATTTTGGAAAGTTCGAGGGTAAAAATGTAATTTTTAGAAAGTTCGGGGGTCAAAATATAATTTTGGAGAAGTTTAGGGGTAATAATGTAATTTTTTTTGAAAGTTTAGGGTTAAAAATATAATTTTGTAGAAGTTTGAGGTCAAAATGTAATTTTTGGATAGTTTAGGGACCTCCAAGATAAATAAACCAAAAATGGGTGACACATGGCAGGCTTTGGTGCTTTCAAAAGGTCAAGGGATTAAAATGAAAATCATTGAAAATTATTGGGCCAATTTAAAATTAATTAAAAGTATGACAATGACTAAATTGAAATTTTGAAAAAAAAAACGGAAGGACCAAATGGGTAAATATCCCTTTTTTGAAAAACACGCGGATACTTAGTGGGTCGGGTCAGCCATGGGTAATAGCTCAAAAGACGTCGTTTTGAGGATGAAATTCAGCCCCCAAAACGACGCTGTTTTGGAAGCTTATAAATAGCACAAAATTGTTTTTTTTTTCACTTTTGCTTCTTCTTTTTTCAAAAAGAGTTTTAAAGCTCTCTCATCTCTCTCTCTTTTTCCTCTTTGGAGCTTCAAGGGCAGGCCATGGCTACTATATAACATTATATATGTTTTACATCGACACCAACACGAAGTCTGCTAGGCGCATAGCCTGATTACATCGACACGAAGCCTGCTAGGCATATAACCCAATTTCTTAAAAGCAACCATTCAAATCCCTAATCGATATCAAACGCTCAAACATAATCATCATTTATATGTATAAATAACTCAAGGTACACATTTAATGAAAATTTATGTAAATACAAAATTGATAAAACAAATTTATTTGTGCAGTGACAACGAATATTTGACAAAAATCACTCGACCACTTTTCTCTTTACACTTTTGTCTACCAAAGTATCCGTTTATTGATATGCATGGACTTTTAGAACAGAACATTCAAGCTCACTTCTCTAATGGTTTTCAGTTGTAAGAAAGAAAAGAAAAGAAATTAATGGAAAGATGATGACTTTCCCCACTTGTTTCTTTGTTTAAATTATTAGATCACTTATTTACTCTTATCTCTTTAATGTAATTTCAGAATTTTCTAAACAAACAATTCCACTCACTGTATATATATATGAAAAATTACCCATTGAAACCATAATCATTTTCTTTTCTTTAATCTTTATGAATATTCTTTCAACAAATAGAAAAATGTGAGACTAATTCTTTTCAACTTTCTCAATTTAGTTCATTCTACTAATCATTCAACTAACTATAAAAATAAATATACTAAATTCTTATATGACCTTATATGAATTAAATAAATAGTAAAATCAACTCATTAAACAAAGTTTTTAAATCTCGAAACTATCTCTTCAAACTCCACTAAAAATAGGCTATTACAACTGTTGGGAGTCGACTTGATTAAGCAATGAACAAGTAAAAATAGCAAAAGAAATTGAGAAATTGAACACACAAATTTAACGTGAAAAAACCTATTAAAGAGGATAAAAAACCACGGGCAATATTATAACGGAAAAAAAACGAAGAGTGCAAAAGATGGAAATAAAACTAAACCCCGAAAAACTCGAAAACAAAGAACCCTCAAAACGTAGACACAAAATTCTCCAAAAGTGTTAGGACTTCTAAGCTCTAATGGGTGTATTTTCTAAGGTTGTAAAAGAGCCTATTTATAGGCTAAATTCCTACGTCAAATAATAATAAAATAATCTAGATTAATCAGAATTTAATTGAAACAAATAAACATAGTTTAACTAAAAGATTATTTCCCAAATTTGACTAAAATATGAGTCATACTTTAACAAAACTCCACCTTGACTCGTATTTCCACAACGCCATCTTTGTCAAAGCCCATCACGGTCTATCTTGAACAATGCAGGGAATTAACTGAGTAGAATCTGTGCTTAGAAACTTGAAGACTTCTACCCTTCAACTTGTGCATTGTGAAATCAAAACTAACCCGGGTCTGATTTTCACAAACATAATGTCTTAACTTTCCAAAACCTACATCTAAAAGAGAATCTCTCTTCAATGAAATGGCATACCTTTTTCCTTCCTATTACCAAGTTGCCTCCGCTCCAAACGAGTTGACTTCAACCCCGTAATAGACGTCTGATTTCATCGGTCACTGTAGAATCTTCCAGAATATAAAGACTGCCGGTTCTTCTACCTTTTAACAAAATGAGAGCCCCACGAGACAACTTAATGCTACTAGACTCAATGTTGATCCTACAACCTTTCGTGCCTAAAATACTCAAAGAGATAAGATTCTTTTGTAAACCAGGTACATACCTAACATTTGAGAATGTCCTAATCGTCTCATCGTGCATTCTAATTTTAATAGTACCAATACCGATTACCTTACTGCATGAATCATTTTTCATGCGCACAACTCCGCCTTCAACCGAACTGTATGTGAAGAACCATTCTCTATTGGGACACATGTGGAAAGAACATCCTGAATCTAAGATCCACTCTTACATAAGCTCAAAGCTTTTGCTTGTTGACACTAACAAAAAATCATCACCCCTTTCGTAGGCCAAATTAACACCAGTTGCATCTTCCTTGTTACTCTCAATAGCACTTTTATTTCACAATTGGAAACAATCTACTTTGACATTACCTAACTTCTTACAATAGCGACACCTTTTGTCTCGCTTCTTTAATGCTACCAAAATGGAAGCTTGCTTGTATGCCTTGCTATCTGAACCAAACTCATTGTTGAGTTTGTCTTTACTCAACAAATGACCCTTCAGATCCTCGAACGAAAGTTTGTCTCTGCCATAAATTAGGGTTTCCCTGAAAGACTTGTATGAAGGGGGTAAAGAACACAATAATAGCATAGTCTAATCTTCATCGTCAATCTTAACCTTAACATTTTTTAAATCATTCAAAAGAGTAATGAATTGACTGATGTGATCTCTAAGAAGCTCACCTTCGTTCATACGAAACGTAAATAGACGTTCTTTCAACACTAAACGGTTAGCTAGAGACTTAGTCGCATAAAGAGTTTCTATCCTTTTCCATAAGGCGGATGAGGCCTTCTCCATCAATACCTCTTGCAATACCCTATTCGCGAGGCACAACTGGATTGCAAACAGAGCCTTTTCATCAAGCTCTTCCCATTCTAACTGATCTAGCTTCTCGAGATTTTTCCCAGTAACGACCTTTTTTCAGGCCAGTCTGAGCTAGAATTGTCATCATCCGAACTTGCCACATATTAAAATTTGTGACCATCGAACTACTCAATGTCGAACCTTGTTGTTGCCATCTCTGAACGGTCTGATTTGCGAAAATCAAACTAGTCTAATACCAGTTGTTAGGGATCGACCCGATTATGCAACGAACAAGTAAAAATAGCGAAAGAAATTGAGAAATTGAACACACAAATTTAACGTGGAAAAATCTCTCCGAAGAGAATAAAAAACCACGAGCAAAGATAATTTTACTAAAACGGCAAAAGAACGAAGAGTACAAAAGATGGAGATAAAACTAAACCCTAAAAAACTCGAAAATAAAGAACCCTCAAAACGTTAACACAAAATTCTCCAAAAGTGTTAGGAGTTCTAATCTCTAATGGGTGTGTTTTCTAATGTTGTAAAAGAATCTATTTATAGGCTAAATTCCTAGGTCAAATAATAATAAAATGACAAAAATTAATCATAGTTTAATTGAAACAAATAAACAGAGTTTTACTAAAAGATTATTTCTCAAATTTGACTGATATATGAGTCATACTTCAATAACAGTCAACATCTTTAATTTGTGTGTTCTCTCCTTTATTATTATTTGTATTAGTTGATTTTTTATTGCATCTTAATATTCAATAGTAATTAGTCGGGTGAGTTCGTTGCATTTAGGAATCTTCAATTTGGCTTTGGTGTCCCAGTTCAATATTGTTGTTCAGTTTTGAAGTTACATTTGTGTGAGATATAACCCAATGTCCCCAACAATTGGTATCATAGCCTCCCTGAAGAAGTGTTAATTTTCTTAGTATGCTCTATGGTTGTGGCATTGTCTGATTTTTCAAATTAGAAAAGAAATTTCCACCATTGGAGATTGTTGTGGTTGTTTGATAATTGGATATAAGTGTGGTTGTGTGAAAGTGCATGTCTAGAAAAAATTCTTGATAGAAAAGACTTGGTATTTAAGAATGTCTTTATGACCCACCTCTTTTTCTTAGGAACTTTCTTGGTGCACTGTGCTTGAGCTACAGTAATTATTCCACTATCAAGTGATTACCATTGAATATCTTTAGTTGGTGTTGAAATGGCATCGAGGCCATCGTCAAGCTCGTCACCCAAAATATAACGACTTGACTTTAAGTGGTGTCAAAAATACAGTTTCAGAACCTTATTTCTGCAAACCGAGTTCATAAATATAAAATAAAAAGATTAAAAGAAAAATTCTTCCAAAAACAAATTAAAATAGGGTTGAGTAAAATTCGATTCGATTCAAAAAATTAAAAAAATAAATCTACTCGCTGTAGCACGCTTTGTCTGCTCCCTGTAACACGCTGAATGTTTTATCCTGTTGCTGTTTTTTTTTCTTTTTTTGTCATTGTATTATCTTTGTGTTTCTTGTCTAGTTGGGTAGAAGTATATTCCCATGGAGGAGGAGTTGGCTGGGTTGAATATTGAACGTGGGGAAGAGGAAGATGCGGTGTCTTTACCGATGGATCTGGTGCTTCATCAATCGGCATATGAACACTGTTTCGTGGGCTGTTTTTTAACAGCAAGTATTGTTCATTTTAAGGCAATGAAGAATAAGATGGCCAATTTGTGGCATCTGCTACGTGGGGTGCAGATTTCAGATCTAGGGGTGAAAAGGTTTCTGTTTAAGTTCTTCAATGAAATAGATCTTGATCGTGTGGTTCAAGACTCTCCGTGAACATTTAATAATCATCTCCTAATTATTCAAAAATTAGAGAAGGATGAGGATCGATTGGAGATTCCCTTAGTGTTTTCTTCGTTTTGGGTGCAGATCCATGATTTACTTCTGATTTTTTTTTTTCAAAATCTGTAGCCATGCAACTGGGTAATTTTATTGGCAAATGCATGGAATATGATTCCAAATAGATTAATAAGGGGTTGAAGGGGTATCTAAGGGTAAGGGTGGCAGTGGATGTGAAGAAGCTATTGAAGAGAAGGAAGAAGATAGTTGGCCGCCTCCGAACGTACTCTCGTTCGGTGTGTGTTTTCGGACTTCCGCAATTATACGGGTCAAGTCGAAATATAGTTTGTACAACAAAATACTTGGTAGTATTCCGAATATTGTACCCAAAGGAGACTTAAAGCAGAAGTGATTTAGATTCTTGCAGAGAAAAGAATTAATTAGTACTATCTTTAGGGATTATAGTATGAAAGTGAAACAAGGGTTTGTGATTGGAAAACATAAAAATAAAGTAAATAAACTAAGAGAAAGAGATATGTAGATTCGATGAACAGATTTAGGGAGATTAGGTCGATTCAATATGGATTCTTCAATTATCGATTTTGGGGACTTTGCTTCAATTAACTAGTTTTTTACCTTAGCAAGATCTTCTGATCTTCCACCAACATAACGAGTCAATAAAGACTACTTATCGCTAGATGTCACAGTCTAAACAGGTTTGGGAAAATATCTTCACGGTTAGGCAATACCAATTTTAGGTTCATTCGAACCTAAATGACTTTCTAGGGTTGTCAGACCTAGTTTTTTTTCACGTTCTTCCTTTAGCAAATAGTTGATCCGCTTGAAAATCCTTATTATACAACAATTAAATAATCATACTTCCACTCCCTAATCCCCCATAATGGGATTTGTTCCTAATGGTTTCTTCAAACATCATAAAAACAATAATATAATTTAACATAAGATTGAATTAATGAAATGAAAAGAAATTTAAATTGTATAACAATCTGTCGGGAAATAATTCCATGATCATTTATGCGAAGTTAAAAATCTCGTTTCTAAAATGGAAAGAAAATAAGAAAGTAAAAATAAAACTAAGTTACAAGGTGTGCAAAACCCTAGTGCTAGAGACCTTATTTATAGTCTTGGACGGTCATTTTTCTCAACCCTAGGTCAGCTGTCATTTCTCGTGTTTAAGTAACATTGTAAAGATCGAAATGTCCTTCACTCGGTGTAAAATCCGTGTCCAGCGGTCGATGTTGCGACACATCAAGTCTTGTTTCGCGACGAAGAGGTCAGTTCACTCCCTTGGCATAGTCATGCAAACGTTGTCGCGACATAGGTGTAGTATGTCACAACAAAGAAGTCAGTTTCAATATTCTTCAAGTCTAGTCCTTTGCTACGATGTAAAGCATTCTGTGTCCTGATGTAGTGATCAGATTCATTCCTAATTAACTTCTAAAGGCCTCCTGCACACTCACAAAGTACGTTAGCTAACCCTTAGGCCTTAATCGACGTTAAAGACAATAAAACGCGCCTTTTTGCACTTTTACGCTTTTTATTCCAAACCAAAAAACTAAACTTATTCCTAAGAAAATAAAAGGAAAATGCTTAATTTCAAGCTCCTAAAGTACGAAAAGTTGTTCAATCTATTAGGTACAAAACCAGCAGATCAAACTCCCCCACACTTAAGTCATTGTTTGTCCTCAAGTAAACAAAACAAGAAAATCAAGCAAAGGAGCCTGAGTCTATATCATACTAGGATTAAGTTCGTAACATCTACTATAGGCATTATATATTTCTCAACAATTTCAACATGATGAGCAAGTAACTTTACCATTCTTAAGTAAAAACATATTAGTTCAGTAAGTTACAAGAAATATAAACATCAAAGTCTCATTGGTATAACTCTATCAATGCCTAATACAAGTACTTCAATTATCCTAGCACAATATAGATAGCCATAATAAGATCATGTAATTCCACATTTATTTATGCATAGAGTTGTTTAAGTCACATAGGGTTCTTCGGTTTGTAATGATCTGAGGCTTAGGACAGGTATGAAATTCAAAGATAGTAAGCACAAGAGATTACAAACACAAAAATGGTTTGGCACTTTGTATTGTTCGCTATTCTCCTCCTTTAGTGTCCCATTCCATCTCACCTCCTTATTTCTCCTTCTCTCACCTTCCTTTTCTCTCTACTTAGGAAATCTCAACATAGTTTAATCCCTTTAGCTAGCCTATGAGTATTCTTCTATTTCTTTAGTGAGATTTTTCTTTTCTTTTTGGTGTTTCTGTGACTGTCACTTTTCTCACTCATGAATTTTTCTCTTTCGTGTCGACTCATTTTTTTTCTTTTCTTTTTTTCGATTTTTCATTGCTTTTCTATTTCTAGTTATACTAAAGTTCATATTTCATATTGATTTTCCTATTTCACTCTTTGTTTTACAACCTCCACTTTAATGTGTCTACTTACCCTTAATACATATGGTCATACGTCTATTATCGTGTCAAATAGGACGAAAGAAAAGAATACACACAAATAATCTTTTTAGACTTAAAGGTTTGTAATATAGTTCATCAAGAAGGGTCATTAGGCTCAAAGATAGGTACTGAATGGTAATTTAGAACAAGGTTTTGCTTTTTAGCTCTAGATGTATTCAAACAATGCCTTAAGTCATCCCTAAACATCTCAATTTACATAAATGTCAATTTAGTCATATAATCCCAAAAATTATTATCAATCATATATACTAGTATACTCGTTTCCACATACCATTCACATCATTTGGTACCAACGATACTTTTCTATCTATACTTAATGTAAACTATTAGTTTCATGCTTAAAAATTTAAAATTTTCTCATCATGCCAAATTTATCAAAAAATACAATCAACCTATTATAAATGCTCGTAACCAATAACTTGTATTTCTACAAGCTTAAGCACACATAAAAGCAAAAAATAAAAGAAATGCTAAAAATAAAAACTAAATGCAATAATTCTTGTGTTACCCCCCACACTTTAGACAACATATTGTTCTCAATGTGTGGCCCCTAAAAAGTAAGGAACGAAGTTACCCGATTGAGCGTGAAAGCTCCTCTTCTAATGGTGGTGTCCTTTTCCCTTTTGTCATGAATGACTTGATTTGTTATGTCTCCATAATGTGGGGTTTTTACATAAAAATTAAAACATGTACATGCAAGAATAAATTCTACTTCTACTCCTACTTCTACTAATTCTGTAAGTCTTTAAAACCAAAAACATCCCAAAAGTACAAATCTTAAAAATAAATAACATAAAGTCTTTAAAAATTGTTCAAAAAACTTCATTCATCCTTTGAGTCGGATTGAGGATCCATTGGAGCTTTACCTTTTTCGGAGTAATTTTGATGAGAGCTCCCACCTTGTTGTCTTGCTAGGCTCCAAATCACCGATCCTTTGGGAGTTGAATATTGAGGCTAGAATATTGCCTTATACTCATCTTCTGTGTCAAGGTCCTCTTTCTCCACATTGGCCCCTCCAAACTCAGCTTCCTCGTCAATACCTTTTTCTTCCCTAAACATGTTCGGTGGATAATTCAAGGTTGGTAACCCGTTCATTCTTGCAAACTCTTTCAATATAGGACTCATTTCCTACATCCACCGAATCATGCTATCAAGCTTGGTGTTGATACTTCCTTGACTTTGTTTCTCGGTCTTCGATTTCTCCTTTCTTTTTACTGAAACTGATACATCCATCTTTTCCTTTCTTCTTTGTTTCCACTCCTTAATTTGTTTAAATTGAAGCTCAACATATTGTTTGTACAAGGAGTCATCGATGATGCTTCGAGTTGGCTTCAGGAATTGCTCATTCTCACTCATTGGCACTCTTGCCTTCTTGCATAGTGTCATCACCAAATGAGGAAAGAAAAGGCCACTTTTTTAGCCTTGGGTACACCGCTTCATTTCTTGGAAGATCCAAGCACCTACACAGATTTGGTTCCACTACAAAATGTCATATAATAGAAGAGCTAGAAAAAGAATTAACGTTAGAGACGTTTAAAGCAGGTGCAATTCGTGTCGACAAAAATTGCATCCACATTTTGGCTACCGAAAACATGATAGCTTGGTTAAAATTAGAAGGTTTGTTTATATCAGGTCTATAGTTCCAAACACCCCTTCCCTTAGTTAAAAACTGAATAATCTCTTCCATATCAACTTTTTTAAACAAATTAAAATCCACACTGTCAACATAATCCTTCTCATAATATGGAACATTATAATACTCACAGATATTAACTGACTCCGAACATACTCTCATTCGGTGTAGATTTTAGGCCTCCGTAAGTATACAGGTCAGGTTGTAAATATAGTGTGTATAACGAAACTCTTGATAGTTTTTCGACGATCGTACCCAAAGGAGGCGTGAGGTAATAGTAAATTAAATCCCTGCAAAGAATAAAATTTATTAGTAATCACTTTAGGGATTATAGTAAGAAAAATAATAAAAATATTTGATCGTAAAAAGCATAAATAAAAACAAAATAAAGTAAACTGTTGAGATGTAGAAGATCAATAAATGGCTTTAGGGATTTTAGGTTGCTTCAGTATGAGTTCTTCAATTGTTGGGCTTTAGGGATTTTCCTTCAATCAACTAGTCACTACCCCAGTTCGGCCAGCATAGCAAGTCAATAAAAACTAGTTATCGCTAGATGTCATAGTTTAAACTGATTTGGGGAAAAGGTTTTCACGGATGGGAAACACCAATTTTGGGTTCATTCCCACCTAAACGACGTTCTAGGGTTGTCAGGCCTAGTGTTTGTTTGATATTCTTCCTTTCCCAAATAGCTGATCCGAAAGGTAAAAATCTCTATTAAACAACAATTATATAATCATACTTCCACTCCTTGATTTCCCAAAATGGAATTAGTTCCTCATGGTTTTCTTAATCATAATTGAAACAAGGATATATAAAAACATATAATTGAATACTGAAATGAAAAAGAAACTTGATTTGTTTTAGCAATCTGTCAGGAAAAATTCCCTAAACGTTTATGCAAGTTCTACAATCTCGTTTCAAACGAAAATCAAATAAAAACTAAAAGCTAGTAAAATGGTGTGTTTAAACCTAATGCTAAAGGCCCTATTCATGGTCTTGGTTGATCGTTTTCATTAACTCTAGGTCTACTGCTATCCTTCATGTTTAAGTGGCATTGTAAATATCGAAACGCCCTTCACTCGGTGTAAATTTCGTGTCCAAGGGTCAATGTCGCGACATTCTAGGACCTGTGTCACAACAAAGCCATTAGTCTCCTTGTGAAGTGCCATCCTATAGGCGTTGTCACGACATAGCCCATGTATGTTGAGACAAAGAAGTTAGTCTTCGAAATCTCCAAGTCTGGTCCCTTGATTGCGACGTAGATCATTCTATGCCGTGACGAAGTGATCAGCCTCATATTTTTACAACTTCTTTTGGCCTCCTGCACACTCACAAACGATGTTAGTTAGCCTTTAGGCCTTAATTGGCCTTAAAGATAATAAATCAACATTTTAGCACTTAGGTTACACAATTTATTCAAAATAAGAATCTAGGTTAAATCCTATGTAAACATAAAGAAAATACTTGATTTCAAGCTCTTCAAGTGTGAAAACTAGTTCAATCTGCTGGTATAAAACTAACAGATTAGATATCGACATGAAAATGGGAACGTATTTCCCCCTTACAACTACTGTCTTACAAGTTCTTCTCTTAATAATGTCATCCTTATGAGATGCGTAAACCTCATGAACTATTGGTACAATAGCATTACCTGTTTGAGGAACACAAAATTGTTCCCATTGATGATACCTTCCAAATGATCATATTTCCTTACAGAGAATCATCGACGGTTCAAAGCCTCGTTCTCTAATGAGTGGCCGTCCTTGTGTGGCTAAGTAGTTCTAGATCTCAGTATTCCCGAACCTTTCATAATTTGAATCACTATCGCTTTCTTGGACGATGGTTCATTTGCTTCTTTTGGGAGGCATCTCAAATAAATAATAAGTGATAAGCAATGGAATAGTAAAAGTTTTAGAAATACCTCTTCCCTCGTGTTTATGCCATGCCGAATAGATGGAATCAAGCCTTGGATTGATTGAATGAATCCTTCATGGTGGTAGAGATGGGGGTTTTTAGGTTTTAGAGAGAAAAAGACAAAGGATTTAGAGTGTTTTTGAAAGATTAGTGTTTTAAGTAATAGAATAGGTTTAGTTTAAGCTACTATATATAAGGGGTGTGAAATATTAGGGTTTTAGGTTAAAATTTGGGTAAAATGTGGGTTAAAATGTCGGGTTGCGCGATCGGGTCGGGTCGACCCTGCTGAAATTACAGATGATGTCGCGATGTAGGTCATGTGTGTTGCGACAATCTAGTTAGTATTGAAATTTTTGTAGAATGACCTCTTTGTCGCAACATATAAGAGGGTATGTCGCGTCATAGCATTGTTGGAAGTCCTTGAGATATACTGGTTGCTTTGTAGCGACATAAGTCAGCTATGTCATCACAAACACGTCAGTTTCACCTAGAATACCCTGAAAAACAAAGCTAGTATGTTAGTATATATATAAAAATAAAAATATGTATTAATACTTGTCAAAATTGTCTGACAAGGTGGTTAGTGTGCACTTTGGCACTCTAGAACAATTCGTTCTATCATTGTTAGTCCAACAGTCATCATGCCAAGCTGTCCGCTAACATTTATCTCTTTCCCAAAATTTTCCTTTTCATCCTGCATTAATACGAAGTCTAGTGCATCAAATTAGTGTCCTCCTCCATATGGATGGATGAAATTTAATGTGAGTGGTGTGGCGAATGAGAATGTTGATGGGTGTGAGGGTGTAAAGAGATGAGGCTGGTGTGGCAAGGGCATTATATCGAGACCAATTGCAGCAAAGGATTCTGATGTAGAAGAGGTGGGGCGATTTATATTGCTTTGGACTTGTTTATTTCTATGAGATGAAAGATAAAAGGCCATCTTATTATCGAATTGGGTCAAATGTGGTGTTTAATTGGTTACTGGACAAGGTGATGAGATTGTGGATGTTACAAACAATCTTTATGGATATTGATAGGAAAATTGCTCGGGTGGGAAATGTTTTTTTTTTGAAGGCTTAGAAGAATGGAAATGAAATGGCTTCAGCATTGGCTATAGCAAGGACTAAACTGTTAAAGTTCACCACCAACTCAGTTAGTGAGCTAAAATCTTGGGCATACCAGCAGATGAAATATTCAAATTAGTTTCAATAAAGTTGTTGAATGATTAGCTAAAATCATGGTTTAATATCTGATTGTGATTTTGCTATTAAGTTATCCTATTTTTTATCCAAATTTGTTGTAGTTTCAGTATATATAAAGGATGTAAGTCAGTGAATAAAAAGTGTCTTGAGTTCCTTGTTTTTCATTGAGTCTTTGTATACGATTCATAAAGTATTATTAAGTGAGGTTCTTTTGGTTTTTCCACAGCAAATCTTCCCATTTAGTTTAACAGTGTGGTATCCGAGCCCGGTTCGTAAAGGTAATCATGATTGATTTTTAAGTTGTTGGAGCAGTAAAAAAGCTTAATAACCAAAATTACAACACGTAGGCAACATGTAAGAAGTCTTACTTGCAAGCTCAAGATGTGTGGGACATTGTTAACGGACATGAGTCTTCACCATTACCTCAAGAAGCTAACAACTTGAAGAGGTGGAAGGCCAATGGAGGCAAGGCTATGTTTGCAATTAAAACCACTATAGAGGAAGAAATGTTAGAACATATCAGAGACGCTGACACACCAAAAGAGGCGTGGGACACGTTGAAAGAACTTTTCTCACGTAAAAATGACACAAGGCTTCAACTCTTAAAGAATGAGTTGTTATCAATGAAGCAAGGAGATTAGGCAATCAACCAGTACTTCACTAAGGTAAAAACCTTATGCCATGAGATTTCTAAACTTGATTCTAGTTCTCGTATTGCAGATTCTAGAATAAGAAGAATCATCATTCATGGATTGAGACTGGAGTACAAGAGTTTTGTTATTGCAATTCAAGGATGGCCAACACAACCATCATTTACATATTTTGAGAATCTGTTGAAAGGTCAATAGGCTTTAGCAAAATAAATGAGTGAAGTGTCAATCAAAACTAAGGATGTAGCGCTTTTTAGTGGAAAGAGCAAAGAAAAGCCCAGGTATAATGTCAGAAGCAAACCAAGAATTATGGCAAATCATAAAGTCATCATGAGAGTTCTCAATTTGGAGTCAAAAGCGTAGCAACTACAACAACCGGTCCAACCAGAGGAAGAAGTTTGATGGTGATTGCTATAATTGCGGTAAAAAAGGTCACATGGCTAAAGACTGTTAGTTCAAGAAGAAAGTTATTGAAAGTATTGCAGGGACATCTAAAGGAGATATTCAGAGTGATGTTGGGTGGGATGTTGAAGCATCCTTTGCTGTGGAATAAGAAGACTTGGCACTTGTAGTAACAACTTCCCAAAAGATTGACTACAAGAACGACTGGATTGTTGACTCTGGTTGTTCTAATCACATGACTGGAGATCAAGAAAAGCTTAAAGATGTTGCTGCGTACAAAGAAAATTGTATGATGGTAACGGCTAACAACTCAAGGTTACCTATCACCCATGTTGGTAAGAAAACTATCGCACCTCGATTTAGTTCTGATCCAATATCAATTCAAGGTGTTTATCATGTGCCTAACATGAAGAAAAATTTGTAATCTGTGGCACAATTAACATCAGTAGGTCAGCATGTTTTGTTTAGTCCACAGGGTGTAAAGGTATTCGAAAATGTTAAAGTCTCAAGAACACCAACCATAGAAGGAAAGAGAATGGAATCTGTCTATGTGATGTCGGCAGAAACTGCTTATGTGGACAAAACAAAGAAGAATGAGACGACAGATTTATGGCACGCAAGGCTAGGACACGTCACCTTTCACAAGCTGAAAGTTATGATGAAGAATGCAATGTTAAAGGGTCTTCCTTAACTTGAAGTGCGAGATGATACCGTTTGTGCAGGATGTCAATTCGATAAGGCGTATCAGCTACCATATGAAGAATCTAAGTACAAAGCAAAGGCTCTGTTAGAGCTAGTTCATTCTGATGTATTTGGGTGTGTCAAGCAACCTTTGATTAGTGGGATGCATTATATGGCGACTTTAATTTATGATTTCTCAAGGTATGTGTGGGTTTTCTTTATGAAAGAAAAATCAGAGACATTTTCGAATTTTAAAGAATTTAAAGAAGTAACAGAAGCAGAGGTTGGTAGAAATATTCAATGCTTACGCACAAATAATGGCGGGGAGTACACATCAAATGAGTTTTCTACCTATGTGAGAAATAACAAGATTCGTCATCAATTCACATGTGCTAACACGCCACAGCAAAACGGAGTTGCTGAGAGGAAGAATCGACATCTTGCTGAGACATGTCGGAGTATGTTTCATGCAAAAAATATACTTGGAAGGTTTTGGGCAGAATGTACTGCTCATGTCATTAACAAACTTCCAACACCAAAGCTTGGTTTCATCTCACCCTTTGAGGTACTATGGGATACTAAACCTACTGTTGGTCATTTTTGAGTTTTTGGGTGTATTTGTTATGTATTTGTTCTAGGTCATTTAAGGAGCAAGTTCGATAAAAAAAGCAATCCGGTGTATCTTCTTTGGATATGATAACCAAAGGAAAGAATGGAGGTGTTGTGACCTTGTGACTGAAAAATGCTACACATCACACAATGTAGTGTTTAATGAAGCTTCTTCTTGGTGGACTCCACAACAAGTGAAGTTGCCAGATTCGAAAGTAAAAGAAGATCAACCCCAAGAAAAAATAGAGGAGCAATTTTTTGAGATACAACCAAGTCCTACAGTTAATGAAAAAATTAGAGACAATGAAGTTGTTGAGACAACAACAAATCCTTGGTGAAATGGTGTTCATCAAAGGCAAGAGGCCAAAATCAATCTAGAGGGTGAAGAAACTTCGCAGCCACAACTTAGAAGATCAACCAGATTTCATAGCAAAATCCAAAGTTTGCTAATGTAGTTGTAGCGTAGGAAAAACCTTTGGTCGAGCCAACAACTTATGAAGAAGCGTCTCAAGATTCTGAGTGGGTAAAAGCAATGGAGGAAGAGATTGATGCATTGGAACAAAACCAGACTTGGGAGCTTGTACCACGTCTATCAGGTCTAAAACCCATATCCTGTAAATGGGTTTATAAAATTAAGTATCGTCCTGATAGATCAATTGAGAGGTACAAGGCTCGGTTAGTTGTAAGGGGATTTTCTCAGCAATATGGATTGAACTATGAAGAGACGTTTAGTCCGGTGGCAAAGATTGTTACTGTTCGAGTTCTCTTGGCTCTTGTTGCTAGCAAAGATTGGAAATTATGGCAAATGGATGTGAAGAACGCTTTTTTGCACGGAGAGCTAGATCGTGAAATTGACATGAACCGGCCTATTGGATTTAAGAGTGGAAGTCATCCTAGCTATGTTTGCAAGTTAAAGAAGGTGTTATATGGGTTCAAGCAATAGCCGAGAGCATGATATAGTAAGATTGCTGAATTTTTAACTCAAGTTGGTTATGTTATGGCTCATGCAGATTCTAGTCTATTTGTCAAAGTTAGTGAAGGGAAGTTGGTAATAGTGTTGGTGTATGTGGACGATTTGATAATCACTGGAGATGATAGTGAAGAAATCCACCAAGTTCGACAAATCTTGTCTGTCTGCTTTCAAATGAAGGAACTTGGCCAACTTAAACACTTCTTGGGGCTAGAAATTGATCATACAAAAGAAGGAATGTTTCTTTGTCAAGAGAAATATGCAAAAGATTTGTTGAAGAAATTTGGAATGCTCAATTGCAAGACCATCACTATACCAATGGAACCAAACACCAAGTTTCGTGCTCATGAAGGGAAAGACTTGGAAGACAGGTTGATGTATTAGCAACTTGTAGGTAGTCTCATTTACCTAACCTTAATTCGACCTGATATTTCTTATATTGTTGGGGTAGTCAGTCGATATATGCAGAATCCCAAGAAACAACACTTGGAAGCAGTTCGACGAGTTCTAAGATATGTGAAGGGTACTCTTGATTATGGTCTTCTATAAAAGAAAGGTGAGGTTTGCAAACTAGCTGGTTATTGTGATGCTGACTATGCAGGGGATCACGATACACGTCGATCAACCACTGGTTATGTATTCAAGCTTGGTTCAGGGACAATTTCTTGGTGTAGTAAAAGACAGCCAACTATGTCTTTATCGACAATAGAGGCAGAATATAGAGCAACAGCAGTGGCAGCCCAAGAAAGTAGATGGTTAGTGCAACTTATGGAATATTTGCACCAAAAAGTTGATTATGCAATACCTCTCTATTGTGATCAGTCATCTATTCGTTTAGCAGAAATTTATGTGTTTCATGCAATGACCAAATATGTGGAAGTGCACTACCATTTTGTTAGGGAGAAGGTGTTACAAGAAGAAATTGAGTTGTCCTATGTCAAGACCGATAACCAGGTTGCAAACTTGTTCATGAAAGGCTTGAGTACAACTAAGTTGGAAAATTTTTTCTCACAGCTTGGGATTGTGAAAAGGTTTGGAGTTGGCGTTGAGAGGGAGTGTTAAAGTTCACCACCAACCCAGTTAGTGGCCTAAAATCTTAAGTATATCAGCAGATGAAATATTCAAATTAGTTTCAATAAAGTTGTTGAATGGTTAGCTAAAATCGTGGTTTAATATCTATTTATGATTTTGCTATTAAGTTATCCTATTTTTTAGCTAAATTTGTTGTAGTTTCAGTATATATAAAGGATGTAAGTCAGTGAATAAAAAGTGTCTTGAATTCCTTATTTTTCATTGAGTCTTTGTATACGATTCAGAAAGTATTATTGAGTGAGTTTCTTTTGGTTTTTCCACAGCAAATCTTCCCATTTAGTTTAACATAAACGTCTCGACATATTTAAAGCCTGGTGGTGAGGTTTTGTTATGATATTTGATGTTGAGGTTTTGAATAATAGGAAATGTTGTTAGTAGCGAATAGGAAAATTGTAATATGGGACAACAGTGTTTGTTGTTTTTACAACAGAATACTATGAATGTAGCAAAAAAAGTAATAGGAAAAAACTTTTAAAAATCAGTAAATAGTTTTCTTTCTTCCTTTTTTGTCTTGATGTTAATAAATAGTTGTAGTCGGCAGTAATTATTTCTCTATTTGCTGTATAATAAAAAAATATATATGTCAATGTCTTTAAACAAAAGAAATAATGTTTTTTTAATAAATTCGTTAATTCATTTGATGAATGGAATCATACAATTTAGAAAAAAATTAATAAATACTTGTCATAAATAGTGAATAGTAGATGGTGAAAAACAAGCTCCATCAACACAATAAAGGCTTTAGCCTTAGCATCAATAGAATATTACGATAGGTTGACAATTGGTTTTGTCACAACACAAGTACGACATACCTGGAGTGATTGTAAGCACTTAATTCAATAAGAAAATTAGCCCCAGATGATCCAAAGTGGAGAGCAAAAATCGACAAAAGAATCGAGCATTCACTAAACTAAAGAAGATGATAACAAAATCATCCCTAAAATCACTTGTAAAACTAATATTACATACATAAGCAAGACTAAAAAACGTGCTACAAGAAAAAACAAAAACTTTTAAAACTGAAGACTTATTAAATAATGGAAAAATAAACAAAAAACGTATAAAACTTAAGACAACACAGATCCAAATCAACTTGTGAAATCATTTATTATTTTGAAATCTCGCAAAGAGATTAAAAAGTTGATGAAAAGTCACCCACTTTCCACTGTCATCTGTTCATCACAACTTGTGAAGACAATAAAAATTCCTATAAAATAGATCTGCAAACTGAAAAAAAAAAAAAATAAGACATGTGTAATGAATGAGAAAAAGAAAAAAAGAAAAAGTTGATGAGAAGAGAAAATGCGGACAATAACCAACCCGAAAACTCACACCACCACTGGACAAAACAAAGAAATCAACGTCTTTAAACTAAATAAACTCACTAACTTACACTTTAGACAGAAAAGAAAAGTATTTTAATGTCTAAATTTAATGAATAGTCGATCCATGGTTTTTCTCCCCCACTTTAAAAATTAGGTTCAATTTAAATTTTTTAAATATAATAAAATTTTCATCAATTAAGATAAGAATTATTATAATACAACACACAATAGATTGAAAATTTAAATTTAGATTAAAATGAAATTAAATAAAATTAACGTAGAGGGAGAAAGTATATTATCTTTTTTTATCGATTCTTGACAACGATTAAAGAATGTTTCTAATGACGATTATGAATCTGGCTGAAAATGATTCAAATTGAAAATAGATTTTGATTTGGGAACAAAAATAATTTCAATAATGTGAAGAAAACCTGATGCAAAGAAGGATGGAAAAGTAAGATGAGAAAAATAGGGAAAATGAAACATAAATTCAGTTTGGTTTGGAAAAAGAAGCAAGAGTTCAAATATAAATAGGAAAAGGACTAAATACTTAGGGAGGAGCTGTTTAGTAATTTTCCCTAATCTGCCGAAATTAAAATGCATTTTGGGGAAAGAGTGGCTTAACCTCAAGCATTCAAGGAGGGAGAGTTAGTCAATTGCTAAATGATTTTTCTGTATATTTAATAATTTCAATTAATAAATCAATCAAATGAAATAATTTATTACTAATTCTTAGATGTAATATTTTAACTATCAAAGTATGTAAATAATCAATAATTTAAGAAAATATTATGTATTTAAAAAATCCAATATTTAATCTTTTATTATTATTTGATTTTGCATTAAAAATAAATCAAAATTAAAATTATAAAACATAAAAATATATTAATTTGATTAAAATATTTATATTAATACCCTAAATGAAATCTCGAAGTTAATATCTAATATAATAATATTTTTATTGGTTTAAATATTTATTATAATTTTTTTGAAAGTTTATCGATGAGCAAAGAACGCAAATTCACAAAAAGGGAGAGAAAATACAGCAATGGGTATAATTTTGTTCCGGAAAAATTGTTTCAAATTTGATAATTTAAAAATGTATTTTTTATGTAAATAAAATAAAATCAAATTAATTATAACATTTATTTGTAATTTCTTACTCTTGCTGCTCAATCATTAGCTGGTACTATTGTTTATTACAATTGGCACAAGATGTAAAATTAAATACGTTGCCAAATATTTCCTTAAACATTTATACGTTTCGGTAAATTCAATTTCAAGTAAATTTTTTTATTTGTGAAAAAATTAATTTTTGAAAATTGACGGTTATAGTGTTGCTATTCACGTAACGATTAAGAGAGAAATTAGGTCACACACAGTCAAGAGTAAAAAGGCTATAATCACCTTAACGAAAAAAACCACATTACATCTTTTTCTTAAACTGTCAACAATTACAAATAAGCGATACTACATGTCATTAAAAAGTTGCTACCCATTATGTAGCAATTGACTATTATCAAACTCTATCCTCTTGGACCAAGTGATTTGCTTGGGCTTCATGCTTAATCTTTTAGCCTTAATTCTTCCTTTTATAATTAATTTGGTGAAGAGGTATACAAATCAGGCACAATTACTTCCACCACTTCAATAGCGCTAAAAGTATTACGAAGGTTTCTGTATTAAAAATTAAATTATATTTTGATTCATATAATTAGTAAATTATTCCTTATATGTTAGATCAAAGAGAAAATTGATTATCCTATTTAAAAATTTAATTCATTTTTACAATTAAAAACTAGTCCCTATACGTCAGCATAAGGTACAAATGACATGTCATATGTCATTGTTTGGTTATTCTGTCAGATACACCAATTTTTGATAGTACAAAGGAATGAAATTTAAAAAAATATGATCAACATGCTTTTGATCTAACGTATATGAGCTAATTTATCAATTTTTATAATAAAAGAGGCAAAATACAATCTAACTCCTAATAAAAGATTCTTTCCATTAACCTTATCCTGCAGATGAAGAAGACTCCTAATTTGTCAAATCTCCATAGTTAGAGGACTCCTTTCCATTAACCTTATCCATCTCAAATACCAGAGACGAATCTAGGGGGTCTGGCAGGGGTCTCTCCCTTAAAATAAAAAATTTAAATTTTTTAAAAATTTTAAATTAATAAAGGTAAAATTACACTTTGATCCCTCTAAAATTATAAAATTTTAATTTAATTTTTAAAAATTATAAAAATATAAACTATTAAAAATTAAAATTTAATTTTGGCTTTCTAAAAAAATTTATGGCTTCGTCCCTGTCAAATACCAAAGGTGACTCCTCCTTTGGACCAACTTGGCTACTCTCATTCAACGACCTTTTGATGCCACTGCCCTTATTCTTCATTTTTGCCTTCTGAGCCCATCCAACCAGCCCTTCCCGAAAATGTTCCTCGAATATCGCCTTCTCGTACGAACTTCCCATCTGCATATTAACCAAAATAGGTCAAATTGAAGTACAGGGACTAAATCGAATATTTGAGCACAGTAGAGGGAATAAAACCATAATTTCACAGTTGATAAATAATGTGTTACCTGTGTGACAAATGCATATAATGGCAGGTTTACTATAACTGCAGACGAACTGAACAAAAACCCTGACAATGAAATCAATTTTCTTAATGAAATCAACTCGTTAACTTATTTTTAATAATTATTTGTGAAACTTAAAAAAATTTTATTATATGATTTGGAATCTTTCATATTAAGTTAAAAATAAAGAAAATTCATTACAATTAATTAAATTAATTATTTGTTCTTTGTTTGGGTAAAAGTGATGAAAATTTATGAGTTTTATTTGGCATGGAATATAAATTTAATTAATTAAATTAATTGTAAAAAATTTTCTTTATTTTTAGCTTTGTAAGAAAGACTCGAGATCATATAATAAAAAAATAGGTTTCATGTACAATTATTAAATATAATTTATTTGAGTTGATTTTAATTTAAAAACATAAAATAAAATTTAAAAGGAGACTAAATTAATTAATTTAATTAATTTCAATATTATAGTAACAAATCAGTATTGACATTATCAATGGATAAAAAGTTTTCAATAACTTAATTAATTGATTTTTATGTTTGGAAATTTAAACTTTCAATATTGAAAAAAAAAATTAGAACTTTCAGCAATGGGGTAAACAAATACAATTTGACAATTTTTAAAACATTATTGTAGTTTCGCCTTTTCACTTTAATTCTTAATGTTTTTTTTTACCCCAATCAATACTAAAAAAAGGGATATTTTTGGGTGACCAAAATGAAAGTGTGAACATGATGTGACTTCTATTATTAGAGATTTAACGGTTGGATAACTAAAATAATAACACCTTAAAATTTGAGTGATAAAGTTGCAAAGGTTTTATTTTGAGTAACCAAAATAAAAACGTTTTAAAAATTAAATGATCAACTAGATAGTAATGATTCGAAAATTAGTTCAAGTATACATATAACTTGAAAAACTATAAATGATGTGGTGAAGAAAGGTCCAGAATATAATTTCCCCATTACTAGCATTAGTCTACGGTTCTCATCCAGGTACCAATCACACAATGGAAGTAAAGAGAAAGGGTAAATCCTAGAAATAGTCATTTTTGTTTGTCTCAGGTTACATTTTAATCATTTATATTTAAAATGTTACGTTATTGTTTTGTTATGAAGTAGTCACTCTACCGTTAAGTTCCGTTATAAAATAGTTTTTCAGTGAAAATGGAAAAGAAAACTAAAAGAAAAAGGAGACGAACAACTTTTCTTTTCCAGTTCAAGGGGTAATTAATTTAAAATTTTTAATTAATTAAATTTATTTAATTAAAAATCTATTCTCGTTCCAGTTGGACATCCAAGTTAGTATTTAAAACTCATTTGGATTGCCACTCAAGATTACTGTTAGGAAAGAAACAAAGCTTAACGGTAAAATGATCATTTTATAATAAAATGATAACGTAAATAATTAAAACGTAATATTTTAAACATAAATAATTAAAATATAATATGAGACAAATAAAAATGACTATTTTTATAGTTTACGAATAAAAAAAAATTAGCGGAAATCCAGATTTATCAATATTTGCTGCGCCAATTAAGTAATAGAGTATCGTGTGGGTTAGAATTTTCATATACTTGATTCTAAGTATACTTGATATTGCTATGCAAAACGAAATCGACATTGTACTAAATATTAACTCAAAAATAATAAAAGAGAAAAAAACCATTATAATAATTATTATTATTTTATTAAAAATAGTTTTTAAGTAATTTCTTTGAAAAAATTGATTGTAATCAGTAGTAGACACAGAAATTTATTTTTGAGTGGGAACGGATTTAAATTGTATATTTTTATAATAGTAAAAATGTAATTTCATTATTTTTATAAAATTTAAAAAATTAAATTAATTTTTATCATTTTTGAAAGGTCAAAGTATAATTTTATCATTATTAATTTAAAATTTTATAAATTATAAAGGATAAAAAAAATTATTTTAGGAGAATCAAGACTCTGTCAACCTCAAGCTCTGTCACTGATTATAATTCAAGTTGATATCAAATTAATTTATGACATTAAATTCATTAAAATATTATTATATTATAAACAACACAATATTAATTAATGAATATTTTTTCACAATCAAAAGATTTTTATTATGAAAATTAATATGCGTCGTATGATAAGTTACCAAATCTAATTTTAATGGAAACCTCCAAAAATAAATAAATCACTCAATTAAATGATGAAAATTAATAATAAAAAATGCAATTGTTGACTTTATTTTTCAATTATATGATTGGGCCAGATCTCTAATCATAAAAATGAAGAGTATATTTCATAATCAACGATTTTTTTAAAAAAAAATATTAATAATAAAAAGATTAATCGCTGCTGTCAGATATAAAAGAAAAGGAAATTAATGAAAAAGAAATTTTAGCGCATTCCAGCGTGTCAAGATTTCCTCAATCGGTGCAGCCAATAAAGTAACGTGAGTGTCAAGGCACTTGCACTAAAGTCCTTAGAGTTTAAATATAATAATTTCATTATTTTAATTATTTTGTGAATTTCCATTGGTTGAACAATTAATTATGACTATAATTTTTAAAAAAATCAAAATTGATTATTTTGATTATTTTCTTTCTTTATGATTGAACGAAACTAAACTTACTAAAATAATTAAGATATTCAAATTACATTATTTTGATTATTTTCTTTCTTTCTTTCTAAGCATGTGATTTTGAAAAATGTCAATTTTGGATTTTGCTGACATACAAGTAAAACTTCCTTTAAAAAACAATTTTATTTAAAAATTTGACTTCATTGGCATTTTATGCAGATATTTCACAAGCGTCTTAATATATTCAGAGAGAATTTGGAATACAATGAGGGCTTCAACAATGGTGAAAATAGAAGTTTTAACTTAAGCCTCAATGAATTTGCAGATACGACACATGATGAATTTATTGCAGCTCACACCGGATACAAGATGCCAGACAACTCCACTGTGTCTCAATCAAGATCATTTATGTATGAAAGCTTCTCAGATGTTCCGACGAGAATCGACTGGAGGGCCAAACGTGCCGTCATTCCCGTTAAGTCTCAGGGTACATGTGGTAAGTCCCAGTTTACACACTTGCAAAATATTTATTATATTTAAAATCAAATTTCTCTGTTGAAATGATAGGGTGCTCGAATTGATTGAAAAAAAAAAAAAAAAAACTAATGTTCGTATATATACTTCTTACTTAACAAAGGGTTATTGTTGGTTTGCTTTTGCAGGATGTTCTTGGGCATTTTCAGCAGTGGCAGCCATTGAAGGGATAATCCAAATCAAAACTGGTACATCAATCTCATCATCTGAGCAACAACTGTTGGATTGCAGCACAAATGACGGAAACATAAGTTGTAATGGAGGATGGATGACGAATGCTTTCGAGTACATTATCCAAAACCAAGGAATAACCACCGAAGAAGGTTACCCATATCAATCAAATCAAGAAACTTGCAACAATTACAAACAGATAAACAGAGTTGACGTCGTCATCAGTGGCTATCAAATGGTGCCTGAAAACGACGAACAAGCGTTGCTTAAGGTCGTCGCAAATCAACCTGTCTCGGTTGCACTTGAAGGCAATGGACGAGGCTTTCAGTTTTACAGTGGTGGAGTGTTCACAGGGTATTGTGGAAATTCTCTCACCCATGCAGTAACCATTGTTGGATATGGGACGAGTGATGAAGGTTTAGACTATTGGGTGGTCAAGAATTCATGGGGAGAAGCTTGGGGTGAAAATGGGTATATGAGGACTCAAAGGAATGTGAGTACACCAGGTGGCTGGTGTAGAATCGCCATGAGTGCTTCGTATATATCTGCTTCAAAGGAATGTGAGTACACCAGGTGGCTGGTGTAGAATCGCCATGAGTGCTTCGCATATATCCGCTATTATAAGTTGATATAATAGACAGTTTCTCTGCCTTGCACATGTACAAAATAAAATTAGTTGCACTACTCGATCATTTTTCGAGGACATTAATAAGTTACGATAATTATAATTGTGATTTTTTAATGCATATAGCTCTTGGGTGTTTTTTTTTTTTTTTTAAATATTTACATAAAGGATGATCCTAAATTTTTAGGATCCATAAAGAAATTGTTTACGGATCCTTTCCACCATATTATTTATGGTTTCTTTTTAATTGTTTAATCATATTTCAACAAATTTTCCATGTCATTGAAACATGATTTTGATAAATTTTTTATCCTGAACCCAAATATAGAACCTCAAATCTTAAATCGAACACTGAACTCGTAACACCAAACCCTAGAACCTTAAACCTCAAACTCAAAATCTAAACACTAAACCTTAAATCTCGAACTCAAACCCTAAATTTCGATATTCGGGATTTAAAGTTTAAAGTTCAAGGTCCGAGTTCAAGATTCTAAGCTCTAAGTAAAATAATTACCAAAACTTTTTGTCAATGACATGGAAAAAATGACACAAAAATTACTATTTTTTTTAAATTGGTTGCACAAAAATAAAAAATGTTAACTTATAAAAAACCAAAATGACTAAAATTTGTAAAAGAAGAGAAGAAGTTTGTTTATAATTTAAAATTTTAATTATTTTAAGTAATTTAATTTAAGGGTATAATAATACTTCGTTATCTTTAAAATTGAATGACGTGACACTATTTTATTTTTACCTAAAAATTATATTTTGTAAGATGATCCTAATATAATTTATTCCCGTATTTTTTTTTATCTATATTGAAAATTTTATTACAAGTACATACATATGAAAATTATGTATTTGTTTATTCCCACGTAAAAATGAGACAAAATACATGGCGTCACATATAGTATATAAGAAGGCATTAAGCCTTCATTTGAATTATCCCCAACCATTGGTTCTCACCCACTTTCATTAGTATCCTTTGGTATATATTTGGGCAATCCTTTTATTAAGGTTTCCATTAGTTTGTAAATTAATTTTTTTTGTGATGGTAAAGTTATTAATCGGTGTTGGTGTTGGAGGACATAAGCAATGTGCCAACATCTTTAATGTGGTGTGTTCTCTCCTCTATCATTATTTGTATTAGTTGATTTTTTATTGCATCTTAATATTCAATAGTAGTTTGTCGGGTTAATTCGTTGCATTTGGTGTCCGAGTTCAATATTGTTGTTCAGTTTTGAAGCTACATTTGTGTGAGATATATAACCCAATGTCCTCAACAATTGGCATCATAACCTCCACGAAGAAGCGTTAATTTTTTTAGTATGCTCTATGGTTGTGGCATTGTCTTATTTTCCAAATAAAAAAAAAGAAATTTTCACTATTGGAGATTTTTTGTGGTTGTTCGACTGGATATAAGTGTAGTTGTGTGAAAATGCATACCTAGAAAAAATTCTGGCTAGGAAAGATTTGATATTTAAGAATGGCTAGGAAAAAATTCTGGCTATTACAGACATTCTTCTTGCTGACAAGAAACAGGTGCAAATGTTTTTTCAAAATCTTTTGCATGTTATGAAATTTTTGATACGATTAACTGTAAGTTTTGGGCCAAATGAGATTCTTTTTCTTCTTGTTTCAGAAGGGTAAAAGGCGTAAATCTACACCAAGCAAAAACATTGGTTCTATAGGGTCAGAGCAATATAGGTTTATATGCTTATTTAACTTCATGCTTATTACGGTGAAGTTTAGAGTTTAAGATTCAGGACTCAGGACTCATTTGCATGTCAGATTTGAATATGATTTTGTATTATCTTATTTATTAGAAAATAGTTTGATTAAATGTTTTCTCTCTAACTTTCTTCATTTACTACCCATTGACATAAAATAATTCATAATATTGTATGAATCAAATCGAACCGAATCAAATTTGAAAATGATTATATTGTTTATGTTGTTGTAGGAATTTGCAGAGATGATCTTCAACTCTATGCTATAAAAGGGACCTTGACTAGCAATGTCTTTTGCAATTTAGCATTAGGAATAATTGATGATGTTTTATCAATAAGTACAGTTTATAAGAGATGATAGTGAAGAAATCCACATTTTTTTCCTTGGAACTTTCTTGGTGCAATGTTCTTGAACTACACTCATTATTCCAGTCTCAAGTGACTACCATTGAATATTGTTAGTTGGTATTGAAATGACATTGAGGCTATCATCAAGCTCGTCACCCATAATGTAAGGATAGTGGTGTCGAAAAATGTGATTTTAGAACGTTATTTTTGTAAATTGAGTTCGTAAAGATGAAATATAAGGATTAATGAAATTATTATGAAAATATATTGAAGTTCGATTAAGAATTTAATCAAAAAATTGGTTAATTAAAATTTAGGGATTAAATTGTAAAAGTTGAATCACTATTGAATTTTAATTTAGAAAAAACTTGAGGACCTATTTAGCAATTATCCAAAGGGTCAAAATGATTATTTAACCATTATTTAACATGAGTTATGGGATGATGACGGTTATTTCCACTTAGTTTTAGTTTTATGTGTGCATTGCCTTTTTAACAATTAAGTGAGTCGCTTGAGTTGTAAAACTAAGCTTTCGAGGGGAAAATTTAGTGGGAGAGTGATCTAGTAATTGTAGAACGGTGAGATCGCTAAATTAGTCAGAATTAAATCAGTGTTAGGACTTAAACCATTAGTTGTACCGTGAGAAAAATAACGAATTCATTGCTTTGGACAAAGCCCTACAGACATAGACTAAGATCAAACTACATAAACAATCTCAACATTCTTTTAATTATTTTTGAGCTTTTAGTTTTTTGGTTGAAACTATAGTCACAATTTCAACCTCCGGTTTAGCCATAATTTTTGTTTACAAAGCAAGTAACTCTTGTTTCAACAAAATCCTATTTCGACTTAATTGTGACTTATCAGAATTTCAAACTCAAATGTTTAATTATAGTTGTATGATAAAGATGATTATCTTATTAACATTGTAAAGTTTATTATCATTTATATTAACATCTTATATAGATTTAAAAAATTATATAATTACTTATTATATATTTGTTTAATATAATTTATATGAAACATAATTAAATTAATCTTCATTATATTACATTAATATAAAACTATAAATTGAAATTCAAAATATGAATAAATATAACAAAAAAATAAAGCATAATATTGATTAAAATTAAAATTAAATATATAATTAATGTTTATTCTATATGCATTTGCACGTGAATAGTTTAAAATATTAATATTATTGTAAGACCTCACATTCAATTCGATCACCAAATATGAATATAAAATATCATATTACGTTGTCAGAGTAACTCAGACTATCTCAATACATTTCATAGTAATTATACATGCATTTGAATAATAGTTATGAAATTCACATTATACGAATGTAATTTACACTAATTCAAAATCAAATGGGCTCACAAAGTGGGGCTCTACTCATACGGGTGAAACACAAAGTCAAAACACGAATCCTAACTCAAATAATTAATTTTGAAGTTGATTTATTGAGACAATCTAATCATGTCTCTAGACATGCTTCTCGTGTTTTATAATTGCTTCGATGTTTAAGTGTCTCGAGATAATATTGTCCTTGTCTTGAGATTTGAAATAAGACAATTTTAATTTAGCTTCAATATTTATTTGTGTCAAGACAGAGGATCACTTGTCTGGAGACGTGATAATTTATGTATATTTAATAACTTATCTAGTTAACCATTTAGTAATTCTAATTTCTAGTTCCTCAATTTAAAAATATTTGGATGATTCAATTTAATAAATTCAATCTTAAAAACTAACTTTTCTAACATCCGACGAAAATCCAGTCATTACAATTATAATATCTTATAAATAAAATTTTGTTAATCAATTTGATGTTATAAATTTCCTCCATAAGATTGTTGTTGTTTTCTTCGTAAGTACCTCCTGCAATACATTGTTAGTGAGGCACAATTGAATTGTTAACAATGTCTTCTCATCAAGCTCCTCTCACTCTATCTAATTCACATCCGTGGGCCTTTGTCCTGTAATGACCATTTTCATACCATTCTGAATTAGAATTGTCGTCATTCGAATTTGCCACAAACTGAAATTTGTGATCCCATGGAACTTCTCAATATTATACATCTTTACCATTTCTAAACTGGTTGAATGCGGAAACTGAACCAAGCTTTGTTATCAGTTTGTTGGGTCGAACTTGAATTATGCAATGAACACGAACGAAAAATCGAGAAGATTGAACACAAATATTTACATGAAAAAACCCATCCGAAGAGGATAAAAAATCATGGGCAAAGAAAATTTTACTAAAACAACAAAAAACCGAAAAGAGAAGTACAAGATGGAGAAACAAATAAAACCTAACCCAAAATACAATGTTCTACTGAAATTCCTATAAAAATTCTCTCTTAATTCTGTTGTTGATATTCTAAACTATCTAGGATTGCTAAAAGGCTTTTTGGTAGACTGAATTTTGCGTGAAAATATGAATAAAGCTAACAGAGTTTAATTAGGAGAAGAAACTTGATTAAATGAGGAACATTTTATCACATCATGACGTCGTGTTCGACTCATCAGGACACCATGCATCGCGTCGTCAGGACGATAGGTTCTTGTCGAGACTTCATTGCCATGTCATCGTGACATTGACTCTTCCTCGTCACAATGTCACCATCTATTTCATTCGAAATGTGAGACAAATTCCACATACCTGAATTTTTTATATTCTTTATATCCATTTTACAATCAATTTTTAGAACTCCTGATTATCTTTTTCAACAATATCGTTTCCAAAATAATTGAATGATAGATTGAGTGATAAAAGCATATATGTTTCATGGGTTGAATCCCTAAACATATAATTTTTTGAAGTAGTGTTTTTTTAGTTATTTGATTTAAATGTTTCATATAAAAATATTAAAATACTTTTACATGACTGATAAAAGAATTACAAAATACAGCACACATCAAACTTAATATATCTACATGTATTCAAGAAACATTATAGCAAAACATTTTAATATATATCCTTTACAAAGAATCTAAATCAAAAGGGAAAGAATTTTAAACCAAGAAATCATTCAATTATTCTCTAAGGGTTTTTCTGGAAGTATTCTTGATGAAGAATGTGGTTGAGTCTCATCTGGTAGAGATATTGAAGAATCAATCCGTGGTCCATCAATGGATGTGCTTCCCGGACCCTGGCTGTCTTGCGAATATATCGAGACATTTGTTTGGCTGTCATGTGAAAGCATCTCAAAGGCTCTGAACCTCGCATCCCGATCCGCATCCTTTCGCTTGATCAATGGAGCTTGGACAGGAATCTTGCCTTCCAACATGCTTACCACCGAAGACATGGATGGCCTTAGAGTGGGAGATGGATTGGTGCATAAAAGAGCAATGTTAAGCACCCGTAAAGCCTCTTCATTTGAGTACTTTGAACCAAGGCTCGGATCGACAAGTTCTAAAAGGTTTCCTTGCTCTTGCTGGACATAGGCCTGCATAACATGTAATGTTCATGAAAAAGGTTCAAGTGATCATGAACTACTGTAGAATCGAAACCATAGATTAGAGTCAAAAACCAAAAATTACCCAATCAAGGAGATAAAAAAATTCCTCCTTAGGCCTGTAATTTGTGTTGCTCTTCCCACTAACAATCTCCAAAAGAACAACACCAAAGCTATAAACATCTGCCTTGTCAGTCAAGTAACCCCTCATTGCATATTCAGGTGCCATATAACCTCTGATAAGAAACATTAAAAAAAAAAACGTCAGTAAGATGTGGCTTAAATCTGAAAAAAGTAAGGAGATGCAAAATGAGGGAGATTTACATTGTTCCAGCTATTCTGGTGCTGATATGAGTGTTCTCTTCTTCATCAAGCTTGGCTAACCCGAAGTCTGAGATCTTAGCATTTAGATCCTTATCAAGCAACACATTTGTTGCCTTAATATCTCTGTGAACAATTTTTAGTCTTGATTCCTCGTGAAGATAAGCTAGCCCTCTTGCTATTCCCAAGCATATTTTCTTTCGTGTAGACCAGTCCAAGGTAAGCCGGTGTTCATCACGACCTGAAATGAAAATTATTAAAACAAAATTGAGGGATTGACAGTCGTGATTATGGATCTAGAAATAGTTTTTGATGTTATATAAGATGTTAGTGAAAGATATTACCGAAAAGTGCACGAGCAAGACTGTTATTTTCCAAGTACTCGTAGATTAACAACAACTGATTTCCTTCAATGCAACAACCATAAAGCTTCACAAGATTCGGGTGTTGCAATGCTGAAATCATCCCTATCTCATTCACAAATTCGCGATTTCCTTGCTTAGATTTAGAGGATAGCTGCTTAACTGCAATTACTGTACCATCTGACAGTACACCCTACAATCAAACAGAGTGAAGTTTCAGAAAAAAAAGTTTAGTATAAGGAATGGATGTACCATAATCTAGACAGTTCATCTGTATTTTGAATAACATAACAATAGAGCTTCAAATCTAACAGTAAAATGATGAAAATTATTACCTTGTAAACTGGCCCAAATCCTCCTTCACCAATCTTATTTGCAGAATCGAAGTTATTCGTTGCAGCCTTAATCTGTCTTAAACTGAAATAGCCAGTCTGAAATTCTAGCCCCTGAAGCTCTGCAATATAAAAAGATCAAAATATTTAAAAAATAACAGATTCTACTATTCATTTATGGAAGATAACAAAGGAGAGTGTTCTTGTGGGAATATCCAGACTGCCAGGCAGTGGTTTGAGTCATTTGTATCATAGTGTTCAGTTAATGGGGATTAAAGCCCATTTGGGTTTTCGCTCAAATATAGTAGAAAGATGCAGGCGCTAAGATTCGGTTCCTTACCACTGTTTTCGTTGTCTTTTCCCCCCAAGTAACCGGTCAGCCGGAGGATGATCAATAACACGATGAGAATCACACATGAGCCAATAACAATACCAGCAATAGCTCCAGCAGATAACCCATTACCATTACCAGTGTCAACCTTAAAGTCTAAACCATGGGATAAGAGTTAACATATGACAAAGAAAAGTTAGCAATGAGCCCGTTTTTTATTCGATATGTACTTACTTGGAGTTACTGTAATAGCAGATATAAGTGGTCCATAGACCCCTCTATTAGGAATGGCAGCGGTTCCCTTCCCTCTCCAGAATAAGTGGATCTCCAAAGTACTTCCATTTACATCAGCATTAAATTCCCGGGTGATGCCCTTTCCAGCACCACCGGCTTCCTCCATGATATTGAAATCCTCCAAAACTACTTGTCCCTGTATAAAATTTGAGTTTCAGCAGCTGCAATCATTCAGAGAACTTCCAATCTGAATTACAAGAAAAAGGGTCCTTGAACAAGGTAATATTTATACATACTTGAATTGATACGTCAAATAACCGCCTTCCTAGACCGTCAAAAGTCTGATTATCAGAAAACATTATTTCAGCAAAGTGAAGCTGAACTTTGTAATTGCCTTGTAGTAAACATAAGCCATAGTACTTCAATGATTGTGGTGCAATACGTGCAGTTTTGTAGAATTCCGAGCCGTTCACAGTCAATGAAGTTCTTGTAGTATAAGGAGCCCCTTCGTTGCCTAAAAAAACCCCAGTACTACTATAAGCCCACTTATTTGCTGAACTCAAGAAGGTTGATGGGCCAGAGTTGCTTAAATCTTCTTCATAGTCATTTCCATCAACACTTGTAGCCTCTCCTCCACAATTAATAAATAAGGAATGGTCTGCAAATACGTACATATATATTATATATATCATAAAATTTCTGATGAGAAGCACATGAAGATTGATCTGAAAATAGTTATACTTACGGTCAGGGTTTTGGGGACAAGGAGAGTCCTTCTTTAAGCACCAAGGAGCTCTGCAAATTATATATATTTAGTTTTAGGACCAGTTATTTTTCTTAGTTCAGTCACAAAAATGGAAATATACATATACGTAGGGAGAGGGAGATACACACACACACGAAAGCAATAAAACTTACGAGTCGCTATTTGCTGCAGATGAGGAACCTGAAACTAAGTTCCTGTTATGTGATAATGGGATGATTTTAGAGAATACAGAAGATGAACACATTAAACGTCAAATGATTATGAAAATGAAAGAAAAATATCAACAGGCTTACACATTGGCCTGTTGGCAACTTGTTTGGGCCGGAGATGTAAAATTGTTATAAGACAAATCTCTGCAATGAATTTTTTTTCGAAAGAATCAGTAATTTTTATGAACTAACAGTCAAAAAATAACAATCAACATTCACAACAAGGTCGATAGGAGATGAACCAACATGTTGTTGTCACTGTTTAATATCCAAAGAGGTACTTCTCCACTCAATGAGTTGTTAGTCAGAAACCTAATATCATCATACAAGAACATCTCAGTTAAAAACATATTGAGATAAAATAGCATAGCGTTACTGAAAGTAAGCTTTTTCGATGTTCTAATCATGCTTGAATTTACTCTTTTATAGACTTACAGGAAATTTAAGTTTGCCAAATCCTCAAGTGTCCCTGGAATTTGACCAGTTAAGCGGTTGAAGCTTAGGTCCCTATGATAGAAATAATAATCAAGAAGAGTTTTATGAGTAACAGTTAAGCATTTCAAGGAATTTTAGGAAAAGTTCCAATCAATACATCTTACAAATGTCTCATTGGTTACCTAGTTATCCGGCCTTGGGTACGTGTCGGATATGAATAAGTGTCCTACAAGTATGCTCAATTTTCAAGTTTTTTCCATATATTTGGAAGATCATACCCTCACACCTAAGTTATCATATATAAATGTTGAATATGGGTATTTTAGAGAAGATGAGGAGTCCAGTAACATAGTTGGTTTCATGATGGCAACTAAATCTGAAGAGACAAGAGTATATTCAATTAATCAACAACCTTTTTTGAGCTTTCGGTTTAAGAGAAAAATGCAAAATAATGGGGACAAATCAAGGTAATAAAATTGTGATCTAATGTTCAACTTAATTAAGGATGACAGCAGGTCGGAGATTTAAGTAAAAATTTTAAAAAGTAAAGTGGATTCAAATAATGGATTCGGATATTTAAATCCATCATCTGCGAAAGTATTATGGATTTGAATAATTTATATTTGTAGGTTAATATCTCCAAGTAATCGAATCTGCATTATCCTTTACCCACCCTAGTTATAACTCTGATCTTATCAAGCACCTCCTAAGGAACTATAATGAGTATGCAACTTACAATGTTTTTAAAGATGTCATTTCCCCTATGTAGGCAGGGATTGAACCAGTGATCAAGCAATTTCGTAGCACCCTGAGTCACCAAATTCAAACAATTCCTCTTGTGAGCTAAAAAGTCGTATGGAAAACAAATTCTTATAGTAATTCATTGTCAACTCACAATTCTTCCATATCTTTCATTCCCTCCAAATTTGGGAAAGCCGAACTTGTCCCACTCAAATCAGATATCCTCCTGAAAAGATGATTAGATATTAGAAACTTAAAAGTTGATTGATACCTTTATCTTGGACCTTGAGTCTCTCAATTTTTACCCGAACTTTTCATTTTCAGTAAAATACAAGTGTCTGTACTTGTGTCTGACATATATTCAAACAAGGGTATGAGGTGTAACCTCCAAAAAAGAAGTATTCTCATGTCGGGCATATGCTCATATCGAATAAACCCTGAGTTCAGGTAATATAAGTCTATATGAAAAGACTCACAATTCAGTTAAGTTCTTTAAATCAGATATTGTAGAAGGAATTGGCCCTTCCATTGATGTGCCTTGCATATCCCTGCAAGAGAGTTGAAGTTTCTTAAATAACAATGAAAAGCTTAAAAAAGCAAAGAAAATAGGATTGGATTTTAAATCAGAGTCTCAAATTAAAATGCTAAACATTTGAATTTGATACTCACAATCTTGAAAGTTTGGTCCAATTCCCAATGAAATCTGGTATCTTCCCTGACAAACTACTTCCATCAATCCGGCTGCAATAAGAAGCATTTCAGAAGAACAGGGATTTGCAAAATGTGTTTTCGATCAATTGTGATATCGATGAATGTCAATGACAGAAAGAACCAAAATTGTAAATGGTGACCATAACATCGAAATACAGTAATACTTACAAATCAGTTAAGTTCTTCAAATTGCCAAATGATTCTGGTATTCTGCCTGTAAAATTGTTTGCAGAAAGAAGGCTGCATTCGAATAGTAAAGAACAGATTAGGTCACATTTTCACCTCATATAACATTTTTTCTCAAACAAGGGAAAATCTCAAAATTTCCATTTGCAAAATTCATAACATTGTCTATGTTAATCATGAATGAAACATTCTAACGATTGAGAAAAGAACTTACAATCTATCCAAGAGGCCCAAATTTCCTAAATTGGAAGGCAACGATCCCCCAAGCAGATTATCTTCCAAAACCCTAAAATCACAATTCAATTTGGAATCAATATACTATAACGCACTCTTTGTTCAATTAGACGGATTTGTGAATCTTAGACTTACAGGTCTAGAAGAGTTGAAATATCACCGATTTCCGGAGGAATCGGACCGCTAAGCCGGTTCCCCAGAAGAGACCTAAAGCAATAAAGAAAGATCAATCAGTTATATTAATTCCATTGATGGATAAAATGATCAAATTGCACAAGCAAAGGTCTTAAACTGAGGAATTTGAAACTAATAGCTTACAAATTGGTGAGAGGGAGATTAGATAAACTCGACGGAATTGATCCATTAAGATAGTTGCGAGTGAGATCGCTGTTCAACAACGGAAACGTTGATAAGTAACTTCCAACATTCACCTTCGAATTCAAACAACATATTAAAAGGAAAAAAAATCTACTATACTGATGCAGATTCATATCGTAACAGTGGAAACTCAATAAATGATTCTACAATATCTGTAAAGTAAATTAATGAACCAATCAAATCAACTGAATTTCACTTACACTACTTGCAGATGAGTAAGATTTCCAAGTTCAGGTGGTAGAATTCCAGTCAAATTGTGACCTTTTATCAAACTGTTACAGCAAAAAGATAGATTAAAAGAGATTAAGGAGATGCGATCCATGAAAGTAAGAAAGGAATTGGTTAAAAAAGAAGGAAAGGGATGATGATGATGAACGTACATTTGAGTGACATGGCATATAGTGTTGTTCGCATCAGAACAGTCGCATGCAATACTGCTTTCAACAAGATCAGAAGTAGTATAATTCCATGAAGTTTCACTGCAAAAGGTTGGGCTGATTCTTGAAGCATTTGAATGTTGCAACTTTGAAAATACAGTTTGAAGAGTTTCCACTGTTGCAGAATTAATTTAATAGAATTAGTCAGTTAATCAGTTATTTAGCATTACTACACATTGACTGAAAATTTTTTATTTAATAAATCTATAAAAAGAACAATAAAAACAAAGGTAGTTTTGATGGAAATGGTAAATTTTAGGTATAAATGATTTTGAAGTTTGAGTTCAAATCTAATTATACTTATGTATGTTCGATTAAGTATTAGTTCAATTGACATGGATATTATTATCAATTAGACATGTTAATGACCGGGTTATCCGTTTAGCCTCGCCCGAAATTCGGAAGGGTTTGGGTAAAAATATTAGACTCAAAAGATAGATTTGAGCAAAAAAATTAGACTCGTTTAAAATATAGATTGAGCTTGGACTTAAACATTCAAAACCCGAACCTGGCCTAATTCGACCCGTTTTAATTTTATAATACTTTATATTATATTATTTTTATATATTATGTAATTTAGAACACATTAAAAAAAAATTATATTAAATATATAATATTACTCTAATGCAAATATTATAAAAATGTTAAGATTACTATACAAAAATTTTCAATAAATAAAAAATGTATAAAATTATTAAATATTAAAATAAAAAATATAAATATTTTTAAAAAATAACAAATAATATAGACTAGCTTAAAATGGGCTTGAGTTAGTATTTTACAAATATAGACGAGTTTGAGTAAAATTTTAGATTCAAATTTCAAATTGAATCGGGCTTAAATAAACATAAAATATGTTAATATCATGCTTAAACCCGACTCAAACCCGACTTGACTCAACTCATGAACACTTCTATTGCCAATGCAGGAGAACGTGGGTTCGAGTGCGTTTAAGCACATTACCTTCCTGTTTATGAGTTTGAGAAAGACTATGAGTAGCTATTGACAATATAACAACTGAGTTAAGATATTAAATTTTGGTAATTTCACAATTGAATACAACTAAACGAGTCTTAGTCAAAACCTTACCAATTTTAACATTAACCTAACCCATCAAATTTTGATCATAAAAAGAAAAAAAAAACTTAAACTTAATGATTATTTTAAATTCGAATTAATCAAAAATTAAATCTTATTCAAATCTAAAATGTTTTAAATCTAAAATAACTCAAATTTGAAATAAATTAAAGCAAAAGTGATTTAAATTTAAAATGATACAAATTCAAAAGAATTTAAACTAAAAAACTCAATACTTGAATCCTAATAATTTAAACCCAAAATAACCTTAAACCCTAAATCAAAATAAAACCAAAATCTATAGTGACTATTTATATACAGTCAATGATAAATAAAAAAAAAACCCCACAAGAAATTTAGAATGTTATCATATTTTATTATAAAATTAAAGCATCTTAAACTCCATTTGAGAAAAAATATTTTATTTAACTGTTAATTATCTATAAAATAATTATTCTTACATGTCTGTAAAATATATAAAAGAACGAATTTAAAAACTTTTGCACCGTAAAAATATTTTTTATTTTTCATCATATTACTAAATTAATATTTAAAATAATATATAAGCACGAATTTGAAAAAACTTTTGAACCAGTACAATCATTTGAAAAAGGTTTTCTAAATATATTTTTTTATTTTTTACTTGATTTATTTTTTTCTTCCTATTAATTACATATTGTTTTTATTATACTCAATTTATTGAATATTAAGAAAATAAAAAATAAAGATTAGTAAAGAGTTTATTTTACATTATATCATTTTTTACAGTTTGTATAAATGCTTCAATAATAGGAATTTTTTATTACTTCTATATTTGAATTATCAAAATAATTAATATATTTTAATAGCATTTATTAGTTATTTTAAATAATGATTACATGGACTAAAATTATATCGAATGTTGAAAATAGTACAAACTTTTTAATTATGATCTGAAATTTTTAAATATTATTAAAAAAAATTATTGATCTTCAAAATATCAATCTTTAAATGGTATTTGATATTTTCTTTTTATTATATATGAACTTTTAAATAAGTTAATATATTTCAATTATATTTAACAATTCAAATAATGAATTAAAAATCAATTAAAATAATTAAAAATATTTTTTTTTAAATAATAAAAAATTAAACACGTAAAATTACATGCAATGCATGTGCTATTAGATACTAATATAAATAATTTTTTACTCCTAAACTTATAACTAGATCCATTTTAATATTTATACTTTTCTCATTCACTTTGATATTTAAATTTAATAATTAAATTCATTTTGATTTTTAAACTTGAAAATTATAAAAATTTAGTCACATGAACTTCAATTTATGTCACATCATTACATAAAAAGTAAAATTATATAAATTTATGAATGATAATATGATACAATCATAAATTATCGTATTGAACCAATCAAATTAATTCATGAATCAATCGATTAGATCGATTTAATTATTAGATCAATAATAATTAAAATAAAATAAAAATAAAATTTTATTTCATAAATAAAAAACCTCCCATCAATATACCGAAAATTGTCCATTGGTTCTTTAAAAACAATTGTCCTTTTGACGCGTGAAATAAATGAGATTGTAATATACCTAAGCCTAATGATTGATCCCTCACCTCTTTGACCCTTCAAAACAATTCTAATTTGACCATATTTTCACTATTAGTCAAACTTGGGATTTTGATTTTTCTCTTTTTAGTGTCAAAATTGTTCACGTGTATTAATTTTGATTTTATGCTAAATTTAATTTATTTTTTTTATCTCACACTATAATATTATTATAATATCTAATATCATTATCATTGATATTTTTATATTAACAGTAAAATACACATTACTCATCCGAACCCATTCTAAATTTTCAATATTCACATAAACTACTTGCATCCAAATTGTACCAATAATGGAAGGCAAATAGGGAAAATATCCAAATTGTAGGCCAATTTACTATATCAACTTGTACAAATAATGGAAGGCAAATAAGGATAATGTCCAAATTGTAGGCCAAAGATTGGGACCATTTTACTACATCAAAACAAATACATCAACCTATCAAAGTTGAATTAAAAAGGTCTAATGATTTTTTTACCCTTTAATTTTATAAAAAATAATTTTAGTTTTTTATTTAATTTTGTCTTTATTAATTTTTAAATTTATATTGTTTATCAAATTACATTAAAATAAATAGAAAAAATAATGTTTGTTAACTTTGTTGTAATATATACTATGTTAACCATTAATTAATTTTTAAAATTTTAAAAAGTTAATTAATTATTGACGTGACATTTAAGCGTATCCACGTTAACAAAATTAACTTAATTTTTTCATATATTTTTAAGTGATTTGTCAAATAATACAAATTCAAGAGCAAAAAATAAAAAAATAAAAAAAATTAAATGAAAAGCTAAAATGATTTTTTTTTAAAAGTTGAAGGGGCTAATAAGTAATTATGCAAATTAAAAACTAAGAATATCTATGTATTTGAAAACAGAAATTCCCTTTTCTAAATTGATAATTATAAAAATTTTGAGGCAATGAAAGCAACATAATCAAAAAGGTTTAAAAAAGAGATTTAAAAAAAAAAATCTAAAACCAGTTGATATGGTCCAAGAAAATAAGCAATCCAATTGATAAATAATCTAAGACTAGTTGTTTTCTTTCACTAGAATTTTCCTAGCAACCAAACAGAGTTATCTAACCATGGATCATCCATGAACAAACAAACTAAACCATCATTATCCAAAAAAATACAAAGCATTGCATCGTAGTATGACATTTTTAATAAAGATTTGTGCTACAAATTCAGTAAAACTTCAAATTTTGCAGAACAAATAGAATTATTTTATAAAACAAAACGACAAATTTGGCACCCGAGAAACTTGAAACTTAAAGAGAAGGACTCGCATGCTCTGTTTTCTTCCTATGAAATCTTAGGAACCAAACAGAGCAAGACTAACTTAAACACTCAATTCAAAAAGAGAAAAAGAAAATAAAGAATAAATTATAGAGGGAGTATGCATACCTTCACTATCGGGCAAAACTTGAGCATTTGATCCCAACTCCGTGAAGCAATTCAAAGCCAAAAACCCCAGAAAAAGAACAGAGACCATCTTAAATAGGGAGAAAACAAACCCCATCTTCCTCTTCTTCCACACCCCAAATTTTCTCTTCTTTTAAAAACCAAAAGAAAAAAAAAAACCAAATGAGTATTTGATTTTCTTTGAACAGTGTTGATTTCTTTCTGAGGAATCGAAGTGGAGTAGCTGCTACGGTGATAAACTTATATGATATAATAGACGTCGTTTTAGTGACAGAAAAGCAAACGTAAGGAAAGGAATTAATGTGTGAAGATTTTTGTCTTTGGTTTCTGGGTTTTCTTTTTTAATGTAAAAGAAAAGAAAATGACGCAGGAATGAGTGAGAAAGATAAGACTGCAGGAATGAGTGAGTAGGGAGGAGCCGCCGTTTAAGGCTTTCTACAACAATGGGCGCTGCCACAACGCTTTGACTTTGGTGTCGGTTGCCGGCATTTAATACTTGGAACAGTCAAAATCAATATTATACAATTCTTAACCTACCATGATTCCACCACATCTTTATTTCTTTCCAGTAATCAAATGAAAAATTAGATTTTTTTTTTTATTTTCAATATTTTTCTTCTGAACAAATTTAAATCTAACATAAAATCTTTTGAGGTAATAGGGATGACAAAGATATCTTCTCCCGTATCTATATATGAACGTGTTTTTTTCCGGAACAATATAAATAAATGAATTATTATTCCCAAAAAAATTTCCTAAACAATATAAATTGCGCATAAAAATCCCAAATTTATTTGGGATGAAACAATGATATTGATTATGTCAAATAGATAGAGAATTTTCGAAACCTCAAATTCAAAGCCAACATGTTGATTTGGGATTTTTATGGTTAGTCATTTTGGTGCACAGGTGTAGTAAAGATTTTTTTGCTGTCTAATAAGTCAAATCGACAACTAACATGTCGATTTAAGTTAATAAGGCAATAAAAAAATTTTATTCTCTTATCGTTTGACATAACTAAAGATCGAGAGTCTCGAACTTACCATAAGCAAGAATGTTTAAAAATCTCCAATTTTTTTGGAAGTTAGTGTTTGTTAAGCTTTGAAGTGAAGAAAAAACTGTTACTTAAGAGAAGAAAATAAACAATGAGTTAAGAGAGTTAAAAAATTATTTGTTAATAGAGATAGCAAATTTGTTAAAAGATAGTTCTACTTTGAGGAGGGTTTGATTTCGAGGTGTCGAAAACCAACCAACAATATTTAGTAATAAATTTTTAATTAGGATAAATTTTAAAAATAATCATTTTTGTTTGACTCATGTTATATTTTAGTCACTTATGTTATTATTTTGTTACGAAATGATTACTCTACCGTTAGGTTCTGTTATCTCCCTAACGGTGATTCTACATGACAGTCCAACTAGATTTTAAATGCTAACTTGAATTTCCAAATGAGATTAGAATAGATTTTTATTTAAATAAATTTACTTAATTAAATTTTTTAAATCTAAATCTTAGCTAAAAAATCCGAAATCCATATCCACACACTTGTCTTCTTCATCTTTATCTTTTTTCCTTTTGATTCCAGCATCTTTAGTTACAAATCTGTCTCAAAACTTACATCTTTAAAACCCATTAACCCAAAAAAACTTAACGGGAAGAAGATATTGAATCTTTGAATCTTTAGGTTAATGGGTTTTAAAGATTCAAGCTTCGAGACAGATTTGTAACTAAAGAGATTTGAATCAAAAAGGAAGAAGATGAAGATAAAGATGAGAGATATGTGAAAATGGGTTTAAGATTTTATTCAGTTAAGGTTTAGGGTTTAAAAATTTTAATTAATTAAATTTATTTAATTAAATATTCATTCTCATTCCATTCGGAAATTCCAGTTGGCACTTAAAATCTAGTTGGACTGTCACGTAGGATTACTGTTAGGAAGATAACGGAACTTAACGGCACAGTGATCTCTTCGTAACAAAATACTAACATAAGTGACTAAAACGTAACATTTCAAACATAACTAAAATGTAACCTGAGGTAAACAAAAGTGACTATTTTTGTAGTTTACCCTTTTATTTATGCATAGATTTAAATTGTAAATGTTTTATTTTTTTTTCAGCAAAAAAAAATATTTACCTAAAAATATGGAAAATTGTATATAATAATAATTATTATATACTAAATAATATAAAAAAATTGTAAATGTTGTACTAATTAGTGGGTTATAATGGAATAAATTGATTGAAGTAATTCTTTTTCAAGATCGAAGTTCGAAGAGGCAAGCTCTGAGGAAAAAAAATGTAAGCAAACCTTATAACATAATTATATTATGGTTTTACGGCTTATGAATACAACAAAATGACATTATGTGTTTTTTTGTGACGTGAGATAGTAGGGTTTAGACATGTGAAATATGATTAATTTGAAATGGTTAGATGGTTTAGGATTTAGTAATTAGTATATATGTTGCAATAAATATGGTGAGACGTAAATGTGTATAGTAATTTATAAATGTTTTGTGCAGAAATAAATAGTCTAAGATAATTCCAACTGTGAAAAATATAAGAATTGAATAGAAAAAAGAGGAGGTTGACAAATTGATAGAGAAATTAAGAAATTATAGAATGGACTCCAACAATAACGGTATAGTTGTCAATATAATCGTTGTGAATTTTATATTTGGTTATATTATTCTTGTATTAGACGAAAAGTTTAGAAATATCATTTTTTAAGAGAAACATTAATATACGTAGAATATAAAGTTAAGTTGGATAGATGTTGGTTAAGTGTTGTGTTTATGTAAGAGAGATCTTGTGTTTAAATCTCTGCCTTTGAATTTTTATTGTTGTTTTTGTTTCAAACCCTATCTTCAAATATTTAATTTATATATTATTTTTGTTCAACTAATAATAAGAATGAGTTTATTGGTTTAGTGGTAAATTTTCAACTTATTTAAAGGTTATGTGTTCAAAACTCGTACGTGCAAAGCGAAAATTACTTTCATTTCTTCCTACTGTGTTGTCCATGTGCTAGTAGTTAGGTTAAATTTGAACTCCGGATAATTTGATTAGTTACCAGAAAATCAGTTTGGTTAAATATTATTTTTTAAAAAAAGAAAATTAAAAGTTTTCCCAAAATTCTTCCACATTCTTCTCACTTCCCCCACTTCTCTTTCGTTTTCTGTTTTCACACTCCACTCTATCGTTGCTCTTTTTCCCTGTTTGATTAATCTTTCTTTTCCCTTTTCCAAGTATTTTCTTCTTGAATTTTCAATTCGTTGTTAGCCTGCTACTTAACTGTCTTTTGGTATGTGTGTTTCTCTCCTGCAATCTTTTTATCGTTTGGAGAAGTACGAAGTTTTTCCAGCGAATTAGAAGATTTGTAGGACTGTTGCTCCTGTTTGGGTTCTGGAATTCTCATGGTTGGATTAGCATAAAAGACCGATCAGGTGTCTATTGAATACCTTGAAAAACAACGAATGATGCGATGCCCAAAAGTTCACTATCGACGCCACACGTTCATATGCTAGGCGATGTGGGTCAATTTTTCGTAAAATTTCGTTAAGGCCGTATTTGAAGTGCGATTCGAAATTAATCACTTTGTAGGTTCCGAAATGTGTTATGTATGTATTATGAATATGAAAACTGATATTCTGCCTCTCTTAATGAGATTTCTAAAAGTATGATGTTGTATTCTGATGTGTATAACATGTATGACTTTTATATATGAAATCTAAAATATTGGTATTGTATGTGTAACATCCGAAAGCATGTCTGTGTTATAATTTATGTACCTGATCTGTAATTTGAGAAATGTGTTTAAGCATGATTCATTTATGAGGATGAGTATGTAATATATTTTGACATGTGCATTGGGGGAAGATAATGATGTGATGGAGAAAGTGTTGGCAGTTTAACTGCATACTGATGTTAGTAAGCCATCGTTGTCGGGCGACTTGGGTTGACTTATTTAATTGGTGATTTAACCACATATCTGTTCTGGTGTCTTGATCAAACCTTTTTGTTTTTGGCTGATTACCACATGATTTGACTATGTTATTCTAAAAAGTGACATACACTCACCTATAGGTGTGTAGGGTTAGATGTGTATTCGTTACCCTAATTGGTGTATAGGAATGGACAAAAATGATATGTAGCAGATGAGGGTAGGATCTATGTCTCTATGTTTGTATCAACATTTACAATTGTATTTGTATATGAACTACATATGTATTCGTATCTCTTACTGTCTGTATTTGTTCTGCTTGTATGAGTTGAGTTACACATTAAGTTCGTTAGTTCACCTTTTATTTTATCTTCTTAAGTAATTAACAATCTTAGGATCAAAAGGTACGCGAGAGCTCGGATTGGTTTTACTTGCCTAAGATCATGTGAATTAATTATTGAATAAATTTTCTAGACTATTGGACTTTCAAATTAAATTTCTGATTTTACTGTTCGTTTGGGTGTTCTGTCGGATTTTTAGTTAAATGATTTAGATAATCTGTCTGATTTCTTCAAATTTAAAAGAAGTTAAATTTTCAAAACTAAGTTATGGATATTTTCCGCTGCGAATCAAACTATAAATTAAATTTTCAGAAAGATAACCAAATTAATGATCCAACTCTTCTATTTTGAGAGATAAGAAGAATGTTTCGAAAAACCTGTTAGACTATAGTTGAGTTTTCTAGTAAATGGTTAGTAACAAGTTTCCCAAATAATAATAATAATAAAATAAATTGATTTCGAAAAATTAATGCGACCCTCAAGATCTGTTAGTATTGTCTAAATTGGGTTTAAAGTGTTACAACTGATGCTACTCGGATAAAAATATAGACACCACATTTTAACCCAAACATTGATTAGGCTACATCTAAGCATTTTAGCATGAAATCGAATTGAATGTCAGATTGGAAGATTGCAATGATTATGGGTCCACATCGTCATATGCTTGCAACACTTTCGATCACCCAACATAGAGCACATCTTAGTTACTGGTTTTTAACACAACATTGGGTTGCGGCGAGGAGGGCGAGGCACGAGCGACGTTCGGTGGCGACCCTTTGACGACCTCAGGCGACGGCGGCGTCCAAAGGTGTGTAACCTTTCCAACCTTTCAATTTCTTTTTATTAATATTAATTTTAATTAATATTATTATCAATTATTATACCTATTATTATTATTATTATTATTATTATTATTATTATTATTATTAATGTTCATTCAATGCATATGGAAATAACCGAGAATAGAAAAATGGTAACAGTCAAATATTAAATGTGTTTTAAAGCATATTGTAGGTATGAAGAGTTTTAAAAAACTAATTATAAATAATAATGAATTTGTGTGCTTGGAATACCTGGATAACTTTAAGCCTGAGTCTTTGAATCGGGCTTGAGTTTATTTTTGTTACTTCTGTGGCTATTCTAGTATCTGCTTTGTATTATCTGATTCTACTTTGACTTGTAAATGCTTCAAAAGCCTATTTACTTGTATTGCTTTGTAGTATTCAAAAGAAACAAAAAAATCTGTAACCAAAAGTCCTTTACAAATTGTTTGAATTCTGGCTTTATAGCCAGTGTTACAATGATTATAAATTGTTGTTTGCCATTAAAACTTGTCATTTCCTTCTTGCAGGTTCGACAGTGGTGGCCATGGCAGATGCAAGTTGAAGCTGGAGGTGGTGACGTGGCGCCCTTTGGTTGCCTGGGAGGGAGGAAACAACAATGCAAGTTGTAGTAGATTGGAGCTTCTATTCTAGTTTTTAAGGTTTGGGCCACTTGGGCCCGTTTGTATTTGGGTCATTTAGGTTTGGTCTTAGGTTAGTAGTTGAGCCCAATTTGTAATTGGACCTTTGTATTGGGACTTTTATATTTGGACCTTTAATTTTATTTTAATTTAAAATAAATTTAAATTTAATGAAAATTCAAACTCAAAATGAATTTGAATTTAAAATAAATTCAAACTTATTTAAAAATTAAAATTTAAAATTTGGACTCAATTAATTGTTGGGCCTAGTCAAAATTGGGCTTCAACAGCTGCCCCTCTTTGCTCGTTGCCGTGTAACAGGAACAGAGCAAAGACCAAAAGAAAGCCCAATTTTGTCAAGTTTCATTTCTTCGCTGCTCTTTCTTCAATTGGTCCACCCTTCACATTATTGACCGTTCGATTTTGCCACATTTACCTCTGCATCTTCAGCATTATGATTCCCTCTTGCCCTAAGGCAATTTCCAAAAAGACAAAATTTGCTACTGTAATTTCACTCCATTCTTTTGAAATTTCAAGGAGATTGAAGTTTGTCACCGTAGTCTTTGAGTCTGGTTTCATTGAGTTGGTATACTTCTCTGTATCTCGTCAGGAAGATGACCGCCTCACTTGTTTTGGGTAACCACAATCTACCTCAGGCTTGAGGTAGGAGATTGATTAATGGTGATCTGCCCCAAGCTCGGGGTAAGAGATCGAATGGCTATAATCTACCCCTGGCTCGGGATAAGAGATTGGTTGACGATGATTTGCCCCAGGCTCGAGGTAAAAGATCAAATGGTTGCAATCTGCCGCAAGCTCGGGGTAAGAGATTGGTTGATGATGATTTGCCCCAAGCTCAGGGTAAAAGATCAAATGGGTTCAATCTGCCCTAGGCTCGGGGTAAGAGATTGGTTGACGATGATCTGCCTCAGGCTCGGGGTAAAAGATCAAATGGCTGCAATCTGCCCCAGGCTCGAGGTAAAAGATTGATGATGTAACTTCACTTCATTCCACTGCAACTTCATGGAGATTGAGATCCATTGCTGTAGTTTTAATCTAACTTCGCTGCAACTTCAGGAAGATAGGATTTGATGTTAAAGCTTCATCTTGCTCTTACTATAGCTTCAGAGAGATAAATATTTGCTATTGTAGTTTTGATCTGATCCACTATGACTTCAAGGTAGAAGTTTCATCATTGTGGATTCGACCTTTCTTGTCATGTTTCTAAGGTATCGGGTTCGCCCTTGTGACTGAAACCTTTCCCTTCAAATCTTCGTGGTACTTGATCCACCGTTATGGGTTATATCTTTCCCTTGTGTCTTCATGGTACTGGATCCGCCGTTGCGACTTAGATCTTTCCCTTGTGTCTTCATGGTACTGGATCCGCCGTTGCGACTTAGATATTTCCCTTGCGTCTTCGTGGTACTGGATCCGCCGTTGCGGCTTAGATCTTTCCCTTACGTCTTCGAGGTACTGGATCCCCTGTTGCGGGTTAGATCTTTCCCTTGTGTCTTCGTGGTACTGGATCCGCCATTGCGGCTTAGATCTTTCCCTTGCGTCTTCGTGGTATTGGATCTGTCGTTGCAACTTAGATATTTCCCTTATGTCTTCGTGGTACTGGATTCACCGTTGCGGCTTAGATCTTTCCCTTCATGTCTCTTCGTGGTATTAGGTTCGCCATTACGACTTAAACCTTTCCCTTGTGTCTTCGTGGTACTGGATCCGTCATTGCGACTTAGAACTTTCCCTTCATGTCTTTGGGGTATTAGGTTCGCCATTGCGACTTAAACCTTTCCCTTGAAATCTTCATGTTTTTCTCAGCTCATTTCGCCATTTCACAGTAATGAAACCTGTGGAATATGCTTCTAATGGGTCTTTGTGCAGATCAAATTATTAGGATGCCATGATCAAGATGAATTAAATGCTCCTAAGCAGGTGGATATAATTGATGAATGTAAAATGTCATTTCTGAGAGATGATTTTATCCTAGTCCTTAGGTCGACATTGTTCATCGTTTGTCTAAGTCCTATCACTGATGTGTTATCATGTTCTTTTTTGGTATGGTCTTCTCTTTCATGGAACCTAAAGGGATAGTCATATTTGTTTCAAAACTCTTTTATCCCTCGAGTTTGTGTTATTTCCAACTAGTGGTCCTGTTTCAGGTCCTTGTACTATTTAGGAATTTTCCAGAATGATATGCAGAAATCCTTTTATTCCTTATATTGTTGACCACTAACCGTTATTTCAAATGCAAAGATGCTTGAGTCAAGGCTATAAGATGGATGAAATTGAATTTGATTGCAAACAAGGGTCGCATGAATAAAAAGATCATTGGTTCAATAATCACAATTTTGGTGCAGAATTTGCTTGAGCATGGTCGCAAGGCGAATGAAGTTTTATTGGAGGCAAAGCTCACATGAATGAAAAGATTAAAAATGACCCATATTGGTCCAAGGAGTTGCCAAACAAAAAGTGAACAAAGAATAAGGTTAGGTGCCCCAAATATCAAAGTATGAGCTTCACTGAGCAAACTTAATGAGGTCCATTCTGAGCTTGACATATGTCTATGAAACTTGGAGTACTTCGTCGATGCCTCAAGGTGTAAGCTTTCTCCACCTTGCTACTATTGAGAGAGAGGACCACTTCATGCCGCCCTTTTATTCGAATTTGAGTTGCCTTTTCAGGTTTTCAACTCAAATCTCTTTAGGTTTCGAGATGCTCTTTACGAGTTTTCACCTCGACCTCTCCCTTTTTCTATTTTTGTTTTTCTTCTTGTTTTTGCTTTTTCTTTTTGTCTCTCTTTTTTCTTCTTTTTCTTTTTCTTTTTTCTTTGTTCATTGAATTCGAGTTCACAGAGTTGGGCAGGTCTTTTCCGTTCATTTTGATCAAAATCAAAGATTCTTTAAAAAGACTTTCTTCATCTCATGGGGTCTTTTCCCAATTTAACAGCCATTTTCCTTGGAAGTCTTTTGTAAGTAGGATCTTTTTCAAAACTAGAACTCTCTCGAGGAGTTCTATAGAATGAATCCTTCTTTGTCGTAAACCCTTGTAATTTGAATTATGACAGATGACTTTTAGTATCTTTTCTTCAATCAAGTTTAGTTGACTACATCTGGATTGGATCCATTCTTCTTCATCAGCTCTTAACAAGATCTGGAGGGAAAGAAACTTGACTTCAATTGGTAGGACGACTTTCATTCTAGTGAGAAAAATGTTGCCCCAGTGGATGTTCTGATAGAAGCCTGATAAGTCTCGAAGACAAATGGTGATTTCTCATGTCGAGCCTTTGTAGATCTCTGCTATGAATCCTTTTGATGTTCTTATTGATCACCTCCTAATACCTCATTCACCTGTTTTTTCAATGTGGTGCTGAGTCGTGATATTGGCTGTAAACTTTGCTCTCGTGCTGTTGCTCAGATTCAAGTCATCGTTAGATATGATCCTTTCTTGGCATTCCATATCGGCACATAATCTCTCATTTTCAATAATCTACTTAACCGCCAATTGGTCTGGGAAGTAGTAATCAATGATCATGAAGACGAATTTACGCACATTTAGAAACTTTTTTTGCAAAGTTGGCTCCATGGTGTCCATGTTTCACATAGAAAGAGGCCACAACATGGGAAGATGATGGAGAATAAATTTTCAAGATGCCCTTTGCGGGTTTTCATCTTAACTTTTTCTTCCTTTTTTTCTTTTTTTGCTTTTTTTATTGGGTTTTAAAATGCCTTTTACAGATTTTCGACCTTTTTTTTTTATAACACGTCAAACCTCAATTTTTCAAGTTTCTGTTGAATTTGATGCATTCTTCTTTTATGAGAGTCTATGTGTCATGACGTCGATTCATTAAATCTGACATGCTTTCGTAGGATCATGCAAAGACCTTTGGATTCTCGAGGCAGCTTGCCTTGTTTTTACAAAGACTCATGTCTAAAATCACGACTCTTCAAGGTGATGTCCGTTTCATGTCTTGCTCAACCATCCGTAGTAGATTGGGGGACAAGTTACATTCTTGATCATTTTCAAAGCCTCAAGGTTTTTCTAGACACATGTCTTACTCAAAAAGGGTTTAAGTCAACAGTAGTGTTGCTCGTATCCTTGATATCAAGGGACCCAGCGTAAAAAGGGATCCAAAGAATAATTGCACTAAAGAATGATTAATTATGGTATGAACAAATGAAAAGAATGGTAAGGTGTTTGCCAAATAGGACAAAAACAATGCATCATTTTTATTGAAAAAAAATATGGTGGTCATTTTCCCTTTATAAAAAGATCCCTATTACTCTCGGACTTAGAGTGATAAGTGTGTTCTGAATATTTTCCTGGAAAAGTCCTAAAAACTACAGGAAGCTCCTCTACAGTCTAGTTGTCCAAAACACTTCCAAGGGTGTAAGGATGAACTCTCAACAGGTTCCACTCTCCACATGGCTTTTTCTTCAATTTTTATCATTCCCCATCTTGATTTATCATGTTTTCTCTCATCTTTCATTTAAGGTAAATGACTCTCTCTCACACGAGTGTTTCAAATATACAGAATCTTATTAAAATTTAATGCATGAAATGCAATGCACATGAATGATAAAACGCATGCAATAAGGTGTTGTTTCTAGATTCCATTCCATTAGACAACCTTACTAAAAAATAAATTTTTGTACATGAGGCAGATACATGTATGGTCGTGCCTTAATGCTCAAATTCCTACTCTTCCAAACTAATTTTTTTTTGCTCCAATTTGACCCCGATTTCAAGTTTAACATGTCGGTCTTGGATGGCTAGAGTTTACAAATGGTTAGCCGTTTCTTGCACTTGATCGAGTTCTTGCTTGCGACATGGTCCCTATCTCAAACTTGCCTCTAAGCGTGTTGAAGCCATTTCTCATTTATTTCCAATTGTCTTTGGCAATATCGTCTTGAACAGTCACTAGAGTTATCTTTAGAGAATACTCGATGAAAGACCTTTCTTATTTTCAAATATGACTATCAAAAAGCTGTGTCCGATAAATCTCGCTTTACTTCCTCATCGACAGGCATTTAACAGCTAAGATTGTTAGAACATGAGCGATTCTCTTATCAAGTCTGACAAATCTGCAACCACATCCTCTTTCGTGCCCCAATACTCTAGGGAAGACTATTAATGTGTCTGAGGTGAAGATGTCGACATTTTTCATCTGAGTGCTATGTCTTGTAAGTTTTCCAAAGCAAAGTACTTGTTCTCTTCTTTTTTTGTTAGTCCGGGTTGCAGCCTAATGCTCGCTCAGCTTGAGTTCTTGGGCAATGGAGCAATAGTATGTCCATGTTTCTAGAGGTGACACAACTAAGTTGAATCCCAATACCATGTTAAGACTCGAAAAAGGTGCATCTCTACTTTGACCTAATCACCATATTTAAAGTGGACTTTATTGTTTTGAATCCTTGGGCAAAGAGGTGAAGCGATTTACTCTTCTATATTGAGCATCATGTCCTTCTTTCCAAATGTGAAACCATTAGAAGTTGGACTCTAATACTAAGTGAGAGCTCGGGACCTATGCCTATTCTTTTTATCATCAAGTAAGTCAACATATTCATGATTGGATATCCGCCTCATTTTGTTTTCCATACTTCTTTCAGCTCTAGCAAACTGTTATGGCTTTTATGTACTTGGGTGTAATCTTGAATCCCTAACATGTACCCCTTTGAAAGGTCATCACCTTTATCTTTGACCATATATGCACGACTACGTTGACTTCTACCTCATCAAGGAATTCGTTTTCTTATGACCAGTTCTCTATTTGATAATAGAACATGAATCAACACCTTTTTTTTTATGAAAATGCAATGCAAACAAATTCAAAATATATTGTAATTAAAAGTAAAAATATAACCGTGTTTCTTACCTTGCTCGAGTAACCACTGAAGGTTTGGCACAATCTCACTCAAGGTAGGCTTGTATAGAATAAAATGTGCTGCTTATGAATGCATGAATGCATAAGAAAGGTATTGTCTTATAGCTCAATTCTATTAGAAAAACCTTACTAGAAATCAAATTCCTTTACATAAAACAGATACGTATATGGTCGTGTCGCGGTGTTCAAAAGACTTAATCTTCGTAGGAAGTCATTCAAATAGTCTTGGCTCATCTCTAAATTTCAGTCCACAATATCATTTTGCAAAGGTTGAGTGGTCAGTCACTTCTCGTACTTAGGCCAAAACTCAGATAATCACACGATCTTTGTTTTCATCTTGCTCATTTGGCAGATATCGATTTTCGTTCTCTTTCTTTCTTTTCCATGTAAGCCCGACCATATTGTCTTCTATTTCATCAAGGTATCTGTTTTCTTATGACCAGCTTTTCTATTTAGTAATTGAGCTTAGAACTATACCTCTCTTCGTATGAGGATGTAATGCAAATAGATTCGAAATGAACAAGTTAGTGTAATTAATACAGGAATAAAACTTGGAATAAATTACAATTAAAAGCAAAGAAGCAAGAATGTAACTGTGTCTCTTACCTTCTTCGTGCAACCACTGAATGCTTGACACAATTCTACTTGAGGTAGACTCTCAAGGAATTATGTGCAAGTTAATAAATTGTGCAGCTTATGAATGCATGTATGCATAAGAAAACATTGACTCATAGCTCAATTCTATTAGAAAATTTTACTAGAAAACAAATTACTTTACATAAGATAGATGCGCATATGGTCGTGCCTTAGTGTTCAAAAGCTTTTAATCTTCGTAGGACATCTTCCAATTTCGCCTTGGTTCGTCCTTTGATTTTCGGTCCCAAAATGTCAACTTAAGTGATAGTCACTTTTCGCAGTTGGGTCAAAGTTTGGTTCGTTGTACGATCTTTGTTTCTATCTTACTTGATTGACTAATTATTGGCTTTTCGTCTTTCTTTTCTTTTGTTGACCATATGCGCACGACCGTATTGTTTTCCACCTTATCAAGGAACTCGTTTTCTTATGACCAATTTTCTATTTAGTAATTGAGCTTAAATTCACACTCGTCTTGTATGAAGATGTAATACAAGCAATAATTTAAAAGAGCTAAAGAACACAAGTATGATAACAAAGTATGAGTATAAAACAGAGAACCTAGACTTGGGAGACTACTAACAGCTCGGTGTAGTTTTATCCTAAGGTAAGCAACTAGGATTCACTACATGTGGTTTTAAGCTCTAGAGTAAAGGGTACCTAAAGCAGCAGATTCCTTAATCCTCACCCATTACAGCTCATACGAACGAGTTCGGTTTAGGGGGACACATTTCCCATATGTTTGCACGAAAGTGAAAACTTCACAAAAACACGGGTACGGATGTAATCCCGAAAGTGATTCACTATCCTGCACGAAGGTGAAGACCTCACGAAGGAATAGTTTCCCGCTTCCACTTAAAAGGCTAGTAATCAAAATGCATATGAATGTAAATTTATGCTAGCAATATCACATGATATAATGTCACACAAAAGACGCTGAGGATCGCATATTAAACAAGACCGAAAGTTTTAAAGTTTTCAAAAAGGACCCGAAAATAATCAATTTTGGCTCGACTCTCGTTTATTTTTAAAAAATTCCCCAGTGGAGTCGCCAAGTTGTCGAAACCTATTTTTTTTTAGAACGTGTTTCGAAAATTATTTTAAAGTTGGAAAATGGGAGTCGCCACCAATCTTTTTATATGGTGTGATTGGATCACCACAAAACGTTTAAAATTCGTTTTGAAAAGTATTTTGGTCTTCGCAATCCAGAAAACAAGTTCAGGAGTCGGTTACGCATGAGGAAGGGTTAGCACCTTCATACGCCCAAAATTGGTACCATTGATTATCTTAGGGTCTTGATTTGTGAAATTTAAAAACTTGAATAAAGTTTAAAATACGATCATTGAATGCATGAGTCACGTTTAAAAGAAATCGATTTTGTTTTGAAGTCCCACTATTTCAAGGTGATCGAGACAAAAAGTCACGTCCAGTGAGTTAGGACATAACATTTCGAGATCTAGAAATAACAAGCTTTCCTTTGTCGTAAACTTTTTAAACTTTCGAAAAGGATATTTGATTATCTCGATTTGAAGAAAATTCGCACTTAGTGAGTTAAAGCACAAATTTTCAGAATCAGAGATAATGAAACATTGCCTCGATTTAAGGGTATTCGATTATTTCGATTTGAGGAAAATTTGCACCTAGTAAGTTAAGACGAAAATTTTCAACACTCGAAATAAAAGAATATTGCCTCGATTTTAAAGTTTTTTATGAAGATAATTTTGAAAAAAGAAACAAATGTAAAATTTTAGATATGAATGAACAGTTAATAATGGAGAATAGATAACACAAAGCAAAATAATTAAGTAGATAAACGATATACAAAAATTAAGAATACAAAAATACGAAGGTATAATAATTAAAATTTAAATACAAACATTGATGAGGAAGAAAAATAAAGCAATCGGAGTTGAAAAAGAGATTTTTGGATACCCGAGGGAAAATGGTAATTTTGGTCACTCGGTGGTAAAATGGTAATTTTAGGAAAGTTAGGGGTCAAAAAACGAAATTTTTAGACATCCGGCGGTAAAATGATACTTTTTGGAAGAATCGGCGTCAAAAATGGAATTTTTGGAAGTTCGGGGGTAAAATGGTTCTTTTTTGGAAAAATCGGGGTTAAAAATGAAATTTTTGGAAGTTTGGGGTAGAATGGTAATTTTGTGAAAAAAATCGAGGTAAAAATGGAATTTTTGGAAGTTGGGCGTAAAATGGTAATTTTTGGAAAAATCGAGGTCAAAAATGGAATTTTAAAAAGTTCGGGGGTAAAATGGTAATTTTTAGAAAATCGAGGTTAAAAATAGAATTTTGGAAAGTTCAAGGGTAAAAATATAATTTTTGGTTAGTTTAAGGACCTATAGGGTAATAAATCGAAAACAAGTGACACATGGTAGCCTCCCAAACACCCTGAAGTCAAATGACTAAATTGAAAAATCATTTAAAATTTTTGGGCCAATTTTGTAATTTAACAGAACTTGATTTAAGGGCAAAATTGAAACAAAAATAAAAAAGGAAGGACCAATTGCATAAATAATCCAAAATATAGACACGTGGCAGCTTCTGGAGCTTTCAAAAGGTCAAGGGACTAAATGAAAAAGCATAAAAAATTATTGGGCTAATTTAAAAATAATTAAAAGTACGAAAAGGATCTGATTGAAAGTTTAGAAAAAGCGGAAGGACCAATTGATAAATAACCCATTTTTTAAAAACATATGGATCTAGAGACGGGTCGGGTCAGATCGGGTAGGTTTGGCCAAAACAACGTCGTTTTGGGGCTGAAACTCAGGCCCCAAAACGACGTTGTTTTGGGGGCTTATATATAGCCCACTTTAGGTTTTTTTTTCATTTTTTCTTTCTTTTCTTCAAAAAAATACCTCAAAACTCTCTGCCCCCCCTCCTTTTCTCTCATGGCCGGCCAAGCTTCGGCCGATCGTCCTCCGCCGTCCACCGCGCGTGGTCGCCACGTGCCTCCACCAGCCGTCTGATCATCGCCGTCCACAGTGTCTTCAGGTAAAAATGGTCCCCTTTTTTACTATTTTCTTTTAAAAAAAAACCGATCTAGGTCTAGATCGAACCCGATCTAGCCTAGATCTGAAAGATTTTGCTTCTTTTCTCTAAAAAAAAAAGGAACCCCAGATTCGGGTTTACTGTTTTTATTCCTTTAAAAGTTGTGTTTGATTTCTTAACTTTTTCATTTCATTTTCAAATCTGTTTTAGGTTTTTCATTTCCTTTTTTGTTCGAAACATGTCATCCTTTTTAGTGTTTCCTTTGCAGATCCGAGGAGGGCGAGGCACGGGTGACGTTCGGTGACGACCCTTTGACGACCTCAGGCGACGGCGACGTCTAAAGGTGTGTAACCTTTCCGACCTTTCACTTTCTTTTTATTAATAATAATATTAATTAATATTATTATCAATTATTATACCTATTATTAATATTATTATTATTATTATTATTATGTATTATTAATATTATCATTATTAATAATAATGTTCATTCAATGCATATGGAAATAACTGAGAATAGAAAATTGGTAACAGTCAAATATTAAATGCATTTTAAAGCATATTATAGGTATGAAGAGTTTAAAAAACTAATTATAAATAATAATGAATGTGTGTGTTTGGAATACCTGGATAACTTTAATGCCTGAGTCTTTGAATCGGGCTTGAGTTTATTTTTGTTACTTCTGTGGCTATTCGAGTATCTGCTTTGTATTAACTGATTCTACTTTGACTTGTAAATGCTTCAAAAGCCTATTTACTTGTATTGCTTTGTAGTATTCAAAAGAAACAAAAAAAATCTCTAACCAAAAGTCCCTTACAAATTGTTTGAATTCTGGCTTTGTAGCCAGTGTTACAATGATTATAAATTGTTGTTTGCCATTAAAACTTGTCTTTTCCTTCTTGCAGGTTCGACAGTGGTGGCCATGGCAGATGCAAGTTGAAGCTGGAGGTGGTGATGTGGTGCCCTTTAGTTGGTTGGGAGGGAGGCAACAGTAATGCAAGTTGTAGCAGACTGGAGCTTCTATTCTAGTTTTTTGGGTTTAGACCACTTGGGGTCGTTTGTATTTGGGTCATTTAGGTTTGGTCTTAGGTTAGTAGTTGGGCCCAATTTGTAATTGGACCTTTGTATGGGACTTTTATATTTGGACCTTTAATTTTATTTTAATTTAAAATAAATTTAAATTTAAAGAAAATTCAAACTTAAAATGAATTTGAATTTAAAATAAATTCAAACTTATTTAAAAATTAAAATTTAAAATTTGGACTCAATTAAGTGTTTGGCCCGATCAAAATTGGGCTTCAACAATAAGTTGTGATTGAGCAGAATAAGTGTTAAGTTACTTCGAATGATAAGTAATATGTATGCTTTTGTGCGAAAATGCAAATACTAGTGGAGCATCGACTAGCAAGGATAAAAGCAAACAAAAGGTCACCTAGTTGACGAACGTGGTGAATTAAGGTGAGTACACTGTATACTGCATTTGGAAACTAGGTCGTGCACTACTAAAAGCCATGTAAGACATGCGAACCCCTATCTTAATATTGCGAAACTCTTTTAGATGTTGTGTGAACACTTTCACATCTTGTGCAAGCTCTTACATGTGGTATGAATCTATTTGTATGTGATCTCACATGCTATGCGAACATTGATAAATGTATATAATGTTAATTAAAATATTCAATATGTTTATATGGATTTATTTGGTTCATTTAACACTTTAATAAGGAAGATTGAGTCTTAGCTTAATTGGCATGGGTATAGTTTTCAATGCAGTAAGACATGGATTCAAGTGCGTTGAAACACATTATCCTCCTATTTATGGGTTGAGGAGAGACTACGGGTAGTTCACCACTTTAATAAGAATGTGGTTATAAAAATTATATCCATCAAATAAAATACAAATTTTATTAATTGTAACATTTTGTAATGATAGTTATTATTGACAAAAGTTGGTTTATTATATTAACAAACATGTAATTTATCTATTTATTTTTAAATAATATTAATTAAATTATTTTAAATTAAATTAAATAAAAATATTTATCTAAGAAACAATATATGATTAAATTTAAAATAAGTTTCAAATATTTAATTTGTATTTATATTACAATATAAAAAGATTAGTTTGGTTTTACTTGAAATAAATTAAAGTTAAATAAAATTTAGGGTAAAAGACACTTACCTAGGAATATCAGTGGGGCGAGATTCATGGGGTCTCACCTTACTTCTTGCCCAATTGGGTAAGGATGGATACAGGTTTCGCGGGTGGTGAGGTTGGGTTGGGGATAAAAATTAGACTCGTAGGTGGTGGGTTAGACGTGGATATAATCTTGTACCTGCTTCATCCCCACCCGCTCCGCCCTATCCTCGCCCGCCTTGCATCATCCCCGCCCACCCCGCATAATATAATAAGCATATTTAAAAAATAAACTTTTATACAAATTTAATTTAATAATTATCTTAATAGTATTTTATTATTTTAATATTAAAGTGATTATATTAATATTAAATTTAATATTTATCTTGTAGATAAATATTTTATTAATTTAATAAGATTTAATATTAAATTTAATCTTTATTAGAAAATTCGCTGAAGAAATTATTTTAGAAAATTTCTAGAGATATTTTTTTTATTTACAACTTGCTTTAAAAGTTTAGAGAAATTACGAAATTATCTCACTGATAATTTTTGTGAAATAATTTTTGATTCGAAGCTAACTAATACATATAAATCTATTATATGAAATGGATCACAGGGCAGGTATAGCAGGGACTAGGTAGGTCTAAGGACCCACATGGGTGGTGGGACGGGGATGCTTTTAGTCTTGCGGGTCGTGAGGCGGGGATGATTTTGGGTTTTGTACTCGTAGTGGGTCGTGGGGCAGGGATGAGGATGAAAATACTTGGCGGGGATGGGTATCGGGGGGGGGGGGCACCCTCCGCACCCACCTTGCCCAATTGACATCCTTACACTTACCCCTTTAGGTTTAGTGCAAAATACACTTACATCTAGGGGTGTTCAAAATTTAGTTAAAACATAATTAATCGACCAAATTGATCTAATTTGGTTAATCGGTCGATTAATCGATCTAGTTTGATCGGAGATTGATTAAAGTTTTTTTTAAAATTTCGGTTAATAGTTAATTCGATTTGAAATCGGGTAATTAACTGAATTAACCAATTTAACCGAACTTAATAATAAAATTATATATTATATGTATTAAGCTATTACTAATGTAGTTAATTCGGTTAAATGAAATTTATCAATTTTTTATATGTTTTATACTTGTTTTAACAAAAAAAAAAATCAAAACATATAAATTTCGGTTAAGTGACCGAATTAATCGAAATATTTCGGTTTGGTTAAAATTTTTTGATTCGATTAACAATTAAAAGATCAATATTAATTCAGCTCGATTAACCGTTTGAACATCTCTACTTGCACCTTATGATTTAAAAAATGTCCACTAATCTTTCTAAGGTTTGAAGGAAATCTCATAAACCCCATTAAGGTATATTTTACTAAGCAAATTTTAGATAAAAAGATAATTATACCATTGTTATTATTTATCTATATATTTTATATTTATTTTATTTATTTTTATTACAAAATAATGAAAATTGAATTGCATAATGAAGTGCTATAAATTAAATATATTTTACGTATTTTGTAGAAATATTTTTTCCTTAAATTAAAATTAAATATTTTTAAATTTATATTTAATTTAGTTATATATTAACTTTGGAATAAATTCATTAAATTATTTTTATGTAAAATTTGTTAATATGATTATTTAGAAAGTACTAATTGAAAAGAAATTTATTAAAATATAAAAGTAAAAAGTAAAGAAAAATTATCTTAAATTTAATATTATAATTAAATTAAAATTTATATATATATAATATTAACAAAAAAACAAAGGAGAAAATAAAAATAAAATATGAATATCATTCAATCATAATCAGAATTAACTATTATAAAACATGACTAGATGATTATCAAAATCTTAGATATCAAATATGGATATATATACTTAACAGTCATGATTTAAACTTAACAGTGTTAGTCTCAAATATCAAATTAATGGATGAAAAAAAAATTTAAGTACCACTTTAAAATAAAAAAAGTTTTAAGTATTAATTTAAGAGAAGTGAATAAGTTTAAATACTAATTTTTTATTTAACCCTATATATTAACTTTTAGATAAAAGTTTTTTATATATTTTTTAATCAATTTGATTTCCATTAGAATCTTCTAAATATAATAATTAATTTTACATAAAATTAATTTATTGAATTCATCTTTAAGGTTAATATATAATTGAATTAAATATAAATTTATAATAATTAATTTTAATTGATGTCAAATATTTTTTTTTATAAAAAAGTCAAATATATCATATATTTATATAAAAGTAGGAGGGAAAACATATATGAAAACTTTGAGTTGTGGGTTAATTTTTTGAGTTCAAAAATATTTTTTAATTAATTTTAAATTAGATCTCAATTTTAAATTAAGTTTTAAATATGATTTTGATCCTATATATTTAAAGTGGATATCATTTTTAAATTAAAATTTGAATATTAAGTGGGTCTCATTTTTAATATATATACACATGATATAAAAGATGGTTTGATGGTCAATGGTACTTTCCATTTCAAATAGATCTGAGTTCGAGTCGCGTTAATCGTTGTTGCTTGATCATCTTATTATAAGTAAAAAGAAAGATATATATATATATATATATATATATATATATATATATATATATATATATATATATATATATATATATATGGAAAGTTAAGGTCTAGGTTAGTTCTTTGAATTACAAAACACTTTTTTATTTAGTTACATTTAAAATGTATCCCTTTTTTTAGTTAATTTCTAATAATTGGATTGTTTAAATATTAATTGTATAAAAAGTATGAAAGGATGTAAAAGCACTTAACTTTTATATTACTGTAAGTGAATCTCTCTCCAATTAATTTCGTATCAAAGATAATTTTTTTTAATATACTGATGTGATTATATGGTAGTATCTGTTTCATACTTTCTTAACCCTTTGACAAAGCAAACACACCTTGCACACACAAGTGCTTAAACTCGGATCTCTTAGGATGAATAATATCCTCTTTATCACTGGAGCTACTTATTGAGTTCGTATCAAAGATAAATTTTAATTTTTTAACCACATGGGAGAGTTTCTTTCTCACATTATTCATAACAATCACATTTCAATATATGGGGAAAATAATTCACAAAGGAAAGTTGTATTTTAAGAAAGTTAATACTTTTTAGCATATTAAACGCGAGAATTACTTCCCTACATATTAAAGTATATCTAGAAAGTGATTAATATTTTTGAAAATAAATTTAATGGTAAATATTTATTTGGAAAAAAAATAATTTAGATATTTTTTGTAAAAAAAAAAATTAAGTACTAATAAGAAAAGAAGGGTATAATTTTAATACCAACTTGTGAATTAAGTTATTTTTAAATTAGTAAATTACCTTTCTTTAAGAAAAATAAATGAATTGGTTTCACAATACAAGCTTCTAGCCCTCTTCTTTTCCTTTCGACCTTATTAATAATTAAATAAGAAAGCAATATTTTTAATCTTAAATTGTAGTAATAGCTTTTGATTTTTTTTTTGATACAATACTTAGAATTATCTATAGTTTCTTCCTAATCCATAAATATGAGGATAATACACTTCAGCGTACTGGAACTCACTTACTCTTGTATTAATAACAATACTCATATCAATCGAGTTAAGACTCAATCGACCCAAATTGTAGTAAATTTTTTTGAATATACTGGTGTAATTATATGATATTATCTGTTCATACTTTCTTAACTCTTTGACAACGCACACATACTTTGCACACACAGGTGCTCGAGTCGAGATATCCTAAGATGAACATCATCATTTTTTCCATTAGAGCCACTCGTTAAGTTATATAAATTTATGGGAAAGCTAGGGAGGGTATATTTCAAATATAAGTTTGTTCTTACCTACCTACCTATACCTTTGGACTTAGATAATTATAATTTAAGAAAACGCTCTTATTATGGTATTTTATTACTTAAATAGGCAAAAAATCATGTGATAAATTACTTGGAATTGCTTAAAGAAAAGGTTAAAAAAAGAGAAGCAAAATGTAGAGGAAGGTCAAAATCGATGGAAATAAAGAGTAGTGTTAAAGAAAATATAAAAATGTTTTTGCATTTTATGAATATGATATTTTCTTTTGCAAGTCAAACTGAAAAGTTAAGCCAACAGTTAAGAAAAGAGGAAGGTCAAATAATTGCACCCATTAAGTTTTCAAGAGCGAAGTCAGAAATTTTTTTTAAAGGTTGAAATTAAATTGTAATTTTTATGATAGTAAAAATGTAATTTTTAAAGGATTAAATAAAAATTTTATCATTTTTAGAAGGATTAAAGTGTATTTTTACTTTTACTAATTTAAAATTTAAAAATATTTTAAAGGACCTAAATAAAAAACTTTTCATTTTAGGAGAGGACGGATCCCTGCTAGTCCTCCTAGATTCGCCCTTGCTAATTCCGATTCTAAACACTTGGGAGAACTTTATTCTTTTTTTTTTTTAACTACAACATTCTTCACTTTAAATAATACGGTTGATTCTTATTTTAGTCGTCTCGAATTATTTTTATTAATTTGACCATTTGATTTTTTTTTTCAAATTTGTCACTCCAACATTAAATAGTAATAATCAATGTTAAACAGGCAACTTTTGAACTCAAAAGTGTTTTTGAACCCAAAAATAATTTTTTTTTTTCTAGCTTTTGCTTTTCCAAAAGTATTTTTAAAGCCAAAATGACATCTTTAGCCCTTATTTATATTTTAAAATATTTTATGCAATATTTATATTAAATATATCATTAATTTCTATTGAAATTTATTTCAAATATATAAATTTATAATACTTATTTTAAATAATAATTAATATATATTGTATATTCAAATTAAACAAGTAATTAATATTAATTACTTACAAATATTTAAAATTTATATTTCATATATTAAAATATTAGTAATGAGTTACAATAAATTATTTTTTTTATTTTTTATTAAAATATCATAATATTAACGAATTTGAACTTTATTTAAATGCATGTTTTTTACTTCATAATATCATATCTAAAAAAATATTTTATTTCTCAAAACTACTTTTTGACATTAATACTAAACATTTAAATTTAAACCAAACTTTTCAAAGGCATTTTGTCACCACATTTTTCAAAACCCTAATTTGATCAATTTCTTTTTTGAAGTGACCAAATCAACAAAAAAATTTTGGAATGACCAAAATAGCAACAACCCTTATTTAGAATGACTAAGAAGTAAATTTGTGAATCCCAACCAACAATCAAATTATTTGAACAAATCAATGGAAATTGATTTCAAGTTGAAGAACATAAGAAAGAATACTACATTGCACTTTTTGTGGACAAATTTCATGCAAGTTCTAGACCATTAGGAAGTGCATCATAACAATCATGGTGCTTTGGCTTAACAACTACTCTTTCAATAGGGTTACACTTGAGAATCACACCAACAATTAACCTAACAAACCCAATTAAGATGTACAGTAACCATAGTTGCCAACTTAGAGATACAAAACTATAACACCTTTGAATGCTATTGTTGAACCATCACCCTATGAAATATGTAGCTCCTAAACATGCCCCAAAATATATTTATATTACCTATTTATTTCATTGAACACTTAGCAAAACCTGTGAGGGTTGTTAAGTCATTCAAATGGAATACTGGGTCTTGAGATCCTTGTTTCATCTAATGGAACATGATAGCATACCTTTGGGATGCCCATTTAGTGGTTTTTACTGAGGTTTCATGAAATTATGATAGTTATTTTTCAAGGACTGTGTCAAATTTGAATGATTAAATAAATTTTGCGTGTTGACCTGTTGATCAGGGTGTTCACCGTTTAAAGTGTGATCTGGGTTTGAGTTACGCTAATCGCGTTGTTAAATCAATTCATGTTTTCTACTTTTCCTTTATTTTTGGAGGATTTCTTGCATAATGTTATAGTTTAACCTTTCTATTTTTTAAAATTGTAACAACTCCATGTTTATTTTCTGTTAGGAGTCTTTATTTTTTATCTTCTTTATTGTCTGTATTTTTATTTATATAATATTGAAGTGGGGTTTGAGGTTACACAGTTTAAGCTTTGTTATGGTGTTCATTATTACTGATCTGCTACTCAGATATTCAATTGGGATCAACCTGTAGCTTGCATAGTTTGCATATGGGGGCTCGTACGTGATGAGTTCGTATCTTCTTATGAAGGAATGGTTTTGCACCATATCATGCAGATAAACCTCCACCTAGAGAACACATGTTAATCTTAGAATAAGGTACGTATTTGCATGTATGAGGACCTACCTAGGACGTTACCATCTCATATAAATAGAGAATTTAACCCCCTTTGAAAGATACACACACAAAAACACTCAACAAGCCTACATGAAATGGGTGTAAAATAAGAGCTTTAATAAGTGTTTGCATTAATAAATTTATATAATTTTTTAAAATCTGTATTCTAAAAACTACATCCTTATCATTATTAAGAAAATAATGTTTAAATATTTTTTAAACTTTTTATTAATGAAATTTTTTTACTGTATCATTGGTTTATATTTTTTTTGGGTATTAGCTCTCTATTTTTTAAATTTGTAACAATTGTGTCTCTTATTTGGTTCATCCTTTTTGTTGTCAACAAAAGTAGAAAGTAAAAGAAAATCAAGGCAAGTGAGATTCAAGCCTTTTTAGAAACATAGTTATTCAAGAATTTGTTTATATTAATAATTTTTCTATCACACTCTTTTGTATAAATTATGTCATTATATAGGATTCTTAATCATAAATGTATAGAAGAGCACATTTGACAAGACAATGTCTCATGTACCATGAAGCTCATAAATTCCCAAATGAATAGACATCCATTTCATGCAAAGAATGCATGTATTGCAACACGTCTCCTTGGATGACTATTCACTATGAAAATGTTTCGTTAAAACATTGTTAAAAAAATTTAGTAGGATAAAAACTTAGCGAAGAAAAAAAGAATACAATCTTTATTAAAAACTTTCCCTAAAATGTAACCAATTATTCAATGTCTTTAAGACGACACATTCTAATATTATGCACGTGCTTATTAAAAATTGAAGTTGACAATGCTTTTGTGAATAGGTCGGTCGGGTTATCATTTGAGCGAATTTTGCAAATACTGTCACGTTTCTTCAAAATTTCATGTGTAGAAAAACTTTGGAGAAATATGTTTAGTCCTATCCCCTTTTATGTACCCACCTTTAATTTGTGAAATGCATGTGACATTATCTTCATGCAATATTGTTAGCTTTCCATTTCAACAATCAATCCACAAGCTTTCCTGATATGTTGAATCATAGTGTGTAACCACATGCATTCACGACTTGCTTCATGAAGAGCTAATATTTTTGAATGGTTTGATGAGGCAACAGTGATTGTTTGCTTTACAGACTGCCATGAGATAACTGTCGAAACTTTTTTTTTTTATGAAAAAAATTCCGAATTTTATTTTAAAATAAAAAAATGGTGTTGTTACCAATCCTTTTTAATTTGATGTGGTTGGATCACCGTAAAATACTTAAGTATATTTAAACAAAAGTTTTGGTCCTCGAAATCCAAAAAATAAGTTCGAGAGTCGGTTACATATGAGGAAGGATTAACATTCTCACATGCCCAAAATTGGTACCTAGTCAATTTTTAAAGGTCTTATTTGTTAAAAATTTAAAAACTCGAATAAAGGTTAAAATATGATCCTTAATTGCATGATTTATTTAATGTTATTTTAAAAAATTGAATTTTGTGAAGAAATGCCTTTTTGTTTCGAATTAATCGAGAAAAAGAAGTCATGCCCAAGACGTTAGGGCACAACATTCTCGAATTTTTGAATATAAAGGTCATTTGTTTAACCAAGCATTAAATATGTTGATTTGAAATAAGATATCCAATTACGTAAGTTCCACAAAAAACCATGTTCAAGACGATAGGACATAAATTTTTTGAATCTCTTAAATAAAGGAATATTGTCTTGATTTTTTTAAAAACAATTTAGGTTGCTCGGTTAGTCGAAGAGAAAAAAATACCTAGTAAGTTAACACATGATTTTCTCGAATTCTCGAAGATAACGAGCATTCTTGATCTTTATTTCAAACTTAATTTTTAAAAAAAAGGTGTTCGGTTATTTCGGTTCGAAGAGAAAAATCGCACCTAGTAAGTTAAGACACGATTTTTCAAATACCAAAATAAGGAACATTGCCTCGATTTTTTGAGATAATTCATGTATTTAAAAAAACGATATATAATTTATTTTGTTAAAATATTTTACAAAAAATGAATGAATATGCTTTTAATTCACAAATATAAAAAAGGCACAAATAATAAACAAATAAATCAACAATACACATAAATAATAAAAGTACATTGCATGTAAAAATAAAGTGACAAAAGGATTAAATTTTAAAAAAGATTTAATTTAAAAAGATATAAAAAGATCTAGAAAAAAATAAAAGGGAAATTTTAAAAAAAATAAAAATAAAGGATTTGATTAAATAAAAAATAAAATATAAGGGTGAATTTAAAAGAAATAAAATAAAAGGGTTAAATTTTAATAAAAATAAAAATAAAAGGATTTAATTTAAAAAAATAAAATAAATGGGTAAAATTTAAAAGGAAAAAATAAAAGGATTAAAATCAAATTAAAACAAAATTTAAAGCAAAAAAGACAAAAAAAAAAAAAGAAAAAGAAAAACGGGGTCAAATCCGAATATTTAAAAAAACAGGGACCACGTGGGCAATTTTCCCAAACCCAGACACATGTCTGCACCTATGGTCAAAGGTCAGAGGACCAAATTGAAAACAGATTAAAATCTCGAGGCGTGATTGCAATAAATTAAAAAAAATGAACTGAATGACGAAATTGAAACGAAAAACAAAGCGGAAGGATCAGGGCATAACTTCCCCTTTTTATGGAAACGCGTGGATCCTCTGTTGGACGGGTTTCGGTTCGAGTCAAGGATCAAAACGGCACCGTTTTGGCACTAAAACTTCCCTCCCAAAACAACGTTGTTTTAATAATGCATAAAAGGTAAAATTGTTTATAAAAATTTTATTCTTTCATTTCATTTAAAAAAAAAACAACTCTTCAACCCTTTTTTTTTCTTGCATCCTCACAAAGTTTCCCCCATGGCCGGACTTGGTCCGACGAGAACCACAGTCCCCCAACCATCAGTTGTCGGTGATGGCGACCACCGTTTTCGATGGTCAAAAAAACAAAAAAAAGCCTATTTTTTGCTCCTTTTTCGAATCCAAAACCAGATCTGGGTTCGCATTTCTCAAAAACCAAACAAAAATCCCTAAAAATTCGAAAACTTTCAGACTTCTAAGGTTTTTAAGAATATTTGTTTTTATTTTCTTTTATTTTCGAGGATCCCTAATGAATATAGGGATATTCAAGGCTCGCATTGGAATGTGCTGCCCTTTATTGGGGGCAGTGACCTCAACCGTACATGGTAGCATCGATGGTGGCCAGGTAAAACCCTAACCTCCCTCTTTCTTTTTATTTCTTTTGATATTTACTTTCGAAAAATAAAAAAATAAAAAAATAAAATAAAAGTAATATAGGATTAGATATATGTGTAAAAAATAAGTAAATAGTATACCTTCGAAAAAATTCGATTCTTTGTATTTCTTTTTTGAGTGTTAGTAAAAAATTACAACAGATCCAAAATTGGCTTTTATAGCCGAAATACAAATGACTGTTCTTTTGTTTTTTTTCCTATTTGTCTTTTATCTTTGCGTGTTTTTTCTCCTTTGCTTGTGTAGGTTCGACGGTGGTGGCAGACGCTTTCAGCAGTGGCAGGTGGTGGCAGAGGCATGGCGGTGTTAGACAACCTCAAGAATGCACGACTGACATGGCATGAGGGTATGGGTGAGGCGATGGCTGGAAGACCCTAGCATATTAGGGTTTCTGAAATTTTAATATGTTGGGATTGTTGGGCTTAGGGTAATTGGGTTTAGTGTATTGGCTAGGTGTTATAGGGTCTGGATAAATGGTTATTTGGGTTGTAAATGTAATTTGTATGTAATGGGTTTGAATTTGTAAAGGACTTTTATTAAAGGATTTTGTTTTTTTTATTTTTTTATTTTTTGGTTTATTTTTGTTGGGCCTGGATAAATTGGGCTTTCCACAATAACAATATCACAAAATGTGTAAGCATAACTTGTTTGTAATCGGACTTTATGAGGACAAAAAAAAAATCATGCATTATTATTATACCCCATCAATTCTGATTTTACCTTGACTGGGAAAAACAAGTCCATATTAGATGTTCCATGGAGATAACGAAGAACATGTTTCACTCTATTCCAATGTCTTCGTGTTGGTGCAAAACTAAAATTTACAAGTGAATTGACTGAAAAGGCTATATTAGGTTTAGTTCAATTTGTCAAATACAAAAGTGCTCCTACAACACTAATGTAACATCCTAAACTTGATCTGAACGTTATGGCCAAATCTGGAGAGTTTCAGTAACCATTTGAAAAGTCCAACTTAAGTTTCATAGAATTCAAACAGTCCAAAAACATTAAAACGATATTACCAATCCATGGAAATCCAAACTTTTGACAACAATTCGAAAGAAAACACACGATAATATAAATTTGATTAAAACATTAAAAATAACCAAACGAAGTTGACCAAGTGTTACCTGTAAAATGTTATAGCAATTTGTAAAGAATATTTTTAATTATGCTATTATAATAACTTATTGCTATGGAAAACAAGTAAAGAATAATGTGATGGCAACTTAGTAATGAAAATTGCAATAAAATATAAACAAACTTAACGAAAAGTGGTGGCAAAGATCTTGATGCAAGACACTTGAGTTGTTGAATGAAATGGTTGGGGTTATTTAGACTCCACCTTAAGATTTAATAATGCCATGGCAATTTCTAACTTCTTTACTGATTAGAAAGGATTAACAATGGTTTGCTCCTTTCGAAGGCAAACTTAAGAACAACCCAACTTAAGCAATATATGTCTATATGATTATGATAAATTCTCCCACATAAACTTTTCTCAATTCTATTTGAAAGTTCTCTATGTCTAGAGACTCCTACAAGTATCTTTCGAATTACTTGCTCATATCACTTGATTTTGCCTCAACAAACCCAATCTCGTTAGATCCGATTATGCACATGACAAACAATTGTCTATGTCTAGGAACTACATGCATGTAAAATTCATAAACAAAATTCAAATGAAATAGTTAACAAAATAGGATTAAAATCATAATAGTAAAAGAAATCAAAGTATCATCCAAGTTACCCAACCTGATGAATTTTAGCTCATGGGTGCCAAATTCAAAATGTAAGTATCAACTTCAACCAAATTCATTTAAAATAACATTTCAAAGAACCCAGGAAGAACTTCAGGTCCACTTAAATGGTTTGGCCTTCAACAGCAGCCCCAACAATGCCTTAAGTGGTGGAGGCAAAGACTTTACCTTGGCTTCATTCCCAGCTCAACTACCAACTTTTGTCTCTGTACTTCGGATCTTGCCTCGGAGATGATTTCTCTTGCTTGTGCTCTCTTCCTCTCCTTGGTGTGTATCTCCCATGTAGTTTCCTTTTAGATTCCCCTCCTTTTATAAAGGTCATCACACATTATGCATGCAGATCCTATTTTCGTGGGATCTTTCTAGTGCATCTTCCTCCAATCTAGCTTTGATGGTTGAATCAACGATCCTGGAATTTCCAAGTCATTCGGGATGGCATAATTGTCATCCGTTTTTCCCTGACAATGCTTCACTACCTGGATTCCTCTTTCCTACCCTACACTTTGCTACAACAACACCACAACACTTTGCCACAAAAGGGTAAAAACATCTAAAAATATCCTATAAGTTTAACTTTAGCTCCAATATGCAACTTTAACAAAAATGTAATTAGAAAATCTTAAAATGCAACTAATTCTACTAAAGTTCAGATAACTAATTCAAATTAAGGCTTGCAATATAACTCTTTTCAAAAGTTATCACACCCCCAAACATAAGTTATTGCTTGTCATCAAGCTAAAATGAATGTATGCATGGATGCATGAATGTAGATAATTGCCACAATATTTCCTTACCCTAATTTTGCCGCACCATTTTAAGTATAGATTATATTTCAATTCTCAACAATCTTCTATATCTAAAAATTTTGTTTCAATTTCATAGGCTTATTTAGCAAAATCAGTGCAGAAAATATTCCCTAAAAAAAAAATTTTTCTTATGCAATTTCATCTATGGTAAACATTTCTTAATACACTTAATTTATCTTTCAACTAAACTAAGTTTTCTTTTGAACTCATTTGGCAAAAACTTTGTTACAATGATTTTTATTAGGGAATTCAATTTTTTCATATGATTTCTTTACTCGACAATTTCAGTGGAGCATACACTAAATTGCCATGCTTTTCATCAAATCACAACTTGAATAAAAATTCACTCATGAAGCTAAAGCTTTTAACTTAAAAGATTGTTGGAGCAAAAAACTACCTCTTTAGCTACTCAACTTGACACTACAGCGGAGTGTCCCTAAAATGTTTTCTTTTGTTTCCTATGTTTTTTCTTTTTCTTTTTCACACACTCTTACTTAACTTACTTTTCTAATCAACAACACGATGGAGCAAACAAAGTGTTGCTGACCTACTCAGTGATTACAAGCATTGGAGTGGAATTTTTTCTTTTAAATTTTTTCTATTTTGCCATGTCATTTTTATTGAACTAAACTTAGTTTTAAGAATTATAAATTTTTTAAGAAAAATTTACTTAATTACATTTAAATTAATGTAATGACCTAAATTCATGGGCACCGAAAAAGTGAGTTATAGGGCCTCCGTCTTAATAAACCGAGTTCGTTATTAGGAGTAATTATGAGTTTAGTAGTGTGTTTAATTAGGCTTTGATTAGGTGAATTTAGTTTAATTTAGAGTAATTAGTAAAAAGGACTAAATTGGATAAGGGGTGAAAGCCTAATTATAAATTAAAAGAAAGAAAGAGGGACTAAAATGGATTGCATAATTTGAGGCGACAAACAATGAGAAAAATCTAAACATTTTTCATAATTTAAGTTATTATTAATTAATACTAGAATATAATAATATAAATTATTATTTAATTGGTATTATTTTATTAGGGATTTAATTGAATGAATTTCAAGTTAGGATTGATAAAGAGATTAAATTGTAAAAGAAGCTATAAGTTTTGTGATAGAGGGATTAAATTGAAAGAAATTTTAAATTAAGGTTTTATTATGAACATTAGATAGTTAAGTAGAATATGAAAGGAAATTGAATAAAAATAAAGTATGAATTGAGTTAGAAAAATAAATGAGTTAATTAGGATTAAATTGGAATTAGGGTATAAATTGGATAGAAATTCAATTATTATTATAAATTAATGTTGTAATTAATAGTGTAAATTATTATTATTTTCATAGCTAGCAAAGAACCCGAAACATCGGCACAAAAAGGAAAGGAGAAAGTTATCGAGGAGTAATCGCGAAATTCGGATTTGTATTACTATAATTTGAATTATTCATTATTTAATGTTTATTTTGATATTTATATTTAATAAGCGAAATTGGAAATTGAAAGTGATATGAATTGTAAATTGAAAATCTCTATTAACTAGTCGTGTTGAGTCGGATATAGTTGGCATGCTATAGGATTGGAAGAGTTCAAGGATACTTCGACCTTGAGTCGATGAGACACTGGGTGTCATTATTTTACTTTGGATAGATTTGATGAGGTACTGGGTACCACTTTACTTCGGCTAGGCCGATGAGACACTGGGTGTCACTTTATTACTTCGAACTATTCGATGAGGCACTAGGTGCCATTCTGGTGTGTTTGGTTGGATCCGTGTATCCGCCAAGGTCCGAGTCTTGTTAATAGGGGTAAACAATGTGAAAAAGAAAAATTGAATAGAAATGAAAAATTGAGGCATATAGAGTGATATGTGATGAAATTGAGAAATGAGAATGAAATGGTTAAATTGATTTGATATTAATATTGAAAGAAAGTGATGTATATAATATGTGTTCATGTATTATATGATAGATTATGTGAAATTTATTTGGTTATTTATAATTTGAATTATAGTAATACCACTGAGTATGAAATACTCAGCGTAGGGTTGTTTTCGTCCGTAGGTTAGTAGAAATTAAGTCTTGGTTTAGCATCCAGATTGATCCCGACCTCAGTATAGATTCGGTGATGTAATTCTCCCATTTTGGTAAAAGTGGCATGTACTAAGTGTTGTATAGGTTACATGTTTATGCTTGTAATGTTGGTTGTAAAAAAAAATGGTATACTATATTTTGATATTAGTTTAATAAAATGGAAAAGAGTATATAATAAAATTTGACATTAAGTTTGAATGAAAACAAAATGAATAAAGTTATTAGTAAATTTTGAGTAATATTAAGAATGTTTAATTATTAAATTAATATGTTAATGAATTGATTATGATTTAGGTGAATTTGAGTATAAATTGTTTTGGTTGCGGGTTGAAATTATAGGGAAGGTTAGATGTTTATAAAGGGGGTTATATTGAGTTCGAAAAAAATTTACGAAAAATCTGCGGGGCATCAAAACAAGTCCCAATTCCCTTTTAATACGTATTTAGAGCCTCGAGGGTCCAATTAAGGAATTTTATGATTATTTTATAGTATTTTCATTAATTATTTATTTATTATTGGTAAATTGTCTGATATGTCTGGTAATACCCTGTAACTTTGTTCCAATGACGATTTAGGGTTAGGAGTGTTACAATTAAAGCATTTTACTTTTAGAATTCTAATTTCAGGCAACTATCCTAAGCTAAATTCACCTAATCCACTTCTACAAAATTTTTTATTTTAGTCTTAATTTCCTAATTGAACATCAGTAGTATAAAACTACACTCATCCTAGTTTAGCAATCTTACGGCAAAAATATATCAAGACAATTCTATATGACAAAAAGTAATGACAAAATAGTGAACACAATACACACAAACATGTTAACATACTAAATTCTACAATACACCCCCAAACCTAAGGGATGCATTATCCTCAATGCATGAACATAATGAATGCAAACAAATATAGACAAAATGATGCTATGAAAAAATAAATACAAATTCAAATACAATGCAAAATCAGAGCATAGCTTAGGTTACCCTTAATTGATGAGGAGGGACTTCCTCGTAGCTCGTTTGACACATTGCTTCCTCTTCAATGGTGTTGTTTGTGCGTCCTCCTCTTCATCATCATTTGTCCTCGTGATCATCAATCAATTGATCGATCACACGATCTTTTTCAATTTGAAGTGAGATTGGTGTCATGGCATCTTTTGCTAGTGCAGGTGTAGGACTTGTTTTCATGCTTTCATGCTTAAATTTAGTCTTTTCCACATCATCGGGCTCTTGATCTCCTTCTCCCTCGAGGGTAGGTTTCAAAATTGTTGGATTAATCTTGGTGTTGCCTGCAACTTCTTCCTCCTCCTCAATATCGAATTGTAACTCTTTAGGAAAGTCTGGAAATTTGGGCATTTTGGTGAGGTATTGCTGCATGGATTGCCTGATGGCATCATCCCTTTCCCTCATTTAGCCCCAAAATACTTCCATGTTGCTTTGAGCCTTCTCAAGAGTTGTGCCCATCTTCTTTTTTCAAATCTCTAATAAGTTGAGTTGCTTGAACACTCTATCAAAGTACGCCAAAACTTGCATCTCAAATAGGGTTTTAACAATTAAAGTATTCGTTGTGGAAAACGTTAAGAGTGGATGAAGAGGATGTTATCCCAGATGACTTTGTTGCGACAATTCTTCCCTACGAAACCTAGAGATTGTATGCTTCGTAATTGCTCCCTTGTTTGCTGTGATTTCTTCATTCTCTTTGACAGGGACATTCGCTCATTAACAGAATGTCGTGATAAGAGAGGGGAAATTAAGGCTTCCGACGTTCTTTTGGGCGTATCGATGGACTTCATTGAAGATTAACGTTGCAACATCAAACTTTCTTCCCTTCATGATATAGAGTGTAGCAACAATAATCTTTCTTTGCACACCATGGAGTTGTGGGTTGTAGGAAAAAGACTTGTCTTTAGAAAATGATACCAGACACGGCTATCCGGCTTCAATGATGTCCTCTTAATGGTATAGCTATCTTGGTGCGATATTATCCATTTTGTTCCTTCGACTCACAAGTCTTAAAGAACTTGATTGAGCCCTTCATTTTTCATTGCCTTAACAAAAAGGGAGTGCTCATCTTTTACGTCAGTAAACCCGTAATACGTGTTAATAGAATTGGCATAAAAGAAGATGGAAACTCCTCTGACATAAACAAAAGTATTATTTGGAGATCTGAATTAGGTGTAGAACTCTTTCACTATCTGAGTAAAAACATCATATGGATGAACACAAAACATCTCCCAACCCAGCTTCTCTACTACCGAAGATATGCCCTCGTCAGAGCCCATAAACGGTTCGTCTTTGAAGATAAACCCATTCTCCAAACACTATGTTCGATTTGAACAATGTTTACGACCCTAGGAAAACTTATGGTTTTGGGCCACAAGCTCGTGTGGATTCAAACGGCTTGGAACACGCTTGTGTGGCTCATCTAGTGTCTCATAGGGTCTGAGTACACGCCCGTGTCCCTAGCCTCTGTGACTCAAAATCAAAAGTCTTTAGCACGGTGTGGGCACACGGTCGTGTCACACGCTTGTGTGACCCAAGTCAATTCCTCACTGGTCTACCACACGATTGAGTGGGGTCGACAACCATAGATTCTAGGTTTCGCCATTCGTAAAAAACTCGATTTTCGTTACACACCTGGTACAAAATCGATGTAAAAGCAACAAAAATGACTTTGAAACCTAAAAATGGTAAATCAATTGACCAATTCAAAGGAATTAACATAATCAAAATGCTAAATTAACATTCAAATTGAACTATGTCGAAAACTTCGATGCAAAGACCCTGAAACAAAATTATTCTCTTACCGACAAACGAACAACAACTAATCATAGCAAAATCGTTGGAAGAATACCCCTCTCTAGATCTTCGCCTAGAAAGAAGCCAATTGAGCAATTAATAAAGAGCTCAGAAAGACTATTGGTAACATTCAACCTCAAAGAGAACAAATGAAATCTAGCAGAAACAAAAACAACAACAATACTTACACTAATAACCTTTCAATTGAAACAACAACCATGTAAAACCCTCGATTGGACCCGTAGCAAATCACAAAAGCAAGCAAAAAGGGAACACAAAGAAGAAGAAAGAAACAATAATGCTAAGAAGGGAAATAAAAAAAAGAACGTATGAAGGAAATTTTTTAATTAATTAAAAGTATAACAAATTTTTACGGAATGGTATAAAAATATATTCCCTTTTCATTTACGTAGAGACTCGAACACAAAACCAAAGCATACACAAATGTTTAACCATTAAACCATTAAGCTTATCATTAACATAAGTTAACGTAGAATAATACTTAAATTGCAATCATAAATGTGAGACTTAATCCCCCCCAATCTTGAACACATAAACATAGCACTAGCCACAGAAATAAAGACTTAACTATGGTAGAATTAATAATCAAACATTCAAATTTTGGGGCATTACAACTAAGATATGGTGTTTCAAGATCGAAAATTTCTTCATCATCTTCACGTGGACAACCACAGGAGAGCTCAAAGGACAAGATTTATCCGTATTAAATTGTTTTAAAAGCTTTTCTATATAAGTTGATTGATGAATAAGAAGTCTGCTTCTTAAATGTTTAACTTGAAATCCAAGACAAAATTTTGTCTTTCCAAGATCCTTCATTTCATATCTCTTCTTCAGATAATCAACAGTTATAGAGATCTCTTCTAGAGTTCCTACTATGTTCAAGTCATCAACATAAATTGCAACTGTGGCAAGATTAGAATTCATTCTTTTAATAAAAACAAGAGAGCAAACAACATTATTTTCATAGCCATTTTTCAGTAAATATTCACTTAGACTATTGTCTTACATACGTCCAAATTACGTTAATCCATAAAAGGTTCTTTGCATTTTAATAGAGTACATTTATCAGATATTTGCATGTAAATAACATTATCTAATAATCCATACAAATAAACTATCACAACATTCATTAAACATATGCTAAGTCCTTTTGAGTTTGCCAAACTAATTATTCTGAAAGTAATTGCATCCATAACAAGAGAATATGTCTTTTCATAGTTTATATCATGCATTTGTGAAAAACCTTGTGCTACAAGTAATGCATTGTATCTCATTTCTCTTACATGCAAAAACTCATTTATATCCAACAGGTTTGACATCTTTAGGTGTCTAAACTACTGATCCAAATACTTTTTGTTTAGCTAATGAGTCTAACTCGACCTCTATTGCCTCTTTCCAATTTAGCTAATCATTTTTATGTCAACATTCCTCCACAACTTAAGGCTCAGGCTCATTGTCATTGACAATATTAGAAGTAATTACGTATGCAAATACATTATCAACAATAACTCAATTTGCTTTTCAAATATTTCTAGATTTTAATGAGATCTCATGATTTTCCAATACCAAAACCACTTCAGGGGTTGTTAGTCTAGAAACATGAAGTTGTTTATTGATATTACTTTTGACTTCTTCTAGAGCATCAGTGACCTCTTTTTTAAGTGTCAACTTGAAAATTTTTCATTCTCCTTTTCTTTCAAGGAAATAAATCTTTTGCACCAATAGGTTTACCATGCTTTTGGTGTATTTTATATTCATTTGTTCTTGTACTCACAGGTTGTCCTGCAAGGGCAATTAATTGTGCAGGAACATTTGTTGCCTGTATATGTGATATAGTGACTCTTTTAGTGTTAGTTAAAATGTTTGACATTCTACAAATGAATTATTCTTCGAACTTCAAGTTTGCATTGATTTGTATGTGTCAAGATAGGAACATTTGTTGCCTATATATTTCTTGTGCTATAGATTCTTTACCCTTTTCTTCCCCTAATGATGGAAACAACGATTCATCAAATTGACAACCTAAAGATCTTGCTCTAGAAGGGTCACCTATTAAAGGTTAAAGGTATCTAAAGATAGACGAAGAATCAAAACCAACATAAATTCCAACACATGTTGTTAGGGACCCATCTTAGTATTTTCTAAGGTTGTAAAAGAACTTATTTATAGGCTAAATTCCGATGTCAAAAATAATAAATTAATATAGACTAACCAGAGTTTAATTGAAACAAATAAACAGAGTTTAACTTAAAGATTATTTCTCAAATTTAATTGAAATATGAATTATACTCAACAACATCTATAACAAATATTTTCATTACTTTTCACCTTATTATTCTTCACTCGAAAATTGATGAATGGGGGATCATTTTCCATGCCAATCTTGAACTTATCCCTTTGTTTCCTAAAAGATTGATTTAAAGGTAAAAATTGGTGATGACAAGTTTTACCACCACAAGCTAATCTTTCGCTCCATGCAATAAGGACAAGACAATTGCCCATGAGTACTTCACCTTGACAACAAGGCATAAGCAAGGAAATCACTAACTGTCCACAAAAGTGTTTCCTTTAACTGAAGATTGTCTCCTAAAAGCATAAAAAGTCTCAAAACTAACATCCCACAACAATTTCAACTCTTTTATCAAAGGTCTTAAGAAGACATCTATATGTTTAATCAGACTTTTTTTGACCTAGAATAACCATATTTAACAATAAATATGGTTGCTTCATGCACATCCATGGAGGTAGATTATAAACAAGGTGCCTAAGTTTCCCATCAGTGCTACATCTATGTCCATGTCATGAGTTCAAAAGTTTTAGTAAACATGTAAAGCCTTATGAAAAAAATCAGAATCTCTTAAACATGCAAATGGTAAAAAACTCAAAATTACTTACAAAATCTCCAATGCAGAAATCTACAACAAAAGTATAAAATATCAAACAAGTTTTCTAATGGTAAAAGATATTACCCAAGATGTCATATTAAGAACCCCATCCATATCCATACTCAAGCCATATAAAGCAACAAATAATTCTATCTCTACCACTACGGTAGAATTTCCTTTTGTAGAAAAACGCAAAATAAAAAATCTCAACATATTAAAATCTTTATCCATCCATAATGGATAAATGGATAATTTAATTAATCATAAATAGAAATAAATATTTTTTGAAAGAAGAAATATATTTTAAAAAATTGACTAAACAATTAGAAAAAAAAAGAGAAGTTCAAAAAGGATAAATCAAATCAAGGAAAAAATAGAATCAACAATTTGTTCTCACATTCCTAATGCTTTTTGGAATAGGAAAAAACAGGAAGTAACATTACCATATGAAAATAATTTTGATGAAAACAAATACTAACAAAAGTAAGAACAATACAAATTAGCAAAGAAATGAAAGAATTTTGTAAAAAAAAAAGAAATACAAGATCTTCTTATTAAAAAAAAAATAGGAAAAGCAGTTCTCCTTGGAGTTGTTCAGCATTTTATGTAATGAAAAATACAGAACTCGAAAAAGAAACACCAAGATTAGCAATTAATTACAAACCTCTCAATCAAGCTTTGAAATGGGTTAGATACCCAATCAAAAATAAAAAAAAAGGTTTGTTACGGAAACTTTGCAATGCAAATATTTTCTCAAAATTTGACATGAAATCAGATTTTGACAAATCCAAATAAAAGCAGAAGAAAGATACATAACGACATTTACTGTACCATTTGGATAATATGAATGGAATGTGATGCCTTTTGGATTAAAAAATGTTTCATCCAAATTTCAAAGAAAAATGTATGTTTTTTTTTACCAATATTCCAAATTTACAATAGTATTCATTAAAAGTAAATTGATTAATTATAATATGATACAAATATATTATTCTTTGTCATTGAAAGCTTCAGTTGCATACCGTCTACCCTAATCATTCATGAAAAGATTATGTGAATAACTTATGAATCTCTCGATATTGTAATCTTTGAAAGCGTGAACGACATCTCAAGACTTGTTTATACTCATTATGTAACAGAGTTTTCGGTCCACCCTCCCAAACATTTTAAGTGAAAAAGACGAATGTAAAAAGACAGTTTTGAAAATTTTGATCCCTCATAAAGTTCTTCATTCATTTCATTAAGTAACTTGTAGAACTTCCCCGCTTCTCCATTTGTCTCTTCATTCATAAAGCCAGATTAATCGTTGAAGAGGTTCTCTGAGGTGAACACTCTCCATGAAAAATCCATTTTTTATACCCCCGAATAAAGCCATCAACAATTAGATGTTCGTAGACAACTTCACGAATATGACAATTGATGTTGTCGAATAAAAAATCCATTTTTTATACCCCCATGAATCATATACTCTTTGTCGAAACGTTTTATTTTTCAGGAAAACAAACAAGTCTCGAACAATATTTAAAAATAAAAAAATGGGATTTTAAATGATCGAAAAAAATGAGACTCGCCACCAATCCTTTAATATGGTGTGATTGGATCACCACAAAACGTTTAAAATTCGTTTTGAAAATATTTTGGTCTAAAAAATCCAGAAAACAGGTTCGGGAGTCGGTTACGTATGAGGAAGGGTTAGCACCCTCACACGCCCAAAATTGGTACCACATTGATTTTTTTCGAGTCTTGATTTGTTAAAAACTTGAAAACTCGAGTAAAACTTAAAATACGATATTTGTCTTTAGAAAACTTTGCATGATTTTCAAAAAATCCTATTTGAGTAAAATTGTCCGTGTGTTTCGAATTTCTAGGAGAACTGAAAGTCGTGTCCAACACGTTAGGGCTCTATGTTCTCGGACTTTCGAAACTGAAGGACATTTTGAAGGACTTTAAAGAGGATATTTGATTGTGTGAATTATATGAAAATCACTACCAGCACGTTAGGGAATGGTTTTTCAAAGTTTTCACACGAAAGGATATTTCCTCATTTTGTTTTAAAATTATTTGTATACATATATATTTTTTGAGAACTCGAAATTTCGTATTAAGTTTAAAATACGATCCTCGGACACATGACTTAAAAAATATTTGAAGAAAGACTGCCCGTTTGTTTTGACTTTGGCGGAGAATTGAAGTCGTGACCAACACGTTAGGGCACGACGTTCTCGGAATCTTGAAATTAAAAGGTATTTGAAAAGTTTGAAAAAGGACACTGCCTCGATTTTAAATGTTTATTTGTATGTAAAAGTAGTTTTGAAAATGAACATGCAAATTAAATATAAATGAACAATTAATAACAAAGATGAAATAACGCAAAACAAAGTAACTAAGCAGATAAATAAATGCGCAAAAATAAAAAAATTTAATAGCATATATATAATACGAAAGAATAATAATTAAATTCTAGGTATGAATATTGAAGAGAAAGAAAAGCAGAACAAACAGAGTAAAAAAATGTAATTTTTGGATGCCCAAGGGTAAAATGGTAATTTTTGGACGGTCAAGGGTAAAACGATAATTTTTGGACGTTCAAAGGTAAAATGGTAATTTTTAGATGCTCGACGAAAAATGGTAATTTTGGGATGATTTGGGGGTAAAACAGTAATTTTTGGACACTCGAGGGCAAAATGGTAATTTTTGGACGTTCGAGGGTAAAATGGTAATTTTGGACACTCGGGGGAAAAATGGTAATTTTTGAAAAGTTCAAGGTAAAAAATGCAAGTTTCAAACATTCAAAGGTAAAATTATAATTTTTGGATGTTTAAGGGTAAAATGGTAATTTTGGAAAGTTCATGGTCAAAAAATGTAATTTTTGGACATCCGAGGGTAAAATGGTAATTTTTGGAAGTTCAAGGGTAAAATGGTTATTTTTAGAAGTTTGAGGGCAAAACGGTAATTTTTGGAAGATCAAAGGTAAAAATGTAATTTTTGTGAAAGTTCGAGGGTCAAAATGTAATTTTGGAATGTTTAAGGGTCAAAACATGATTTTTGGACAATTCAGAAACCTTTTAGGTAATAAAACCATAAAGAGGTGACACGTGGTAGCTTCTCAGGCATTCTGGGGTCAAAGGGCCAATTCGAAAATCATTTACAATTACATGTGTGTTAATGTGTATTAATGTGTATTAGAATATGAAGAGTTTAGAAATTTTAACAATTAATGACAATAAATACATGTGTGTTGAAATTGTACCTAGAGGATTTAATACCTATGAATCTAGCTTGAATCTGTTTTTTGTTGCTTTGTGTGTCTGTTCGAATGTCTTCTGCTTTGTATTGATGTTTGAAAATTTGTGTGTATTGATTTCTAAAGAAAGCCTCTGTTGAATTCGAATGCTTCTAAAAAAAGTCAGTAACCTTACAAGTGTTTTGAATTTGGCTTTATAGCCTTTTTCTACAATCATTTTCTTTTGTTTTATGCAACTAAATGCCCATATTGTCTTCTTTTTGCAGGTTGCAATGACGATGGTAGCAGATGGGCGGTGGTGCAACTTGGTAGTGGCAGCTGGTGATGTGGCAAACTCTTAGTGGCTGGGATGAAGGTGGCTGGTGGCAAGTGAATTGACTTTTAGGGTTTTTGATTTAGTTTAGTTTAGGATTGTTGGGTTTGGGCCTAGGTTTTGGGTCTATTGTCATTGGGCTGATTTAGGCTAGGATTTTGAACTTGTATTTTGAGCGCTTTTGGGTCAAAAGTTTGTAACAAACTTGAGTTGTATTTGAACTTTTTAATTAAATTCTAAATTTAAATTCAAAATAAATTTAAATTTAAAATAAATTTAAACTAAAAAAATAAGTTTAAATTTAAAATAAAATTACATGTAAAATAAATTAAAATTTAGAATTTTAAAATTGGATTCAATTTTAAATGTTGGGCCTGATCAAAATTAGGCTCCAACAACTACCCCTCTTTGCTCGTTGTTGTGTAACAAGAGCGAAGCAAAGCTAAAAAGAGGCCTAATTTTGCCATGTCTCGCTTCTTTAACATTCTTTCTTCCACTGGCTCGCCCTTCGCTTTACTTTGTCGATCAACTTCACTGCCTCTGCTTCTTTATATCTTCAACATCATGATTTCATCTTCACTTGAGGCAATCTCAGAAAGACAAAATTTACTACTATAACTTCACTCAATTCACTTGTAACTTCAAGGGGATTGGGATTTGCTATCGTAGTCTTTGGTTCAATCCACTGATACTTTAGGTGGATTGTGGTTTCATTTCTTGATCTTCTTCTCTGTATCTTACCAGGAAGATGACCATTTTATTGCTTCGACCTGCTTCTCAATATCTCATCGGGAAGATGGGATTCGAAGTTTCGATCACATCGAGCTTTGGTTTCATTGATTTGGTCTACTTCTCAGTATCTCATCAGGAAGATGACCGCATCGCTTGTTTTGATCCGCTTCTCTGTATCTCATTAGGAAGACGGATTTGGTCCACTTCTCTGTATCTCATCAGGAAGACGCCCGCTTTATTGCTTCGACTTGCTTCTCAGTATCTCATTAGGAAGCTGAGGTTCGAAGTTTCGCTCACATCGAGCTTTGGTTTCATTGATTTGGTCTACTTCTCAGTATCTCATCAGGAAGATGACCGCATCGCTTGTTTTGATCCGCTTCTCTGTATCTCATTAGGAAGACAGATTTGGTCCACTTCTCTGTATCTCATCAAGAAGACGACCGCTTTATTGCTTCGACTTGCTTCTCAATATGTCATTAGGAAGCTGGGGCTCGAAGTTTCGCTCACATCGACCTTTGGTTTCATTGACTTGGTCTACTTCTCAGTATCTCATCAGGAATATGACCGCATCACTTATTTTGATTCGCTTCTCTGCCCCATGATCAGAGTAAGAGATTGGATGGCTATGATCTGCTCTATGGTCGGGGTAAGGTATTGGAACCTTTAATAGTCGTAGCTTCAACTTGCTCTTTTTCAACTTCGCCTTTGTGGTCTCAATCCTTTCCCTTAATGCTCGAAGTTTCCTTAATTCATCTCGCCATTTGGCGAGGATGTGACCTGTAAAATATGCTTCTATGGACCCCTAAGTAAGGTTAAATAATTAGAAACTCATGATCAGAATGAATCGAATGCTCCTAATTACATGAATGCGCATGATGAATGTCAGATTTATTATTATCGGGTTGGCATGGTTTATACCCTGTCCAAACTCTGTCGTTGATGTGTTCCCGTATCTTCTTCAAGGCTGATCTTGAACTGCTTGTTTTCAAGTTTGTTTTCTACTTGGTAGTGCTGTTTCGGATCCTTGTACTATTGAGGAAATTTCAGAGTAACGCTCCTGGATCTTTGTATGAATTCATATTAGTAGTTCATTATCCGTTATTAAAAATGCAAAATGCTTGAACGAGATTTTTGAAACAATAAGGTCGAAATTTATTGAAGACATAATTTAAGAGATCAATAGGAGGCGAATTTTTGTCAAGAAATTGTCAAGTATACAACAAAAGACAATTAGATGCTTCGAATATCGCAGGATAAGCTTCTTTGAGCCGATTTGCTGAGAATCATCCTGAGTCGAAATACCTAGAGTGCTTTATTGATGCTTCAAGTTGTAATTTTCCTCTATCTCGTTACTTCGATCCGTTCTTGAATTTGAGTCGCCCTTTGTGGGTTTTCAACACAAACTTTCTTTGGTTTCAAGGCGCCCTTTGCGGTTTTTCATCTTTTTTTTAGAATCGAGACGCCTTTTTACGGGTTTTTATCTCAGTTTTTTTAGGGGAAGTATTTTTTTACTGAGTTCGAGTTGACGGGGTTGTGCAGATCATTGTCGTCCATCTTTTTTAGAATGAGAGCTCCTCCTGAGAAAACTTTTTTTACCACATAAGGTTCTTCCCAATTGGGCATCTATTTGCCTCTGAAGTCTTTTTGTATGAGAAGTATCCTTTTTCAAAACTAGATCTCCCTCATGAAATTCTCTTGGGCGAACCTTTTTGTCATAAGCTCGCATCATTCTTTTCTGGCACATCTGACCATGGCGGTTAGCTCTTAATATTTTTTCTTCGATTAAATTCAACTGATCATATCGGGACTGAATCCATTCTGCCTCATCTAACTATAATTCTGTCAAGCTCGGAGAGAAGGTATTTCAACCTCGATAGGTAAGACCTCTATCAGGTCATATGCTAGTGAGAACGATGTTAACCCGGTAGAAGTTCTGATTGATGTTCTGTACGCAAAGAGGGCAAATGGTAGTTTTTCGTGCCAGTCTTTATAGATCTCAGTCATTTTCGCAACGATCTTCTTGATGTTCTTATTAGCTGCCTCCACAGCTCCATTCATCATGGGCGATAGGGAGATTAGTTGTGATGCTTGAATTTGAATTTCTCGCAAACTTCCGCTATCATGTTATTATTCAAATTCAAGGCATTGTCAGATATGATCCTTTTTGGCATCCCATATCGGTAAATGATTTCCTTTTTCAAGAACTTGTTAACCACAGACTTCGTGACGTTGGCGTAAGAAGTTGCTTCTACACATTTGGTGAAGTAGTCGATAACCACGAAGATAAATCTATGACCATTGAAAGCCTTTGGAGAAATTGGCCCAATGGCATCCATGCACCATATAGAAAATGGCCAAGGAGAAGTCATGACATGAAGGTGTGATGGAGGTACATGAATCTTGTCTCTATAGATCTGACACTTATGGCACCTCTTGGCATAATTGATACAATTGCCTTCCATAGTAGACCAGTGATACCCAAATCTCATTATTTGCCTGGTCATTATGAAACCATTAGCGTGTGTCTCACAAATGTCTTCATGAACTTCTAAGATCCTCTTAGCTTCAACTGCGTCGACACATCTTAGTAACACTTGATCTTTTCTTCTTTTGTACAAGATTTTTTTTCTCATCTAGGACATATTCATTGGCAAGTCTTCTCAATGTCCTCTTTTCATTTTCTGAAGCTTGCTCGAGGTGCTTGTGATTTCTTACATACTAAAGAATATCTTGGTACCATGGGCGGTCATCCCTTTCTTCTTCTTTTTTTTCTTCTGCGTCGATATCATAACAATGAGCAGGAGCTTCATAGATGCTCATCTGAATGAGTCTCATATCTTCTGGTCTATTTACGTTAATCATTGAGCCCAACGTGATAAGAGCATCAACCATCTGGTTTTTTTCTCGTGAGAGATAATGGAATATGACATCATCAAACTCCTTGATTAACTCGAGAATCATTTTACGGTAATCAACTAGCTTAGAATCTCTTGTTTCCCATTCTCCTTTGAGTTGATAGATTACTAGTACGAAGTCTCCATATATCTCCAAAACTTTGATTCTTCGTTCTACGGGTGCACGGATTCTTACGACGCATGCTTCGTTTTTTTCCATGTTATTTGTGCAATCAAAATCGAGTTTACTGGTGAAAGGGTAGTGGTCTCCTTTTGGTGATACCAAGACTGCTCCAACTCCATTACCCGTGGCATTTGAAGCTCAATCAAAATTTAATCTCCAAGGATGTTCTACTGTGGTTACCTCTTCAGTGGTCGCAACATACATTAAATCCTCGTTCGAAAAGTCAATGTTTATTGGCTCATAGTCCTCTAGAGCCCTACTAGCTAGGAAGTCTGCTATCACACTCCCTTTTACTGCCTTTTGATTGACATAGACTATGTCAAATTCCGAAAGCAAGATCTGCCACCTAGCCAATCTCCCATTCAATGTGGCCGACTCCATCATGTACTTCAGAGGATCTAGTTTTGAGAGTAACCAAGTGGTATGGTACAGCATGTATTATCTTAATCTTCACATGGTCCAAACTAGAGCACAACATAAATTTTCAATTGGCGAGTACCAAGTCTCACAATCAGTGAATTTCTTGCTGAGATAATATATCGCTCTTTCCTTCTTACCAGATTCATCGTGTTGGCCTAGTATGCATCTCATAGAATTTTCAAAAACCGTCAAGTACAGGATCAACGCTTTATTAGGAATTTGAGGTACCAAGATGGGAGCTTTGGATAAATAATCTTTGACCTTGTTAAAAGTTTCTTGACATTCATCATCCCATACACCTGGGTTGCGCTTCCTAAGCAGACGAAAGATAGGATCACATTTCTCAGTCCATTATGAAATGAACCGAGCAATGTAATTTAGTCTTCCTAAAAACACTCGAACTTCTTTCTGCGTATTGGCTGGCGGTAACTCTTGTATGGCTTTGACTTTATCTAGATGAATTTTGATTCCTTTTTTGCTGACTACAAACCCTAACAACTTTCCTGACGTGGCTCCGAAAGTGCACTTTGTTGGGTTTAACTTTAATTGATACTTTCTTAGCCTTCCAAACAACTTTTTCAAAATTCTTACATGCTCTTTCTCCGTTCGGGATTTTGCAATCATGTTGTCGACATAAACTTCAATCTCTTTATGCATCATGTCATGAGATAAGGTCACCATGGCCCTTTCATAAGTTGCCTCTGCGTTTATTAGTCCGAAAGGCATCACCTTATAGAAGAATGTTCCCCACAGTGTGACAAACGTGGTTTTGATCATATCTTCAGGGTCCATCCTTATCTGGTTATACCCAGAGAAACCATCCGTGAACGAAAATAAGGAATGACCTGTTGTATTATCGACTAAGGTGTCGATGTGAGGTAATGGGAAGTTATCCTTAAGGCTAGCTCTATTTAGATCTCGATAGTCCACACACATGCGCACTTTTCCATCTTTTTTTAGGAGCAGGGACTATGTTAGCTAACCATTTAGAGTATTTGACTACTTGGAGAACCCTAGCAAAAAATTACTTCTTGAGCTCTTCTTTTAATTTAAATAACATATTTGGTCTCATCCTTCGGAGCTTTTATTGTACAGGCTTGCATTCGTCCTTTATGGGGAGTTTGTGTACCACAATGTCAGTACTTAGGCCAGGTATTTCTTGGTAAGACCATACGAAGACGTCTTGGAACTCTTGAAGCAACTCGATAAGATCTTTTATGGTTTCTATGGAGATGCTATTGTGCTCTCCTTATTTTTCGCAATTACCCCCTCATTAACCAACTGATGTCATACCTATTGGAGTAGAGTCCTGGCCTCTTCAACATTCGTTTTGGTTTTCCAGCCTCTTCGTTCCATCAAGACATTCACTCCTTGCTCCGGGTGATTGGGCAAGGAATTTCCAACTATGTTGGGTTTCGTTGGTTCTTCCAATCTCACGGTTCTATGCTCAATGAGTCCCTCAACTCGCCTCTTGAAGGCAGGGCAATTCTCACTTGAATGGCCCTCTACTCCTGCGTGGTATTCACAATGAGCATTTGCATCGTACCAAGCTGAGAATGGGGGTTTATATGGCTTTACACGCTGTGGGGATATTTCATGTGCATCATACAGTATTTTGTAAAGTTCTTCATATGATATAGTAAGGGAGTATACTGAATTCTTCCCCTATTCGACCTTAAGCCCGATTCTTGCCTTGAAGCATTTTGATAATTACTTGTTGGGACTTTAGGCTATCCTGTTACGAATTGTTTGGCGTAACTTGGCATGTATACACTTACGTTATTCACTTAATTATCTCCCCTTTTGGGAGCGGGCCTTTTGGTGTTTTCTCTAGCCTCAATCTTACCATTGTTTATTGCATTTTTATCATTTCTCCCGATATGGCCATGTTAGAAAAACTTTTAGTGGCGTTTCCTAACAGATGATTGAGATAAGGTGCATTGAGAGTGATAACAAACAACATTGTTGTTTCTTTTCTTGTTAGTGGTTGTTGCACCTGAGTTAGCACATCTCGCCACCTCTGTGCATACTGTCTGAAACTCTCATTTGATCTTTTCTCCAAGTTTTGTAGTGTAAGTCGATCAGGAACCATTTCTGTTATATGGTGATATTGCTTTAAGCAAGCCTACGTTAAATCTCTCTATGAATGAATCTTTCTCGGCTCAACTGATTATACCATCTAACTGTCGATCCTGCCAGAGTGTCTTGAAAACAGTGAATAAGCAGTTGGTCATTATGAACATGCCCTGCCATTTTCTTACAAGACATGGTAAGGTGAGTTTCGAGGCAGCTTGTTCCATTATACTTCTCGAACTCTAGGGCCTTTAATTTAGGATGGAGTACCAAATCTAGGACCAGACTTAATTCTTTAGCGTCCATTTCGTAAAAGTTTTCAGTTCCTTGCATCCCCACAATCTTCTCCTCTAATCACTTATATTTTTCTTTCATCTCTCTAGGAAGATCTACTCTCATCATCTCATCGAAATCCGAGACAACCAGATTTGTAACATTATCTTTAGGGTTTGATCTAGATCCTACTGGATAAGTGGCCGACCTTGATGTCCCAGTGGCCTGTTATAGTGTCCTTATAGTAATGGTTGCCACCCGTGTTTGTGCCTCATGTGAAGCTTGGTTATAGGAGGTGTAAAACCTGGGGGAATAATAGGATCCTCGTCTTCCTCAATTGCATGACCTTTTCCCTTATCGACCATGCTTTGCTTCACTTGTGCCAATTCATTCATCAAACTCTTTTGCACTTCCATGAACTGATTTTTCATCTCTCTACACATCATCGTCATTTGTTCCTGAAAGTGCTCTTGCATTTGATCTTGTATCTCTTTTTGGATTTGCTTTAGCCTTTGCTCCATGGCCTTGGTTTTTTTACGAGTGTTATAGTGATGTGAATTTTCAATGATTACCGATGTAACTGGTAAAGTTTTAATTAGTTAGAAATATTTATGCAAAAATATGCAAATATGCAATGCGAATAAAATGCATGTATGTAATGAAAGAATAGGCATTGATTTTGAAATCCATTTTTCATTAGAACAACTTCTCTAGAAGAAAAACTTCTTTACATAAAGAGAAATTACACAAATAGTTTTGCTTTATTACTTAGAGCTTTGATCTTTCCAAGAAGCTCAGCTAATTTTTGACCTCCTGCAAATATTCCTCTACTGGCCAAACATTTTCAGGATTTGGTGCTGGGATGTTATCATTAACTCTTTTACTTCTCCACTAATCATAGTTTGGTGTCGTCAATGGGCTTGCACTAAATTTCTTCATTCTATGTACTTTCTTCCATCATTTGCTACCTCTCGAACCCTTTTCTTGTAATCACTCCCTTTGTAGGATAACTCGCATTGAGCCATGTGTCGCAGGGATAAATTGTATCGTCTTGTATTGCCTCAACACGAGCAGAGGGGCATATCTTATAGCACCCTATACCAGAGTAAAAGTGCCCAATCAAAGCTACCACAACGATAAAGGATCTCATCTGGGATGACCCAAGGCGCGCACCATTCGACATCTTCATCCTGAAGGTTTTGAAGGATAGCCATCCATTTTTCCTCATATATGTTTTGTTCCCTTTGCGTGGCTACAAATTCCCTCAAAGGTGAGAAATCAAATAAGAACACTTTGCATGAAAATTTTTCTACCATCTAGAAATGGCTTTGAAACCAAACCATTAGAAGTTGTGCACAACCAATGAACCTTCTTTAACCTTCTCTTCGGCAAGCGCTTAATGATCTAAAGGTTTCAGCAAGAATTGCTAGGACGATGGTGACTCCTTTACTAAGCCGATCAAACAAAACCGCAATTGCATCTTCCACATGCCCTAATGCTTTTGGGAAAAAGACTAACTCGTAAATGCCAAGAGCAAAAATGTCGACGTGTTTCTTCATATCTGGGTGTGTCGAGATTAGATCTCGCAAGCTTTTCCAGTTGATACACTTATTGTCCCCCTTTACTTTAATCTGAGATGCGACCTATTGTTCAATCATCCCGATTACATTCATCAACCATTTCTGAAATGTTGAGACACATGCATCCTTTGAGTATGCTTTATTGACTTGAATTCTAGGACAACGAATCAAAGCAATATACTCTTTCAATATGGGCGTCATGTCTGGGTCTTCGAAGGTGAAACATCTATATGCGGGGTTCCAATTATGGCGAGGGCTCGAAAGAGATGTTTGTCGATTTTCACTTCGAGCAAGTACTTATGCCTATTTGGTAATCAAACTTAAACCAACACCTTTTCTTGTATAATGATGCAATGCAAGCAAAAGAGACAAAACAGAACACGTTAGCAGAGCATAGTAATATCCATATAACTGTTTCACCTTTGAAAACCTAGAGATGATGCCCACAGTGGAAGAGTATACTGCTTTGATCCGTTGTCTTAGAATTCAAGTCGATAAAGCATACTCAAAGGATGCATGTGTCCCAACTTTTCTGAAAAGGCTGATGAATATAATCGGGATGAGTGAATAGTGGGTCGTGTCTCGAATCAAAGTAAAGGGAGATAATAAGTGTATCAACTGGAAAAGCTTGTGAGATGTAATCTCAACACACCCAGATATGAAGAAACGCGTCGACATTTTTGCTCTTGGCATATATGAGTTAGTCCTCTTCTTAAAAGCATTAAGGCATGTGGAAGATGCAATTGCGGTTCTGTTTGATCGGCTTAGTAAAGGAGTCACGCCTGTCCCAGCAATTCTTACCGAAATCTTCGGATCATTATGCGCTTACCGAAGAGAAGGGGAAGGAAGGTTCATTAGTTGTGCACAACTTCTAATGGTTTGGTTTCAAAGCCATTTCTGGAAGATAGAAAAATTTTCATGCAATGTTCTCAGTTGATTTCTCACCTTTGAGGGAATTTGTTGCCACGCAAAGGGAAAAAAACATATCTAAGGAAAAATGGATTGCTATCCTTCAGAACCTTTAGGATGAAGATGTCGAACGGTGCACGCCTTGGTTCATACCAGATGAGATCCTCTATCAATGTGGTAGCTTTGATTGGGTCCCTTTACTCGGGGTATGAGGTGTTACAGGATATGCCCTTCTGCTCATGTTGAGGCAATACAAGACGAGACAATTTATCCCTGCGACACATGGCTTAGCTCAGTGCGAGTTCTCCTACAAAGGGAATGATTATAAGAAAAGGATCTAAGAGGTAACAAATGCATGGAAGAAATTACATAGAATGAAGAAATTTAGTGCAAGCCCGTTGACGACACCAAACTATGATTGGGGAAGTAAAAGAGTTAACGATAACATTCCAGTACCAAATCTTGAAAATGTTTGGCCAATAGAGGAATATTTGCAAGAGGTCCCGTCAGAAATAGACTTCATGAAACAAGACTTTGAAAAGAAGAGCGTAGAGTTCGGAAAGAGAATAGAGGTCTTGGAAGAAGAAAAAATGAAGTTGGGGCTGGACGTGGATATACATAGGTTAGAGGCTGAAAATTAAAGAAAGGAAAAAATAAAGTCGAAGAAGCTGAAGAAGATTTATATAAAGCTCTGTTTGTCTATGAGAACTGCGAGATTAGGTAAGACGTCGAAATAATGGTGACAGGAAATTCAGATGCAAAAAGACCAAACAAAGTAGTGACAAAGGAAATTCCAAGACGGTCAGGCTCGAGAAAATGCCCTGAAAGGAGAACTGTTAGAAAAACAAGTCAAGAACGCTAAGATGAAAGCCCAAATAGCTGGGTTAAAAGCAAGAATAATGGAGTTAGAAGTATCACTACGAAGACATCGCAACCGGAACTTCGTCTTGGATCTTAAAGCAAGTATGGTCGAAACTCCAGAATTAAAGGAACAGGTACAGGAATTAGAGGCTGCAATCCATAACATTGAGATTCGAATGGAATCAATGGAAAGGAACCTAAAAACCAGCGAATGGCACTCTCGACAAGCTTAGAGACAAGTCGAAGAAAGAGATTATGTAATGGGAAAAGCAATAACCCAATAAAGGGTAGCCATTGATCACATACAATAGTTAGTTGTCGAAACTGATATTCTGAGTTTTCAATATGAATCGAAATCAGAACGAGGACAGAAATTAACCGAGCTTCTTGGAAAGATCAAAGCTCTAGGCAATAATGCAAAGACATTTATGTAATTTCGCTTTATATAAAGAATTTTTTCTTCTAGAGAAGTTGTTCTAATGGAAAATGGACTTCACAATCAATGTCTTTTCTTGCATTACATACATGCATTTTATTCGCATTGTATATTCGCATAAATATTTCTAACTAATTAAAATTTACCAATTACATCGGTAATCATTGAAAATCCACATCACTATAACATTCGTAAAAAAACCAAGCCCACGGAGCAAAGGCTAGAGCAAATCCAAAAAGAGATATAGGATCAAATGCAAGAGCACTTTCAGGAACAAATGACGATGATATGTAAGGATATGAAAAATCAGTGCATGGAAGTGCAAAAGAGTTTGATGAATGAACTGGCATAAGTGAAGCAAATCATGGCCGATAAGGGAAAAGGTCCTGCAATTGAGGAAGACAAGGATCCTATTATTCCCCTAGGTTTTACACCCCTCCATAACCAAGCTGCACATGAGGCACAAACACGGGAGGCAACCATTACTATAAGGGCACAACAGCAGGCCACTGGTACATCAAACCAGCCAATTATCCAGTAAGATCTGGATCAAACCCTGAAGATAATGTTGCAAATCTAGGTGTCCCAAATTTCGATGAGATGATGAGAGCAAATCTTCCTAGACAGATGGAAGAAAAATATAAGCAATTAGAGGAGAAGATTGAGGTGATGCAAGGAGCTGAAAACTCTTACGGGATAGATGCTAAAGAATTAAGTCTCATCCCAGATTTGGTACTCCTTCCTAAATTCAAGGCCTTAAAGTTCGAGAAGTATAATAGAACAAGCTGCCTCGAAACTCACCTTACCATGTTTTGTAGGAAAATGGCAGGGCATGCTCATAATGACCAACTGCTTATGCATTGTTTTTAAGACACTCTGGCAAGATCGATAATTAGATGGTATAATCAATTGAACCGGGCAAAGATTCATTCATGGAGAGATTTAGTTCAGGATTTTTTAAAGTAATATGGCCATGTAACAGAAATGGTTCCTGACCGACTTACACTACAAAACATGGAGAAAAGATCAAATAAGAGTTTCAGACAGTATGCATAGAGGTGGCAAAATGTGGCAACTCAAGTGCAACCACCACTAACAGAAAAAGAAACAATAATGTTGTTTGATAACACTCTCAAGGGACCTTATCTTAATCATCTGTTAGGAAATGCCACTAAAAGTCTTTCTAACATGGTCTTATCGGGGGAAATTATCGAAAATGCAATAAAAAATTGTAAGATTGAGGTTGGAGAAAACACCAAAAGGCCCGCTCCCAAAAGGAGAGATAATGAAATGAATAAAGCAAGTGTATACAGCCCAAGTTATGCCAAACCATTTGTAACAGGACAACCTAAAGTCCCAACAAGCAATTATCAAAATGCTCCAAGGCAAGAATCGGGCTTAAGGCTGAATAAGGGAAGAATTCAGTATACTCTTTTCCTATATCATATGGAGAACTTTACAAAATACTGTATGACGCAAATAAAGTATCCCCATAGCGTGTAAAGTCATATAAACCCCCATTCCCAACTTGGTACGTTGCAAACGCTCATTGTGAATACCACGCAAGAGTAAGGGGCTATTCAATTGAGAATTGCCTTGGTTCAAAAGGTGAGTTGAACGACTCATTACGCATGGAGTCGTGAGATTGAAAGAACCAACTAAACCCAACATAGCTAGGAATCCCTTGCCCAATCACCCGAAGCAAGGAGTGAATGCCTTGATGAAAGGAAGAGGTCAAAAAACCAAAACGAAGGTTGAAGAGCTCAGGTCTCCACTCCAATGGTATGGCATCAGTTGGTCAAAGAGAGGGTAATCGCGAAAAATAAAGAGAGCACAATAACAAGGATCGATAACTACTACGACTTTTATGCCATTGAGGGGCATGAGATTCAAGACTGCGTCGAATTCAAAGCTATAGTGCAAACGCTAATGGATAATAAAGAGTTGGAATTCTTCGAAGAATGGGAGGTTAATGATGTTTACGCCTCCAAGGATGGAGCATTAAAAGCTTATGGGATTAATCGCCCAAAGGTGATTATTTTTAAACCCATGAACGGGACGGCTAGGTAGCAAATAACACCGCGCATCATCATACAGTAGCCAGCAGCGTTTCCTTACAAAGATAGTAAAAGGGTCTCGTGGAATTACAATTTCAACGTAACAATAACAAGGGAAGAAGAACTAAAAAAGGATGAGAATCTTGTTACCCGTAGTGGTAAGAGTTATAACCGAGTGAATAAGGAGAAAGAGATTAACAAAGGGAATACAATAATGTTTGAGCTAGAGGAAGAAATAATTAGCAAGCCCGAAGCACCCACGAATGAGCTCGTATCCGAGAAAGTGGCAAGAGAGTTCCTGAAGTTCCTGAGACATAGCGAATATAGTATAGTGGAACAATTACACAAGCAGCCTGCTCGGATATCAATTTTTTCCTTGCTCTTAAGCTTAGAGGCCCATCGAAGCGCGCTAATGAATGTGCTAAATGAGACATATGTAGCAAATGACATCTCTATTAGTAAGTTGGATCGATTAGTCAATAATGTGAGTGTGATAACTTCATTTTCTTCAATGATGATGAAATACTAATTGGAGGAATGGGATCTACCAAAGCCTTACACGTTACTACCCGTTGCAAGAGGTACACATTACCCGGAGTACTCATAGACAACGGGTCAGCTTTGAATGTGCTACCATTAGCTACCCTACAAAGATTATCAATTGATAACTCTCACATGAAAGGATGTAATAATATAGTAAGAGAATTTAACGAGACCGAGAGGAACGTAATGGGCAAGATCGAAGTACCTCTTCAGAGTAGGCAAACACATATGAGGTGGATTTTTTAGTAATGAATATCAGGTCCACTTATAACTGTTTATTGGGAACCCCGTGGATTCACTCAGCTGGGGCAGTACCTTTTTCGTTGCACCAGAAAGTGAAATTAATAAATAAAGGACGGTTAATCACAATCAAAGCTAAAGAGAAAATTATTGCATCCATAACGAGTGATTCACCTTATGTTGAAATAGATGAAGAGGCTGTGGAATGTTCTTTTCGCTCATTAGAATTCGTCAATGCAACCTTCATTGCTAAGAGGAGCAAGATCCCTATGTCTAAGGTATCATCAACCACAAGGATGAGCCTACGTTTAACAGTTGGAAAGGTGGCGTTACTTGGAAAGGGGTTAGGAAAATACCTCCAAGGAAGAGTTAGTGTGCTGATGCTGATAGAAAAAAGGGATCATTATGGGTTGGGATACAAACCCGACGCAAAGCAAAAGGAGTTAGAAAGAAAGTAAGAAAGAAGAAGGGCAAGATTGTTCGAAAAAGAAATTTCGTGGGAACCCATAATCTTCCCGCACATATATAAGACTTTCGTCTTAGGAGGGGTGATCAACTAAGAGACAGGGTTAAAAAAGGAGCAAGTGACAATCAAAACTGAAGGAATCATGAAGGATCTAGACGTTAATGCTATATCTGATGAAGGAAAAGAGGGGAACCTGTCAGGAATTGGTCCATACACACTTGGAAGCACTCTAAATAATTAGACTATAGAGGAACTCCCTATAATTCTTAAGATTTCTTCAGAGTAATGCTCATAACACACCTATTGCTTTAGGATCGAAAGCAATATGGATCTTTTTTGTAAAAGGGTCCATGATCATATCCAGTTACTTTGAATGAAAATGCATCTTCTATCTTATATGGCGAGTTTTTATTCTTTCATTCTTAATTCGACTTAACAAACCATTTGAACATATCCAATAAACAAGAATAATCATTCTTTAATACATACATTCTTGACCAATTTAACAAACATACTCATACATACCACATAATCATTCTTTCGTAAATTTATTTTATTCTTTGGACCTCCCTTTTATCCCTTAACAGGTCCTCGAATATCAATAATATGAGTGACCCTGATGCTAACTTAGAGCCTCATTTCGAGCAAGATATATGTTTAGAAAAGCTTCAGGGCCTCAAAGATTATCAAAATTGTAATGTCTCTGGATCTGTTAAGAATGATGAAGCAAGAAGAAAAGAAAATCCTACATCATGTAAAGAAAGAGGTGAAAATTAGGACAAGCATCTCCATAGAAACCAGAAAAGATCTTATCGAGTTGCTTCAAGAGTTCCAAGATGTCTTCGCATGGTCTTACCAAGATATGCCTGAGCTAAGTACTGACATTGTGGTACACAAACTCCTCATAAAGGAAGAATGCAAGCCTGTACAACAAAAGCTCCGAAGGATGAGACCAGATGTGTTATTGAAAATAAAAGAAGAGGTCAAGAAGCAATTTGATGCTAGGTTTCTCCAAGTAGTTAAATACTCTGAATGGGTAGCTAACATAGTCCCTGTTCCTAAAAAAGATGGAAAAGTGCGCATGTGTGTGGACTATCGAGATCTAAATAGAGCTAGCCCAAAGGATAACTTCCTATTACCTCACATCAACACCTTAGTAGATAACTGTTTTCATTCATATATGGTTTCTTTGGGTATAATCAGATAAGCATGGCCCATGAAGATATGATCAAAACCACGTTTGTCACACTGTGAGGAACATTCTGCTATAAGGTGATGCCTTTTGGACTAAAAAACGCAGGGGCAACTTATCAAAGGACAATGGTGACTTTGTTTCATGACATGAGCATAAAGGGATTGAAGTTTATATCGACGACATGATTGCAAAATCCTGAACGGAGGAAGAGCATGTAAGAATCTTGAAAAAGTTGTTTTGGAGGCTAAGAAAGTATCAATTAAAGCTAAACCCAACAAAGTGCACTTTCGGAGCCACGTCAGGAAAGTTGTCAAGCTTTGTAGTTAGCAAAAAAGGAATCGAAATTGATCCAGATAAAGTCAAAGCCACACAAGAGTTACCGCCACCCGGTACGTAGAAAAAAGTTCAAGGGTTTTTAGGAAGACTAAATTACATTGCTCGGTTTATTTCACAGTTAACTGAGAAATGTGATTCTATCTTCCGTCTGCTTAGGAAGCGTAACTCAGGTATATGGGATGATGAATGTCAAAAAACTTTTAACAAAGTCAAAGATTATTTATCCAAATCTCCCATCTTGGGACCTTCAATTCCTAATAAACTGTTGATCCTGTACTTTGCTGTTTTTGAAAATTCTATGGAATGCGTACTAGGTCAACACGATGAATCTGGTAAGAAGGAAAGAGCGATATATTATCTCAGCAAGAAATTCACTGCTTGTGAGACTCAATACTCGTCAATTGAAAAATTAAGTTGTGTTCTAGTTTGGACCACGCGAAGATTAAGACAATACATGCTATACCATACCACTTGGTAAATCTCAAAACTAGATCCTCTGAAGTACATGATGGAGTCAGTCGCATTGAATGGGAGATTGGCTAGGTAGCAGATCTTGCTTTCGAAATTTGACATAATCTATGTCACTCAAAACGCAATAAAAGGGAGTGCGATAGCAGACTTTCTAGCTAGTAAGGCTTTAGAGGACTATGAGCCAATAAACTTCGACTTTTCGAACGAGGATTAATGTATGTTGTGACCACTGAAGAGGTAACCACAGTAGAACATCCTTGGAGATTAAATTTTGATGGAGCTTCAAATACCATGAGTAATGGAGTTGGTGCACTCTTACTATCACCAGAAGAAGACCACTACCCTTTCACCAGTAAACTCGATTTTGATTGCACAAATAACATGACAGAATATGAAACATTTCTCATGAGAATTCGTGCAACCATAGAACGGGAATCAAAGTTTTGGAGATATATGAAGACTCCGTACTAATAATCTATCAACTCAAACGGGAATGGAAAACAAGAGATTCTAAGCTAGTTGATTACCGCAAATTGATTCTCGAGTTAATCAAGGAGTTTAATGATGTCATATATCATTATCTCCCACAGGAAGAAAACCAAATGGCTGATGCTCTTGTCACGTTGGGCTCAATGATTAAAGTAAATAGACCAGAAGATATGAGACCCATTCAGATGAGCATATATGAAGCTCTTGCTCATTGTTATGATATCGAACAGAAGAAAAAGAAGAAGAAGAAAGGGATGATCGTCAATGGTACCAAGACATTCTTCAGTATGTAAGAGATCGCAAGTACCCCGAGTAGGCTTCAGAAAATGAAAAGAGGACATTGTGAAGACTTGCCAATGAATATGTCTTAGATGGGAAAATCTTGTACAAAAGAAGAAAAGATCAAGTGTTATTAAGATGTGTCGACGCAATTAAAGCTAAGAGGATCTTAGAAAAAGTTCATGAAGGGATTTGTGGGACACGCCCCAATGGTTTCACAATAGACAGGGAAATAATGAGATTTGGGTATTACTGGTCTACTATGGAAGGCGATTGCATCAATTATGCCAAGCGGTGCCATAAGTGCCAGATCTATGGCCCAAGATTCTTGTACCTCCATCACACCTTCATGTCATGACTTCTCCCTGGTCATTTTTCAATGTCATATATTTATCTTCGTGGTTATCGACTACTTCACCAAATGGGTAGAAGCAGCTTTTTACGCCAACATCACGAAGTCTGCGATTAGTAAGTTCTTGAAAAAGGAAACCATCTATCGATATGGAATGTCAGAAAGGATCATATCTGACAATGGTTTGAATTTGAACAATAGCATGATAAGGGAAGTTTGCGAGCAATTCAAAATCAAGCATCACAACTCATCTCCCTATCCCCCAAAGATGAATAGAATTGTGGAGGCAGCTAATAAGAACATCAAGAAGATCGTTGCAAAAATGATTGAGACCTACAAAGACTGGCACGAAAAACTACAATTTGCCCTCTTTCCTTACAGAACTTCCATCAGAACTTCTACTGGGGCAACCCCATTCTTACTAGAATATGGCATGAAAGTAGTCTTACCTATCGAGGTCGAAAACCTTTTCTCTGAGTCTTGACAGAATTACAATTAGATGAGGAAAATGGATTCAGCCCTGATATGATCAGTTAAATTTAATCGAAAAAAAAAATTAGGAGCTATCCACCATGGTCAGATGTACCAGAAAAGAATGATGCGAGCTTACGACAAAAAGATTCGTCCTAGAGAATTTCATGAGGGAGATCTAGTTTTGAAAAAGATACTTCCATACGTAAAGACTTCAGAGGCAAATGGATGCCCAATTGAGAATGGTCTTATGTGGTAAAGAAAGCTTTCTTAAGAGGAGCTCTCATTCTAACAAAGATGGATGGCAAGGATCTGCACAACCCCGTCAACTCGGAGTCGGTAAAAAAATACTTCGCCTAAAAAAACTGAGATGAAAACCCGTAAAAGGCGCATTGATTCTAAAAAAAATGATGAAAACTCGCAAGGTGTGCCTTGAAACCAAAAAAAGTTTGAGTTTAAAACCCTCAAAGGGCGGCTCAAATTCAAGAACGAGTCAAAGTAACGACATAGAGGAAAATTACAACTTGAAGCATCAATAAAGCACTCCAGGTTTTCTGGATACATATTTGAACTTAGGATAATTCTCAGTAAGTCAGCTCAGAGAAGCTCATCCTGCGATATTCGAAGCATCTAATTGTCTTTTATTGTATACTTGACAATTTCTTGACAAAAATCGCCTCTTATTAATCTTTTGAATTATGACTTCAATAAATTTCAACCTTATTCTTTCAAAAATCTCGTTCAAGCATTTTGCATTTTTAATAACAAATAATGAACTACTAATATGAATTCATACAAAGATCCAGGAGCGTTACTCTGGAATTTCCTCAATAGTACAGGCGTTCGAAACATGACTACCAATTAGAAAACAAACTTGTAAACAAGCAGTTCAAGATCACCCTAGAAGAAGACAGGGCAACACATCAATGACAGAGTTTGGACAAGCGATAACCCATGCCAACCCGAATAATAATAAATAAATCTGACATTCATCATGCGCATTCATGTAGTTAAGAGCATTTGATTCATTCTGATCACGACTTTCTAATTATTTAGGCGTACATAGAGGTCCATAGAAGCATACTTTACATGTCACATCCCCGTCAAATGGCAAGATGAATCAAGGAAACTTCGAGCATTAAGGGAAAGGATTGAGACCACAAAGGCAAAGTTAAAAAAGAGCAAGTTGAAGCTGCGACTATTAACGGCTCCAATACCTTACCCTGACTATAAAGCATATCACATCATCCAATCTCTTACTCCGATCATGGGGCAAAGAAGCAAATCAAAATATGTGATGCGGACATCTTCCTAATGAGATACTGAAAAGTAAACCAAGTCAATGAAACCAAAGCTCGATGTGAGCGAAACTTCGAGCCCCAGCTTTCTGATGAGATACTGAGAAGCAGGCATTAAATACCTCTTCATATTCAGATTCAAGCTAGATTCACAGGCATTAAATCGTCCAAGTACAATTTCAATACACATGTATTTATTGTCGTTAATGGTTAAAATTTCTAAAGTCTTCATATTTTAATACACATTAATACTCATATTAAATACTTCACTACAATCATTTATTATTTTTATTTATTTTAAAAATGTATTAAATAAGTAATATTAAATAAATAATATTAATAATAACCAAAAGGAACCCGAAAGGTCTTACCTTGGTTGGATCCATTGCCGTCGAAGCCACGCCGACGTCTCTCTGCGTTCACTCATACTCGCAAGTAAGTCCATACTCACGGATCCGTAAAGGAAATCGTTAATCAAAAAACACACTAAAATGGATTAAAAATGGAGAAGTCAGGTTTAAGTTTTTTAGAAAAAAAGAGGATAATAACAAAAATGGACTTTAAATTTTAAACAAAAAAAAAAGGATAAAGATTACAACTTTCTAAGATCTGGATTTCGATCTAGATCTGTGTTCTTAAATAAAAAAGAAAGAATAAATACAGAGGACCAAACGTTTTCCAAAAGAAACTTTTTTTTATTTTGTTTTGGAAAAATCTAGGCTAGATCTATGTGAATCTGAGTCTGGATCTCACATTTTAAAAGGAAAATATAAAAAGGGGGGAGGAATTTTACCTAGACACCGAGCACGACGGTAGAGGGACGATTAAGGAACCCTAACGTCGACCTTGGGAAATTTCAAAGAGAAAAAAGGGGTTCAAAAGGCTTTTTTTCAATGAGGTTTCAAATGATTTTTTTGGGTCCAAAATTTGGTTTATAAAAGCTTCAGAAACGACACCGTTTTGAGGGTTGAATTTCGACCCCAAAATGACGTCGTTTTCAGCTTAACCTATTTTTGACCCAACCCGCTCTAGAGGATCCGCGTGTTTTTATGAAATGGTATATTTATGCAATTGGTCCTTCCACGTTTTATTTTTCAAGAAAACAAATAAGTCTCGAACAATATTTAAAAATAAAAAAATGAGTATTTTAAATGATCGAAAAAAAGAGTCACCACCAACCCTTTAATATGGTATGATTGGCTCACCACAAAACGTTTAAAATTCGTTTTGCAAATATTTTGGTCTACGAAATCCAGAAAATAGGTTTGGGAGTCAGGTACGTATGAGGAAGCGTTAACACCCTCACACGCCCAAAATTGGTACCATATTGATTATTTTCGGCTCTTGATTTGTTAAAAACTTGAAAACTCTAGTAAAACTTAAAACACGATCTCTGTCTTTAGAAAACTTTGCATGATTTTCAAAAATCCTACTTGAGGAATATCGTCCGTGTGTTTCGAATTTCTAAGAGAACTAGATGTCGTTCCCAACACGTTAGGGCACTATGTTCTCGGACTTTCAAAACTTAAGGACATTTTTTAAGGACTTTAAAGAGGATATTCGATTATGTGAATTATATGAAAATCACACCCAGCACGTTAGGGCATGGTTTTTCGAAGTTTTCACACGAACGGATATTGTCTCGTTTTGCATTAAAATTATTTGTATACATTTTTTTTTTGAAAACACGAAATTTCGTATTGAGTTTAAAATATGATCCTTGGACACATGACTTAAAAAAGATTTGAAGAAAGAATGCCCATTTGTTTCGACTTTTGCTGAGAATTGAAGTGGTGACCAACACGTTAGGGAACGATGTTCTTGGGATCTCAAAATTAAAAGGCATTTGAAAAGTTTGAAAGAGGATATTCGTTTCGTGTAAATTATATGAAAAATCACACCCAACACGTTAGGGTGTGGTTTTTCAATGTTTCCACACGAAAAAGACATTGTCTCGGTTTTAAATGTTTATTCGTATGTAAAAGTAGTTTTGAAAATGAAATTGCAAATTAAATATAAACGGACAATTAATAACGAAGATGAAATAGCGCGAAACAAAGTAACTAAGCAGATAAATAAATGCACAAAAATAAAAAATTAATAGCATATATATAATACGAAAGAATAATAATTAAATTCTAAGTATGAATATTGAAGAGAAAGAAAAGCAGAACAAACGGAGTCAAAAATGCAATTTTTGGATGCCCGAGCGCAAAATGATAATTTTTAAATGTTCGAGGGTAAACGGTAAATTTAGATGCTCAAGGGTAAAATGGTAATTTTGGAATGATCGAGGGATAAAACGGTAATTTTTGGACACTTAAGGGAAAAATGGTAATTTTTAGACGTTCGAGGTTAAAACGATAATTTTTGGACACTCGAGGGCAAAATGGTAGTTTTTGAAAAGTTTAGGGTCAAAAATGTAATTTTCGTACATTCAGAGGTAAAATGGTAATTTTTGGATGTTCGGGGGTAAAGAGGTAATTCGAGGGTAAAATAGTAATTTTTGGAAAGTTCGAGGTCAAAAAATATAATTTTTGGATATTTTGGGGTAAAATGGTAATTTTTGAAAGTTCGAGGGTAAAATGGTAATTTTTGGAAGTTCGAGGGCAAAACGATAATTTTTGGAAGTTTAAGGGTAAAAATGAAATTTTTGAGAAGTTCAGGGGTCAAAATGTAATTTTTGGAAAGTTTGAGGGTCAAAACATGATTTATGGACAATTCAGGAACCTTCTGGCAATAAAGTCATAATGAGGTGACACATGGCAACTTCTTAGGCATTCTGGGTTAAAGGGCCAATTTGAAAATCATTTAAAATTACTGGGCAATTTTATAATTAAAACAAAATTTGATTTAAGTACGAAATTAAAACAAATAAAAAAATAAAAAGGACCAAATGCAAAAATAAATAAAAAAATGAGACACGTGGCAGCTTCTCAGGCTCCCTGAACTTTCGAAAAGGTCAAATGACTAAATTGAAAATAAAATGAAATTTATGGGTAAATTTAAAATTAATTAAAAATATAAAAAGGACGAAATTGTGAAATCAGAAAAAAGCGAAAGGACCAATTGCATAAATATATCATTTCATAAAACACGCAGATCCTCTAGATCGGGTTGAGTCAAGAATGGGTTAAGCTCAAAATGATGTGGTTTTGAGGCTGAAACTCAACCCTCAAAACGGCGTCGTTTCTGAAGCTTTTATAAACCAAATTTTGAACCCAAAAAAATCATTTGAAACCTCATTGAGAAAAAAAGCCTTTTGAAACTCCTTTTTCTCTCTGAAATTTCCCAAGACTAGCATTAGGGTTCCTTGATCATCCGTCGTGCCTGTCCCCTGCCGACCACTGTCCACTGCCACGTCCGTCGCCATGCGCGGGGTCAAGGTAAAATTCCTCCCCCCTTATTATATTTTCCTTTTAAAATGCCAGATCCAAACTCAGATCCAAATAGATCTAACCTGGATTTTTCCAAAACAAAATAAAAAAAGTTTCTTTTGGAAAACGTTTGGTCCTCTATATTTATTCTCTCCTTTTTCTTTAAGAACACAGATTTGGATTGAAATCCAGATCTTAGAAAGTTGTAATCTTTTTTTTTTTTTTTTTTTAAATTTAAAGTCCATTTTTGTTATTATCCCTTTTTTCTAAAAAACTTAAACCTGACTTCTCCATTTTTAATCTGTTTTAGTGTGTTTTTTTTTTATTAACGATTTCCTTTACAGATCCATGAGTATGGACTTCCTTGCAAGTATGAGTGAACTCAGAGAGATGCCGGCGTGGCTTCGACGGCAATGGATCCGACTAAGGTAAGACCTTTCGTGTTCCTTTTGGTTATTATTAATATTATTTATTTAATATTACTTATTTAATACGTTTTTAAAATAAATAAAAATAATAAATAATAGTAGTGAGGTATTTAATATGAGTATTAATGTGTATTAAAATATGAAGAGTTTAGAAATTTTAACCATTAATGACAATAAATACATGTGTTTTGAAATTGTACCTAGACGATTTAATGCTTGTGAATTTAGCTTGAATATGTTTTTTGTTGCTTTGTGTGTCTGTTCGAATGTCTTCTGCTTTGTATTGATGTTTGAAAATTTGTGTGTATTGATTTCTAAAGAAAGCCTCTGTCAAATTCGAATGCTTCTAAAAAAAGTCAGTTACCTTACAAGTGTTTTAAATATGGCTTTATAGCCTTTTTCTACAATCATTTTCTTTTGTTTTATGCAACTAAATGTCTATCTTGCCTTCTTTTTGCAGGTTGCAACGATGGGGGCAACAGATGGGCGATGTTGCAACTTGGTGGTGGCAATTGGTAAGGTAGCAAACTCTGAGTGATTGGGATGAAGGTGACTGGTGGCAAGTGGATTGACTTTTAAGGTTTTTGATTTAGTTTAGTTTGGGTTTGGGCCTAGGTTTTGAGTCTATTGTCATTGGGCTGATTTGGGCTAGGATTATGAACTTGTATTTCCGACCCTTTTGGGTCAAAAGTTTGTAATAAACTTGGGTTATATTTGAACTTTTTAATTAAATTCTAAATTTAAATTCAAAATAAATTTAAACTTAAAAAATAAGTTTAAATTTAAAATAAATTTATATTTAAAATAAATTAAATTTTAAAATTGGGTTCAATTTTAAATGTTGGCCCCGGTCAAAATTGAGCTCCAACACTCTTAACTTGCATTTTGAAATGCAAAATTTAGAAAAGTTTGTACTCCATTTCGATAGTCGTTGCTTACCCTTAACAAATCCATCCAACTCTTATCCATTTCGTATTTTGAAGTCTAAAGTTAACAATAAATTACGGTTACTTAAGTGTTGTAAATAGATTTAGATCATGTCATTGTACTAAAATAGATAATATATATCAAGTATTTAATCATTTTAAAAATATATATTAGTAACAACATTTCACTTAATTCTTATTAGGAAAAATTTTATACTATTACATTTAACTAATATTTTTCCTAACAAAAGTAGTTATGAAAATTAACCAACTCTCGTATACAATTACAAAACAGTTAATAGAAACCTCATAAACACTATAGAATCAAAATAAAAATAAAAAGAAATACCTGAGATTGAAGAAGGATACAAAAAGAACGTAACTCGAACAAAACAGCTACAAAATTATTCTCAGTGATCGATGTGGAACTGCAACAATCACCAAAAAACATGATTTAGAGTCCTTCATGGTATTCTCTAGATAAAAAACTAGTCATGATTTATTCAAAAAATATATTACTACAACTACAATACCATCCAATGAAACAAAATTCAGTAAACACAAGGAATTCCAACATAAAAGAAACATACAATGTGTTTAATTTCATACCATCAAATCCATATTTCACGTTGTCCAAATTCCTACTTTAATATATTAAAATAAATAATAGAAAAAGCTGCAATGCATGAAAAATAGCTTAAAGATACTTGAACAAAACCCATGAGGCAGAACAGCTAGTAGCATTAAAATAAAAAGAGAGCATTCATTTCTTCTTTCTCTTAGTTTGAAAGTCCAACTCTTGATTTTTTTCGGGGAAATTCTCATTAAAACCATTAGAATTTTAAAAAAATTTAATTATACCTCCAAAAATTAATAGTATGTTTCATCACTGTTTTCGAATATAAAATATGTCAATACTTGAGCAATTAATATACTGCTTTATCTCTTATTAAAGAACATTCAACAAAGGGCAATGGTGGACCAAAGGGAACACAAAATTTATGATCTTAATTAAATAAACTGTGAACATTATTAGAATGATATCCACCTAATATACATATGGGAGACAATAGAATCGATGCTTTTCCATCTTTGAATGCATTCCAAAGGCCAGAATATCAGAAAAGAAAAAAAATGAAGGAACAAGGAAAAGAGAAAGTTGTTCCTTTAATTTTCCTTATTCAGATAGGGTAGGATATAAAAAAGAAAGAAGAGAATATACAATCAAAACTTAAAGAAACAGATCAAAAGCCAATAAATAAAGAAGAAAAAAGCGATTATTACCCTTACAACAGCAGTGATTAAAACAGAGGAGTTCTTGGCGGTGGTGACTGGTGAACGATGATGGTGACTGGTGATATCTCTAAGAGGAGTTTTTGGCGGGTGTGAACCGTGAGGTGTGTGGTGGTGACTGGTGAACGATGATGGTGGTGGTCGGCCGGTGGGTGTTGGTGGAGATTGGAGTGGAGAAGGCAAATGGAGGAGGCGAGGGCTATTAGAAATTAGGGATTTAGAAATTGGTTTTTGTAGAAGGCAAATGGAGGAGTAGGATATTTGCTTCATTTGTGAACGGCACCGTTTTAATAAAAAATAAATTCGCTTAACCTTTAGCGACATTTTTCCGATAAATGTTGCTATTATTCTTTATTTTTAGCGGTGTTTTTACAATGAACGTCGTTATTGCTTTACCTTTTACGGCGTTTTTTCATTACTTTACTTTTTGCTGCGTTTTCGATCCAAACGTCATTAAAAAACGCCGTTAAAAATCTGTTTTGTTGTAGTATTAGCGTTCCTCTTTCGAGTTATGCATTTTTCATTACATAAAATGCAGAACAAGTCCAAAAAGAACTGCTCTATCTAAATATTTTTTATTGAGAATATATTGTATTTCTTTTTTACAAAATTCATTCATTTCTATGTTTACTTGTATTGACCTTTATTTTGTTGAAATTTATCATTCATCAAAATCATTATATGTTAATGTTACTTCATATTTTTCATCCTATTCCAGAAGGAATTAGGGATGTTTTAATTTTTTTAAAACATATTTTTTATTTTAGAAAAGAAATTTGTTTTTGTTTATTACTAATCAAATTATTTATTTGCCCTTATGGATGGACAAATATTTTATAAGGTTTAGATTTTTTATTTTGGATTTTTCAACAAAAAGGAATTTTAACTTGGTATTTAAAAATTTGGTGGAGATTAAGTGATTTGTTACTTTATAAAGTTTGGGTAAAGATATGAAGGGGTTCTTAATATAATGTCTTGGATAATACTTTTATCATTAAAAAACATGGTTGATATTTGATACAGGTTTTAAAATATCTCTGTGAATTTCGATGGAGTAAAAAATTAATTTTACAATTTGGTGAAGATATTTTATCACAAGTAACGATATTTGAGGTAAAATTATCGATACTTTATCAATAATATCGATAATTTTTTAGACTTTGATTTTTAAACGATAAACTGTAAGAAGTCTATTTCAAAGTCTGCTGATATTGGATGTCTATGGTTATAGTAAGAAAACCTTATACTTATGTTCATATTAAATCTTGAAATACTTTTCCCTCTAGAGGAGTTAGTGTTTATTTCTCTTCTTCAAATAATTTATTTAAATTCCAATTTTTCCTGCTAGAAATTCAGCTGAAAATTTTGGAGATTTTATAAACCTTATTCCCTTAGAGGCTATGGCTTCTATGACATATTTTATTTCACATTTATAATTAATATTAGTATTTTGAGTGGCTATTCCAATAAAGCCAAGGGTTATCACTAAATTTTCTTTGTTTATTATACAATATCCTGATGATATTATTCTAAACCTGTTAATGGATCGGGTTATCCGTCCAGATTCGAAGGTTCGTTTGAAAATTAGGAAGGTTTGGGCAAAAATATTAGACTTGAAAAATGAGTTTTTACAAAAAAATTAAACCTGTTTAAAATATGGGTCGGGCTCGGACTTAAACATTCAAAGGTCGAACCTGGCTCGGCCCTATCCGTTAGAAGTTTATAATATATTATTTTTATATATTATGTAATTTAAAACACATTAAAAAAAATAAACTTATACTAAATATATAACACTACTCTAATGTGAACATTAAAAAATGTTAAGTTTATATACAAATTTTCAATAAATAAAAAATTTATAAAATTATTAAATATTAAAATAATACAACATAAATATTTTTTTTTTAAAAATTAAAAATTAATATGAGCAGGCTTCAGATTTCGAGCTAAGTCGAGTTTAAGCAGACATAAAGTATGTTAATATCATGCTTAAGTTCGACTCAAGCCGAATCTGCCCATGAACACTGCTATATTACTCCTAATTTTATATTATAAATATCTTTTGTTCTAAGAATTTTGGAGCATAATAAATAGATGTATTTATGTTATAAATTGTTTTACATCAACTTGAACTAATCCAAAATGAATGTATTTATAATTTTGTTTATTGAGTTTATTAATGACGAATCTATTTAATAAGTGGATACTTTCATATTTTTTTTTTTAGATATGTAAACTTTTTTCTTTTGTTTTTATAACATAACTACAAAAGACCTTTAAAATTTTAAAAGTTGTATTCTTATAAATTTAATTTGTTGGAACTCTTAAAGAACCATTATCAAATCTTGGAGAACATTTTCATAATGTTTTTCTTGTTGATTAACAGTATTATATGAGGTTTGGTCATATTCTTGGGATTGGTTAGAAAAATTGGTTCTCCTAAAGAATGGAAACATCTATTTGTTTTTGTATTTCCTACATTCAGGTTCTACTATCAGAATTTTTTATTATTAAAATGAAAAATCTACAATTTCTTCAACTCCTTTTTTAAAATTCAGTATAAATCCAAACCCGACTTATATAACGGGTCGGGTTCAGGCTGAGTTATACAATATTAACAAAATATTAATAAAATTAATAATAAAATAAGAGTTATATAATATCCAAATAATACCAACAAAATAATAAAAATATAATGATAAAATGATAACAAAACAACATCAAAATAGCAGCAAATAGTAGCAAAGCAACACTGGAAAAAAAATATAGGTAAATTCGAGCCGGGAATGGATCTAAAATCTTACCCGAGACTTGATCTGTTTATAAAACGATTTTTTTTTTTTTCAAACTTATTTTTTGAACTTATATTTATTTAAATCCTCTCACTTTTCAAACAAACCTACGTACCAATATAAATGAACCGAGCATAACCAAGTTTAAATGAGAGTGTTGAAATAATTTTTTTTAAACTATGGTTAGAATTTATAAAAAATTTTAAAAACATGATAAAATACTCCAAAATTATGAGGGCTAGGTCCCCTATGTGTCTAACGAGGTTTCACTTTCACCCTCACAGGACCTTGGACAGAAAATTTTACTTGGAGTAGACTAGAGCTAATTCAAAAATATTCATATAAAAATTATACTGTATATTATACAAACAAACAACAAAAACAAAGCGTCAAATCTGATGAAATGATTCCTGACATGAACAAGAAATTAAAGCAAGGTGCGAATGGCCCTGCTCATGCAGAGTCTTGGATTCTTCATCGCCTCAGTTATTATCTTCTTACCACCCCTAACCCAAATAAAAACAATAAACATCAGATGCATGTGCCTCTGCCATCATTACTGTTTGATGCATGATTCATGAACCCTGCTTCCTCTATTGTCTAGAAACGTCTGGTCTGTTCACTGTACTATGAGATGCCTTCTTCCAAAGCCATGAGAGAGATTTTCTCATGAACCAGAACGCCCCAACCCCGAAATCCATACCCAATATCTCTCCTTCTCTCTTTCTCACACACACACTCAGACCGCCTCACACACTCCCTTCGTTTGATTGTTTCTCTTGGCCAGCTCATCACATCCCCAAAACACACAAACAAAACAAAAATTCCAAGGAAATACAGTAACGAAATTTGTAAGTGTTTTGATGGTGTAAATATAACGATCACCAGCCAGCATACAAGGAACTACAACACAGCATTTGCTGTATGCCAAAGCATCAGTCAGGCAACACCACCAGCGAGAACAACACAGCAACAGAATTAAAATTTTAAACCAAGCTTTAAACATCTATTCTTTGTAGTTGCCCACTGTGAAAAAATTATTCTTGATCTCGAAAGCACATTGACCCATAAACACAAATAGTAATTTTAGAGTAAAATACCTAAAAAGAGAGATTCAAAGAGTAGAATACCTAGAGAAGTGATGATGGATTGTTGGAGATTCAAAGAGTAAAACACCTGGATTGGCTGCCTTTGTTTGAGAAGAATGAAAAATTAAAAGAGAACAGAAAGAGAAAAAGGAAAAAGCAGAAGTAGAAGTACTCAAGGCAGACTGTTTTTTAAAGTCGTTGCCAACCTGGTGTCATTTCTTTTCTTTTTTTATAATTTTAATACAAAGCCTCGCACATTTATTTTCTTTTCTTTTTTGTGAGGCCAAATTTTTTTATTATTTAAATTTGTTAGAATAGATTTTATAAGATTTGGAAAATTATTTTAAAAAATATTTTAACACAACTGCTGTTTTTGGTATAATATATAAAATTATTCATAGTTTCTCTCCAATCATTAAATAAGAGGATAATACACTTCAAAACAGTTGAACTCACGTCCTCCTATACTGATAACTCTTTTATTTGGAATGGATGACCTATTTGTAATCACCCTTCATACTTCATAGTCATTTGCTTAGATGAATAACTTCATTATTGTCCTCCAATAAGAGTAATTAATGTCATTGAATAAAGGAGTCCTCATAGTGAAATGATTTTCTCCCAACATGGTAGAATTTTGCTCCAATACCATGAGACAAACTTCTTGGTTTCTTGTTCCCATCTTGAACTTATTGTGGATCTTTTCTCTTGGTAGTAGTATTCTCTCTAGAGATTTATCTCTTATACAAATTGTTAAGCTCAATAATCATCAAGAGGGGGGGGGGGAGAATTGTTGTTTTAAAAGATTTAAGAAATATGAAAAACAATGGAGGCCCAAGAATTTATTATAGTTCGGCTCCAATTGCTTATCTCTACTACATTTTCTTACAACAACTAAAGATTTTTCAAATTCACTATATTTGAACATTTCAAGGACAATATTTAACCTTTACAAACACTATCTTTTCAATAGATAAAATAGAGTCATTTCCCTTAAGGTTTCCTGCCAAAAAAACGTTAAATAGACCCTTACAAAGACGATAAACAAGAATAAGGATTAATGATCGCTCTAAAGGAAGATATAACAATGATCAATCTCACTAAATGACAATACAAAACTTGAAAGAATAAAATAGGTTGTTACCCACGTATATGTAAGAAGAACAAAAAGAATATATATAAAAAGATTGAACTTTTGTACAATTGATTTTACAAATTTGTTTCTTGTCTTCAATACGGAGCTATTGACTCGTATTTATGTTTTCTAACAACCTTGAGATCGTTCAAAGACGTTGGGAGTAAATTAGAGTTGTTGCAGCAATAAATTCGAGCACTATAATTGAAGATTGCAGTCAACTTGTATCAATACAAGTGAACTTGTGTCAGTAGAACTCTTTGAAAATGTGTCAGTAGAAGTGTGTTTGTATTTGTAAAAGTCTTAGGGTTTCAAGGTTTGGCTTATGTCAATAGTTGTATTGGTAGAAGGTTCGTAGGAAACCAAAATTACTCATTGATTTGTATTGGTAAAACAATTCGCAAGAATCGATACAACTTAATAGGTATTTGTAAAGTGCCCCTTTTAATTGGTAGAAGTCTAAAGGTCAAATTTGGGTGCTCTCTAATTTACTTCTATCGATATAACTGTACACTTGTATCAATAGAAATCTTCAAACTTGGTAAGATTAGTTTTGAATTGAAATTTTTGAAAGTCTTTTTATAAATTTGATCATTTTATGAGTTTGTAAAACACTTGAAAATAATTTTATAAGGTTGATATCAATTAATTGTAAATTGGATTAAGTGAAAGTTATAGTTTAACTTCGTTAAATCAAAATATTGGAAAGATTAGGTCTCACAAACTGAATGCTGAATCTACTAAACAAGAGTGTTGTGCTTCTAAAAATGAAAATGAAGATGCTGCTTGAGAGATTTTGTAGCTAATTTCATGTCGTTAGACTATAAAAAATGAATCGATTATTTATTTATATTTGGATTTGGATTTGCATGAAATTAGAGACCTCAAGTATTTTATTTAATTGATGAATTGCTTTTAATTTATTTGAACAATCAAACTTTTATTTTAAAACGATTACATTTAATCATAAATTGTTAGGTTTAACGGTAAGACATATTGCACTTTCAATAGAAGAATAAGATTCGAATCTTAGATATAAAATTATTAGTAGAGGAAAACATAAATCTCAAATATGGACCGTAAAAAAAAACAAAAGAAGTAACAGAAAATTATTACATTTGATTATTGAGTAAACAGCTTAGATAGTCACTTTAAAATTACCTCATTCTTGCTTTAATTGCTCTGAAGTTTTTTTTTTTTTTTGTTACTAATCCATTAAAACCCAAACAAAAAGCTGACTAGCTTGGCAGATGAATATATAATTTTACACGTATTAAAAATAAAAGCAGAAAAAAATAGAAAAGGTGGAGATGTCGTTACAATTAATGAAAAAGAAAACATAAAAAAAAGAAAAAAAGAATTGGGGTAAAACATTTTAATCGTTCATTAATTGGGAAACTTTTGGGTGAAATTTGTTTTTTTATAAAAAAAAAAATAGAGAGATTAATTTTAAAAATCATCAATCGAGAGGGTTAAGATTGTTGATTAATTATTGTATGTTTTATAAGTTTTATTCTTAACTTTTTTTGTTGTTGTTGTTGTTGAATTGGTATGAGTTCTGTAAAATTTTAGACTTTATGTTGAAAATCATTTAGATATGGTTGGGTTTAGGGCATATGCGAATTTAGAGGTTAGCAAGGATTCTGCTTTCTTTAAAATGAAAAATTATTGTTTAGGTTCTTTAAATTTTTTTAAAATTTTAAATTAATAAAAAAAAATTATATTTTGATCCCCTAAAATTATAAAATTTTAATTTAATCTTTTAAAAATTATATTTTTAAAATTTAAAATTTTAAAAAAAATTAAAATTTAATTTCGACCCCTAAAAAAATTTTCCCTGTTTAAGATTTTGATATGTTATGGTTTAACGTGTGTAGAGATTAAAATTGATGAAAATCTGGTTTGAATGTTTGTATTATTTGGGTATATTTGGTTTTGATGTTTGGGTTATGCCAGTTGTTTCATGTTGAAAATCATTCAGATCTTTTAAGGGTTTTTTGTGTTACTATTTTGCATAGATGCAGTTGTGTTTGTGGGTAAAATCTTTTTAGTTGTTTATTTTGCTTGGTTTTGTCACCATCACATTGAAAATTATTTAAATATAAAATTATTCTTGTAATGAATTCTGATTGATTGCTGTTTTTCAAAGATTCCGTATGTTTTTGGAATGCAGTGCATGATAATGGTTGGCAAATGCATGTTTGTGTCACACTTAAACGTAATTCCCTAAACTCGACTTAAATGTTATGATCGAGTCTCGAAGATTACATTAGTCATATTAACAACGTAAAAAAATATTTAATTACTACCTTTAAAAATCGTCCTTATTTTAAATCATCATCCTGATTTACTTTAAGAAAAACCAAATATCATTTACGGCTTTATTCTGAAAAGAACTTGTTGAAACGTATATCCTAAGAAAAATTCTGGTTTCGATGGGTTTCAGAAAACATCATATTCGACTAAAACTCGTTGTCATTTTGAAAACGTAGATTTGATACATATTGTAAAATGTCAGCTTAATGAGTAGGTAGTGTTGTGTTTTAAAAATGAAATATTTGGATTGTAAAATTTCCCATCGTTTAATTGAATTTGGCATTATTATGAAAAATCCAATTTCTTACTTACTAAATGCATATATTATCTTAGGTGACAGTTAAAATAAAACGTAAGTCATGCAAAACAATCCAAAACCTAAATAAAATCCAAGTCCAAAAGAAAGTCTAAAACTAAAGTCCACAGTAATAAAAACAAATCAAAAAATATATTAAGTACCAAATGTCAGAGTGTACCTCCATAAGTTGAGCCTATCCTAATATTGATTATTATCTGTAAAGTCAAAATTAAAAGGGGTGAGTTTAAAATGCTCAGTGTAGGTTAGAAATCATAATAACAAAAATTAACACAGAATAGCATCAGTTTAAGCAGAGGATATACATGCAAAATATTCAATCATAGAATTATACTTATCAGAATGCATAATCACGATGTCAATGCAATACTTTTTTAGAATCAATGCAGATTTTTTAGAAAACTTTTCCTACCATCTCTGCTGCACGCCATGATGAGTTCCCTAGAACTCGTCCATCCAATATCACACTAATAATGTGGATAAGCCACCAGATATTGTATCGAGATGCCAAAAATAGAATATTGTGGTCGAGCCACCAAATAATGCAGTTATACTATCAGATACAAAATGTTGCGAAATAGCCACTAGAAATCTGTAGTTATACTGTCATATTCTTCCTCAGTACAAATTATCTCAATCCCAAGCATGTGATATGACATACAAAACAGATTTTACAATAGGCATGCGACTCAGATCTATTTTCGATTTAACACATGGCATGCTTAACATGCGAATCAAAATAAGATTTTTGGCATGCTTAACATGCGAATCATAACCAGAATATTACATGCTCACATGCGGATAAGAATATCAATAAAACAATATCATGTTTACAGTACATGTATTATCCAAAATCGTCATATATCACATATCATGAGTATTAAAAACTACACATAACACTTTTAACAGAAAAATCACATATATAATCGCATATTTCATCACAGATCTGAAGTTTTAGAAACACTTACTTGAAGATCCGTCAATTCATACGAATACTTTCACTTATTTGTCCAATAATACTTTTCAGAGATTTATTTAAACAATAATTAAATAATCCCCACACCTGACTTTGCAAATCTGATCGCAAGGATTCCAATTCCAACTTCTAACGAAAGAGATCGATTCTTGAGCCTTTATGATTAAACAATTCATACATATTACAATGGTTTACTTTAATAAATAACCTTAAATCTTATTATACGGTGGAGTACTTATGTAAACATTCGCTTAATCGCACTCTTCCACAAGTGGGGGTGTGAATTTTCAAATTTTTTAATAGCACTTCAATAAAATCGATAATCGAATCGGTTAGCGTTGTCTTAATTGAGTGTATATGTAAAAATATACCAAAGTATATCATGAACGGAAGATTGACTATACCTACCTAGTAACAGAGGAAAAGAGGCTTAATAACTTCTCACAAAATGTTGATTAAAGAGGATGATTCATCACTAACAGAGAAGAACATGATATAAAATTAAAGAGTTAGAAAATAGGATGTGAACTAATCTTTCAATGAACAAAATTTAGAATTGAGGAATTAAAAAAATCGATTATGGAAAGAGGAGAAGAAAAGAAGAGAATTTGAGAGTTTTGGTGGTGGTTGACGATGGTGACAGCGGAAGAGAGGCGGTGGTGAGATGGAGGTTCGGTGCCCTTTAGTGGTGGAGGAGTGGAGGAACAATGAGAAGAAAAGGGGTGGTTTAGGTGGTAAAATGAAAGAAAATGAAAAAAAAAAGGGGGGGGGGGGTGGGGTGGGGAGTGAGGAGGACGACAAAGAAAGGGGAGGAGAGCAAAATGCAAAAAAGAAATGAAAAGTAAAATGAGTATGTCTAGCTACATGGCTAGCCAACAAGGTAAGGTAAGGGAAAATGGTATGTTGATGGGACAAAGGCATGGAAATGGGATAACAGGAGTGAAAAGGGAGAAAAAGAGGACTGTTAACCTCGTAAACAAGGAAAGAATCTTCACAAGCTTGGTAACAAATGGGTTGGACGACAATAGGGGTTACCACTTGAGTTGTCAAAAAAAATTAAATAAAAAGATGAGAGTGCGGGGATCTTGAACATAAAACCAATTGGAATTAAGTCACACACATGACCGCCAAGGCTATTTTACTTCTTATGTCATGAACTAATGTAAATAAATAAATAAATTATGGGGCCTGACAATCGATATTTTGATAAAAAAAAATTGGCCACATTCAATCGGTGATCCCAATTATTTTATATGTTTTAATTAGATCCTATGTGTATCGAATTGTAAAATTTGGGAGATGAATTGGGCATTAATAATGATTTTCAATTTTTCTGAGAGGCTTGCTGGGAAATAATGACTTGTTTCTAATATTTTTATCTTAATTTTGGCTAGTACTTGCATGGAAAGGGTTGAACAGTCAATAAGAGAGTGGCTATTTAAGGGGAGGGGGGGGGGGTTAAACATAATTTTTTCCTCTCCCAACTTTTTCTCAACTATCATCTTCTCTCTGGATATTTTGAAACAAGAGATAGAGGAACAAAGGGATAGAACTGCATGCTAGAATATATATATATATATATATATATACATAGAAAAATGGCTTAATCAATGACAGAATTTGTGAACTGGTAACGTTCCTATACTTTTCTTTGTCTTTTGATTTTGAAAGAAAGAAATGAACTGCGAACATCCGACTAAATGTTGGTTGTGGATTGTAAGGAAAAGAAGCATGTTAAGTGGAGAATTCACTCTACATGTTATTAGAATTCGAATATCTTACTTGTAAAGGTCTCACTGTAACTCCTTATACTCGGCTCAAAAAATACGATCGGATCTAGAGAATTATTTAAGTAATTTACCCATACCTAACTCGACAATCCAAAATCATTCACATTCATTCCCAAAGATAAACATAATTATACATATATATAATTTTAAAATCTATAATTAAAAATAAAATAAGTTAATTAAACTCCCAAAAGTAAAATATCAAAAGTCCCAAAACAAATTGTATTTATAACTCAAAACGAATAGTTACTAACAAAGTAAATCAATAATCCAAAATCAAAATAATAACAATAATAAAATAATATAATATAAATTTATAACTAAGCCTCTGGGTACCGAGTCACCTAATTCCTGATTACTTGTAAAGAACTGCGGAGGTATGAGCTATAAAGCTTAGTGTGTCTCTAAAGTACATATAACTTAATGTATTCTAAAAAAAACGACATAACAATTTATATCACAAAAGGGTAACCACAAATCATTTTTCATACACAAGCATAATGCAATGCACCCATACTCCATCACACCAACTCAGTGAAAAGGTTTCCCAGAACCCTTTCCCAACCAACGTCACCAATCGCAGTGTGGTTTAAGTATCAACCTTAAAAGGCATGATAATCACTTCTTCCACCTTACAATCTCACCCCATGAACACACAATGGTATGACCACATGATTATCATATATATATATATATATATTTTTTTTTTCCCTCAATCTCAGTCTCAATTATATCCCATGAATCACAATCACTGTAAAATAATCACAATAATTATCTGTCACATGCTCAAGGTACATATATATATATATATATATATATATGCATAACATTATCATCATACACTTTCACAGCTCAATCAATCATACCATTATTTTTTTATCACATCTCAATATCAACATGAAATCACATAATCTCAACCACATCACATACATTAAGGTATAATACAGTTAGAAACACACCTCAAGCAAACAGAACACTAGCGACGAGGAGGTCGTCCACCACGCACTATACGAGTTCCTCGTCTAACGGAATTAGATCCTACAAATACAACTAAATATTATTACAAACCTAGTCACCACTTTAACACAAAAGTAAACTAAAGTAACTTACGTGCAGCTCTCGGAATCGCTGCAGGAACGGGTTGAATAGGTGGAGGAGGTAAATCATCTGCCTCGGAATCGTGATCACCTAAACACGAATATTTTATATTAGTACTCCCCAAATTAGAACTCTAAAATAGCTTAAAGTACACAATTTAAGATAAAACTATCAAAACGAGACTTTCGGGTTAGAATTTGGCAAAATGGACAGCGGAATCGAACTCAAGACGTCAAAAAATGACAGGGTAGGGTTTTTCGAAAAAAAGTCAATGGTCAACTATCAACGGTCAACAGTCAACGGTCAGTCAACGGCTGGTCAACGGTTTGACTTGGTTTGGGTTTGGGTTTGGTTCAATTGGGTTTGGGCTTAATGGTTTTTAAAGGATTAAAAGGATTTGAGTTATTGGGTTTTTAAAAGATTTGGGTTGTTCGGTTGGTGACAATTAAAATTGGGCTAGTAACAAAGACCCACTTCAACATCTTTTGTCACCAAAGGAAAAATTAGGGTTTGAAGACCCTAATGGCACCGTCGTCATCACCTCCTTCGCCACCAACGTCCGTCCACCATGATTCCATAAGCAAAACCCCAAAAATACAAACCACACCTGATTTTACAACTCACCTACAACAAAGTCGAAGAAACGATGGAGCCAAACGAGATCCAAAGGTCGACAATCCCTTAATCCACAACACAAGAACGACGGCAACTAAGGAACCCAAAGGAGAGGGGTTTTGTTCGCACAAAAGCAAGGAGAAGGTTGACGTTGGCGGTGTCGAACACGAACGGAGGGAGGGCTTCGTCGGAGGTGATCGGAAAAGGGAAGAAAAGAGAGCTTTTGTAGAGGTTTCAGCAGCAACAAAAATAAAGAAGAGAGGAAAGAGGAAAATGGTGAAAAAGTGTGTTTTATACTCAACTCAAAATGAAGTATTTACTTGGAAATCCCTAAAATATTCTAGGGTTTTGGAAAAACCCCAAAATTTCTTAAAGTTTAAGTCCTTAATTAAAAGCTAGAGTCTTACACTCACAGCTAGTCCTATATGGTTGTTACTGTTTAGTCGGTAAAGATAGAGAGGGACCAAACGATAAGGCAAAAACCAAGCTAGTAGGTGATGTGTCCTTGAGGTGTTTTGTCGATGAGTTCCTGAACTCAAATCTTTAGTATTTGTCTTACATGCTTTATATTGTGATGTTCAGGTTGTGTGTTATGCTTATAAGGAAGGGTTACCTTGTCGTGGGAAAGTTACCACAATTGGGGATGTATGTTACGGGGTAAGGTGCATGTTGGTTGTAAGCTTGAGTCAAAGTATTGATGAATTTTTTCGATGAGTACAATGCTATGGTGTATGTTAGTTTCTAAATTGTCTGCCAATTACCTTGTATATCTGTGGTTTTGGTGAGATTTCTATTGTAATGTTTATGCATGTTAAGTTGGTGTGCAAATTCATGCCCTATCGTAAGCATAAGCTTGTTGTATTTATAAGTTGTTTTTGGGTAAAGTGCTGTTGATTATGTTATATTGTTAAATGTTTGATATGTGTTATTTTGATGAAAACAAATGATATCCGGAGGTTTGGTTGGAGAACACAGAGAATGAATATATAAATTATTTGACTTTGCAGAGGTTCGATTAAACTGTAAGGGGATATATGCGCACAAGTATGTGATGACCCTACAAGGTTCTTCTCAAGAATGAGACTCTACGAAGCTTAAGGTTTTAAGCCTCATTGTAACACCCCTATATCCGATTCATATGCATAAACCCGATATAAAAGTATTACATTAAGATAAACCGAGTCATGCAACTTTTTTTTTTATCCAAAATACCTCATTTCATTTCGTCACATAAAACATTTCAGAACAACATTTTCGTTTTCTAATAAGTACACATACAAGTTCCATAATACATGCTATTTTACATCAAAAGTAATATACCTAAATTTGAGCTCCAAGTGATGTGATGTAATGAGAGGTCCCGATCTAGCTTCTTGTATTCCTTGTACCTACACGTTAAGCTGGTGAAGGCTTAGTAAGTACTACAAAAGTAAGGTATAAACTTTTAAATTTTCTCATGTAATTTACTCTTTCGCCTTACAAGTATATAGCTTGTATCTTACCACATTGACATTCATTTCACTTTGGTCCACATTTTTTTTCCACAATTTAGCCCAAAGTAGACTTCTATAGAACCCATTGGATAAACGGAACAGAAAGTACCGAAGTACTTAACAGTAAGCACACAAGTGCTGGGGAAACAGTAAGCACACACAGTGCAATCCAGTAGGCACACACAGTGCAATCAGTAGGCGCACATAGCACAAATCAGTAGGCACACAAAGTGCGAAACAGTAAGCACACGAAGTGCAAAACAGTAAGCGCACGAAGTGCGAAACAGTAAGCACGCTAGCGTTCCTTAATGGCATGTCACTACTATCTCAATGGTTCTAACTTGTCTACATGGGCATAACACTTCATATTCATCATTTCTCATTATTTCACACATCACATTTATATTCCAAAGTTGTTCACTTGCATCAAAGTCACTAAATTATTTATATCTTGAGCTGCAGGATTCAAAATTATAATCTGCTTGATGTTTCTGAAACTAGACTCAATCATATTTTTACCATAAAATTTCCAGAATTTTTACTTTAGCCAATTTGTACAGTAAATTCTTTCAATTTACCCCTTCACTGCTGCCTGACAGTTTCGACCTTTCTTCACTAAAAATTATCTATCTTTTAGTAAAAAAATCAAATGATGTTCCTGTCTGTTTCTATTAAAAATAGACTCATTAAAGAATTAACCATATAAATTTCAGTCTCTAATAATTTTTATATATTTTTCTATGATTTTTCAAAGTCAAAACAGGGGAACTCGTACCTACCCTGACCTTGTTACACAAAATCAGTTGTATCTCAGAATTTACAGATCCATTTCCATCACCGTTTCTTCCATATGAAACTACACTCAATAAGCTTTAATTTCATATATAATAGGACCCTTAAATATTTATATACAATTTTTAGTGAATTTTCAAAGTTAATCCTCTGTTCTGTCTACCTGTTTTACTAAATCACACATTAATCCCTTCATTTTATCATTGTAAACATTTAAATTATGTACCTATCAATCAATTTCTATGCTAATAATTCATATACCATTAGAGAAATTAAACTATAATTTAAAACTCTTGTAGTACTTACAACAAAAAGGCTGATTTCCTTCTCTTTTACCCCTTGTTCTATTCTTTTCCTTTGTCTTCAATTTGATCATTGTCTCTCTTCTCTTTCTCTTCAATTTCACATAAACACATATAAGCTAAATGCTATAATTCAATGATTTACATGCTAAATAACAGTAAAATACATGTATATCATGAGAATTTAACCATTTCTTACCTTAACCCTTGAATTCAAATTTTCTCGATTTAGTCCTTTATCTCTCTAACACCTCAAAATTAATTCTAGAAGAAGTTTGAGGTGTCTACTAACTCTCTTTTATGACTTTCTTTCAAAAATTCCAAAGAAAATGGAAGGTTTTGGGTTTGAAAAAACTTAAAAATGATGGAAGGACCTATTTGGAATAAAAGCAAAAGTAGGAAATGGAAGAAAAGGATATGGACGGCTACTTAATGAAAAAGATGATATTTTCATCTTTTTAACCATCTTTTTCTTCTCTTAAATTCTCTAGAATTTTCACTTAAAATATCTCACTTAAGAAAAATGGTAAAATTACGTCTTAGTCCTTGAGCCTTCCAACTTTACACTTTGGCCCAAAACTTTGCCTCCAAAAATATCTTCCACCAAATTACTCTTTTGCCCCTCCTCAATCAATCTAATTCCCATGATGACTCAAAATTCATTTCGGATAATTCACTATTTAATCCCCCTTATTTTCTCTCCTTTACTATTTAATCCTTAAATTTTTCTAACCTTACTTCAACTAAACATTTCTAATTCTCTATTCTATTTTATCACTATTCCAAATCTGGTTTAAACACACGGATGTTACACTCATGTACTTACGCAGGTCCGCATGGACTATCTTTCAAGTAAGAATCCACATGGACTATTTTTCAAGAGTCCACATGGACTATTTTTCAAGAGTCCACATGGACTATCTTTCAAGCAATAGTTCGTAGGAACTAACCGATGAGTATGAATACTCAAGTTTAAGTTCGCCAAGGTATTATCCTGCAAACCTAAGTTCGCCAAGAATGAGCTCGCATGTACGCACATGTGAGTCCAAATGTGTAAGCCCGTGGAAGCGTGTCCACTAATTAGGGACCCGCAAATAGGAACCCGCATCTATGAATCAACAAATGCTACCTTGAGAAAGTTAAAGCAATACTTGAATGTCCATTGAAGAAAATAAATGAGGTAGTCGAAAAGTTTATATTTGGTTCCTTGAGTCATCAAGAATGTTGAATGTTCTCTGTGTCGATTGAGTCTTAGTTCGATTAGTATAGATATTGTTGGAAATGCAGGAGGACGTAGGTTCAGGTGTTCCAAAACACATTATCCTCCTATTTATGAGTTGAGGAGGGGCTATGGGTAGTTCTAAATATTGTGTCAAAAATATATGACCAGAAGTTATAATGAAATTTGATTAAAAAAATTTGTTGAAATAAGCTTGGTTTAAATTTTTGTCATTTGTTTTCATAGTTTATCCAAATAAGAAACGTTAGAATTCATTTCTTTTATTGATTTTAATTATCTAAACAAAAATAAATGTATTTTTTTAATAATGTTTATCCTATAAAAAGGAAAATTACACATTTAAAAAACTTAAGATTAATCCAATCCTAGAGTTTTTATATTTTATATTTGTTATCATTGTTTCTCCTTTTTATTTTAGTACACCAAAAGTAAAGAAAAGGCCATAATGATGTGAAGTCATGCAAGTGGATACGAAGCTCGCAAGGCGATACCACATTTATTCACACCTCTTTGAATCTTCATAAACCCATCCTCACCCCAATTTTCTCCCCATGAATTCTTCACAATCCAATAGTCTACCCCTTCTTCACTATTCCCGTATCCAACAATGGTGACTGCATGGTTTAAACGACTGCTACAATCTCCATTAAACACTCCACCACCTTGAAAAAACTGAAATGCTTCTCCACCCGCATCGATTCCAACGGACAAAGGTTGATTCGCCACCGCCTTAAACATGGCGTTTTCATCGTTCACAGGTAATCTTTCGTAGCCATTGATGGTGACTGCTTTCTTCGACTGCTTCACAGAGTCACAAGCTTCTTGAATTTCGAGATATGGGTAGTCATCTTCGGAGGATATCCCTTGGTTTTGGGTGACGTAATCATAAGCATTAGACATCAGTCCACCAACGCACCCTTTGTTCCCTCCATTTGTACTGCAATCCAACAATTGTTGCTCAGATAATGAGATTAATTTACCTGTTTTGATTTGGTTTATCCCTTCAATGGCTGCCACTGCTGCAAATGCCCAACAACCGTCTGCACAAATAAATCAAAATTATCCCTTCTTAATTCAAACCTTTAATTTAATTGAATTTTGATATTAAAACTTTTAACTTCAATGATCTATTTTTGGACGAAATTAAAATGATATCAAAATATTATAATGATATATTCATTGAAATTATAGAAATAACCTAAAATGAAGGCACAGTAATAGTATATTTTTGGGATCAAAATTAAATTTTATATTTTTACAATAGTAAAAATGTAATTTTATCATTTTAAAAGTTTATATCTTTATAATTTTTAAAGGGTTAAATCAATTTATCATTTTTAGGGTTACAAACTGTAATTTTACCATTATTAATTTAAAATCTTATAAATTATAAAAAGCTCAAATTAAAATTTATCATTTTAGGGAGGCTATAATATATATACAAAGAGGGAAAATGCAAATATCTTAAACCTTGGGGTGTACTTGAATTTTTGGGAGGACTACAATATATTTACCAAAGACTAAATTACAAAAAATTTAAACTTTAGGAAGACCATGGCCCCCCTCCACCATTGCATATAACCCACTTGAATTCGACCATTCAACGAAACAAGTGATGAGCCTTTATTTGGGCAACGTCCTTTGGACATGGTGCATATATGGTGCGAGTATATCCCTACCGTAGATGTCTAAGTACTAATTCTCTAATTAACTAATATAAATGCATTAATCCTTACACACATATATCAACACTTACCACATGTGCCCTGATGCTTAACAGGAGTGACGGCACCATGGTCCCTCCAATCAAAGCTTATATCCAAGCCTGCAGCCATTGTTGATTCGGGAAAATCTGAAAAATTTTCATACATAAACGATGTTGATTTAGACAAAGTGGGGTTATCTGGCATAATATATCCAGTGTGAGTTGCAAGAAATTCATCTTGTGTCATGTCTGCGTATTCATTTAAACCTAACTTAAAGCTCTTATTTTCGCCATTGTTAAAATTCTCAATATATTCCAAGTTCTCTTTGAATATATTAAAACGTTTCTCCTTCTCTAATTCACTCTCATATTTTCGGCCGTATTCAACCATCCACTGCTCATGTTTTTCAACAATGGAGGTTTCATGGATTGTACGGGACATGACAAGAGATGCCAATGCCCCAAAAATTAAAGAAAAAAAGACATGAACTGAACTCATTGTTTCTTGGGGCTAATTGCCAAGTTGTGAAGAACTAGCAACCAATATGTACATATATACTACAATGTATGAGTAATTTGCAGCTAGTTTTAGAAATTAATTGAAAAATTTTTCAAAAAAGAAATTAATTGAAAATATATATATAATTAAGGCAAGTTGCCTCTTTTGGTTTGCCTTTATTACTGGATTTCTTTTTTTTTTTGTTTTACTTTATTCCATTCCTTTTAATCATCCGTAACATTCTCTTAATGTTCCTCAAATGCAATTTATCACGTGCATGAAATATGCCAAATAAGTTTTTATTTAAAAATTTTACTTTTTTTTTTGTTAACAAAACCCAAAATTGAAAAAAAAACTATTATTTTTTTGAAGAAAATGTGAAAATGATTTATGCAAACTAGAAAGAGAATTTTAAAAGAAAAATTTTGGTCTTAGAATTGAAAATTAGTGGAGGCATATTAGAAGTGGAACATGATTTTAGGAAACATCTCACATTCCTATTATCTTTCAAAATCATTTAATTTTTAAACTTAATTAACATGTGTATTATTGTCAATGTAGAAGAATGTTGATTTGAGTGCGTTAAAACGTATTATTCTTTTATTTATGGATTGGAGAGGAGATATAATAATTATAGATATTGTGTCAAAAAAATAGATACGATCATAATCTATAATAAATTATTCAAAAAAAACATGTAAACTTTATTGTCTCAGATGTGATTTGAGTTCGAATTGTACTAATTTTATTACTGTTAGGGCTTTGTCCAAAATAAACATAAATTTTATGGTTTTAACTAAATCTATTTTTTATCTTTTAAAATATACATTCAATTTTGCAATAAAAGAACACAAAAACTCTAGCAGAGGCATCCATGGAGATCTCTCCACCCACGTTTGAATATTGGTTCAAATAAATATTAGAGAAATCAATAATACACTGATTTTAGGATCCCACATCACCCTAAACCCTAAACCCTTAGGGAGAAGAAGAGAAAGTTTATGTTTGGAAAGAGAGAGTTTTTGGAGAAGAAGAGAATGATTCAAATTTTGACCATTTTAAGTAGAGATGAATATTTGATCGAATCGGATGAAAATTTTTTGAATTAATTGAATTGTCGAATTCTATTTTATCATCTTAACTCGATTTGAAATTTTTTCGAATCGAGTTGAGTAAAATAAAATTTAAATCGAATATATTTATTCGAGTTAAATTAAAAAATATTGACTTTGGGTCTTTGTAATCACAGTCACTCACCGTGATCGAAATTTATTATTAACTTTCATCTCCACATAATTTTTTTATTAATATTTTATATACATGGTACATACTTTATTTGCTTCGTTGCTTCAATTATCTTCTAATTCTTATTATTATGTATTTTGATATTAAAAAATATATTAAATGTAAAAAAAAAGTGATTTTTTAGTAAAATTTATCTTAAAGATAAAACATGAAATTAATATCAACATAAAATTTTAATACGAATATTTTATAACATCATAAATAATTCAAATTTAACATAAATTTATAAAGATTCAATATGATTAACCAATTCAATAAAATAAATAGTAAAAATTTAATTTAATAATATAAATAATATATATAAATAAAATTATAATTATTTTGATTTAGGAATTTTTTTTGAATGATTTTAATTTTAATTTGAAATAAAAAGTGAAAAGTAAAAGTTTAAGAGGAAAATAAAAAATTTTAAAGTTTGAAAGAATAAAATTTTGGGGGAAATTAAAGGGTGGAGAGAACCGGGGAAGTACAAAAAAAATTTCGGTGGAAATATTAAAAAACTATTGAAAGGAAAATGAGTTTGGAGTATACAGAAGATGCGATAGAAGAAGAGTAAAAGTTTTAAAGAAAAGTAAAAATGTTTAGAAATTTAAGGTAAAAAATGTAAAATATTATAATTTGGTATTCAATTTATCAATTATAAGTTATTCAAATTTAAAAATTTAATTCTATTCGAACTCAAAAATTAAATGATAATAGAAGATTAAATGATACATTTCCTCATTATTCACTCTAAAATTAGGGTAAACTATCTTTCGATCACTCTAAACAGGATTGTTCCTATTTTGATCACCCAAAATATTTGTATTCAAATATCATTTAATGGTAGAGTGTCAATTGAATCAATTTTATATGAAGTCATCCAAGTGGATAAGAAGCTCGCATGGCGATACCACATTTATTCACACCTCTTAGAATCTTCATAAACCCATTCTCACCCCAATTTCTTCCCCATGAATTCTTCACAATCCAATAGTCTACCCCTTCTTCACTCGTCCCGTATCCAACAATGGTGACTGCATGGTTTAAATCACTTCCACAATCTCCATTAAACACTCCACCACCTTGAAAAAACCGAAAGGCTTGTCCACTCCCATCGATTCCAACGGACAGAGGTTGATTCGCCACCGCCTTAAACATGGCGTTTTCATCGTTTACAGGCAATGCTTCGTAGCCATTGATGGTGGCTGCTTTGTTCGACTGTTTCACAGAGTCGCAAGCTTCTTGGATTTCGAGATATGGGTAGTCATTTTCGAAGGTTATCCCTTGGTTTCGGGTGATGTAATCATAAGCATTCGTCATCAGTCCACCATCGCACCCTTTGTTCCCTCCATTTGTGCTGCAATCCAACAGTTGTTGCTCCGATAATGAGATTAATTTTCCTGTTTTGATTTGGTTTATCCCTTCAATGGCTGCCACTGCTGAAAATGCCCAACAACAGTCTGCACAAATATATGAAAATTAACCCTTCTTAATTCAAACCTTCAATTTAATTGAATTTTGATATTAAACTTTTAATTTTAATGATTTCTTTTTGGACGAAATGATGATATCTTCCTATGCCTACATTAAATTAAAATGATATATTCATTGAAATTATAGTAATAATGTAAAATGAAGGCACAATAATAGAAATAAATATGATCCCGAACCAATTTTTTCTTTTATTTTAACAAAATCAAACATTAAAGGCACAAACAGCAATTAGTACAACTTGAACCCAGATTACACTTGAGGCAATAAACTTTCATGATTGGTCTAGTGGTAAAGGATTGTTCATTTATAGAACCAGTGACAAATCCAAAAAGTTTTGTTGGAGGACCAAAATTAAATTGCATAAATAGAATTTCATCATTTTAATAGCCTACATCTTTATAATTTTTAAAAGGTTAAATCAAATTTTTATTATTTTTTAAGGGGACAAAGTGTAATTTTTTCATTACTTATTTAAAATTTTATAAATTATAAAAGACCTAAATTAAAAATTTATCATTTTAAGAGAGCTACAATATATATACAAAGATAAAAATTACAAAAATCTTAAACTTTAGGGATCTATATATATTTTTGGGAGGGTCATAGTATAATTACAAAAGGTTAATTTGAAAAAAATTTTGAACTTTGGGAAGATCATGGCCACCTAGACCTTTACTAGGCTCTGCCATTGCATAGAACCCATTTGGGTTCGAACCTTCAACGAAGCAAGTGATTGACCTTTATTTGAGCAACGTCCTTTGAACATAGTGTATGTATGATGTGAGTATATCCCTACCGTAGATGCGTAAATACTAATTCTCTAATTAACAAATATAAGTGCATTTATCCTTACACACATATATCAACACTTACTACATTTGCCCTGCTGCTTAACAGGAGTGACGGCACCATGGTCCCTCCAATCAAAGCTTATATCCAAGCCTGCAGCCATTGTTGATTCGGGAAAATCTGAAAAATTTTCATACAAAAACGATGTTGATTCGGACAATATGGGGTAATCTGGCATAATATATCCGGTGTAAGCTGCAAGAAATTCATTTTGTGTCATGTCTGCATATTCATTTAAACCTAACTTAAAGCTCTGATTTTCGTCATTGTTGAAGCTCTCAATATATTCCAAGTTCTCTTTGAATATATTAAAGCGTTTCTCCTTCTCTAATTCACTCTCATATTCTCGACCGTAATCAACCATCCATTGCTCATGTTTTTCAACAATGGAGGTTTCATGGATTGTACGGGACATGACAAGAGATGCCAATGTCCCAAAAATCAAAGAAAATAAGACATGAACTGAACTCATTGTTTCTTGGGGATAATTGTCAAGTTGTGAAGAACTAGCAACCAATATGTATATATATACTACAATGCATGAGTAACATGCAACTAGTTTTAGAAATTAATTGAAAAAAATTTCAAAAAAGAAATTAATTGAAAATATATATATATTTAAGACAAGTTACCTTTTTTGGTTTGCTTTTATTACTGGATTTCATTCTTTTCTTTTACTTTATTCCATTCCTTTTAATCATCCGTAATAGTCTCCTAATGTTCCTCAAATGCAATCTATCTACTGCATGAAATATGCCAATTAAGGGTTTTTTTTTTTTTTTTTTGTTAACAAAACACAAAATTAAAAAAAAAACCTATATTTTTTAAAGAAAATGTGAAAATGATTTATGCAAACTAGAAAAGAATTTAAAAAGAAAATTTGGTCTTGAATTGAAAATTAGTGGAGGCATATCAGGAGTGAAACATGATTTTTGGAAACATCTCACATTCCTATTATGTTTCAAAATCATTTAAATTTTTATTCTGGTCACTCCAAAATAATTTTTATACAAATGTACTACTAGTCTTTCGATATTATTTAATAATGGAGTGATCAATTAAATCGATTTTGTTTTTTGAATGATTAATTTAACAAAAAAAAATTTAGGGTGAACATTTTTTATCCTATTGGTATGCCTTTTTCTAGACGTTGGGTTTATTGTGGTACATTGTTTTTCAATTTAATAAAAGATTTTGAATTTCATGTGTTGACCTAGTAATTAAAGGTGTTCGTTATTTCAAGTGTGACCTAGGTTCGAGTCGCATCAATCGCGTTGTTGTTAAAGTTTTATCTTTCCCAATAATTCATAAAAACAATAAAGGACAAAAATGGAATTTTTAGAAGTTTCAAGGTAAAAAATGGAATTTTTGGAAGTTCGGGGGTAAAAATGAAATTTTTGAAAGTCTCGAGGTTAAAAATGGAATTTTTGGAAGTTTGGGGGTAAAAATGGATTTTTTGGAAGTTTAGGTGTAAAATGGAATTTTTGGAAGTTTTGGGGTCAAAAATGGAATTTTTGGAAGTTCAGGGGTAAAATATAATTTTTGGATAGTTTAGGGAACTCGAGGGTAATAAAACCAAAAAGTAAATGACACGTGGCAACCCCTCTGGCATCCTAAGTCAAAGGACTAATTTGAAACCATGAAAATTTTTTGGGCCAATTTTGTAATTAAACAAAACTTGATTAAGGATTAAATTTAAACAAATTAAAAATAAGAGGGACTATTTATGGAAATAAGCCAAAATTATGACACGTGGTAGCTCCTGGTGCTTTCAAAAGGTCAAGGGATTAAATTGAAAAGAAATAAAAGTTATTGGGCCAATTTAAAAATAATTAAAAGTACAAAAAGGACTAACTTGAAAAAGTCAAAAAATACGGAAGGACCAAATGCGAAAATATCCCTTTTCTTAAAAACACGCAGATCCTCCAAGCGGATCGGGTCAACCATGGGTAATAGCTCAAAACGATGCCGTTTTGGGGTGATTTGGCCACACTCAAAACGACGTCGTTTTGTTGGCCCTTATATACCCATTTTAAATCTCCTTTTTTACTTTTTCAATTCATTTTTTCAGAACTTTCAAAAAAAAATAATCTTTTTTCTCTTCTCTCTCTCCCTTCCTTTCTTCTCTTTGGCCGACCACTCCATCCGATCGCCGTCCGACGTCCGTCACTACCACGCGTTGCCATCTACTGCTCCCCTGATGCCTGTACAGCTGCTTTCACGCCCACACATCATCGCCGCCAATAAGGTAAATCGCTTCTTTCCCTCTTTTCTTTTGTTTTTCATTTCCCTTTTTTTTAAAAGATCTTAAAGGCTCAAATCTGGGTTTGAAAACCTCAGATTTCAACTCAAAGTTAAATCCTTCATTTTTTATTTTTTCTTTCTTTCCTTATCTTTGTTTTGATGTTTAAGACTTTTTCCTTCTTTTATTAAACCCAGATCTAGACTAAAGTCTAGATCTTTTTTTAAAAAAAACTTTAACCCTTTTTTTTTAAGGTTTTCTCCATTCTCGATCACGACGATGACAGTGTCGTGGGGAGGCGTTGATCGGCTCCGACGGTGGTGCAATCGAAGGGATAATAACCCTAATCGCCTTTTCCTTTTCCCTTTTCAATTTCCTTTTTTTTTTATTAAAACATTATTATTAATTAATGGTTATTATTAATTACCGTTATTAATGCATTAATATTATTATTATAAACTTGTTATCAGTTATTATTATTAATATTAATAATACTTATCAATACGTTTTTTAAAAAATGATGAACATTAATAGTGGTCTTGAATGCATGTATCAATGCATATTAGAAATTGATGGACTCAGAAATTTGAAAAGTAAATAGCAGTAAATACATGTTAAATGGTACTTGTCCGATTTCAATGCCTGAGTGTTCTGATCTTCTCTTCTTGATCAAGTACTAACTGCTTCTATTTGATTTGCAAAACACTGGTTATCTCTATTAAAACTGTCTTTTCATTGATTTTTTTTTTAATGTCTTCCAATCAGTTCGTCACCCCCCCTTTTAAAAAGAAAGTTGAATCTGGCTTTATAGTCAGTGTTACAATGATGATTATTTGTTGTTTTACAATTCAATGTTTGTTTTCTTTTTATTTTGCAGGTTCGGCGATGGAGGCTTGTAGCAGTGGCAGTGGCAGCCCCAGCTGCTGGTGGTTGCAAGTTAAGTTTGGTCAATGCTGACGTGGCGTGTCCTGATAGACTGAAATGAAGGTAGCAACAATAGTAGCAGATTTGGGTCTTCTGTTTGGGTTAAATTGTAATGGGTCATTGTTTGGGTCAATTGAAATTTGGGCCCAATTTGGGTTTGTTTGGATCAGGCCCAATTTGGGCTTTGTAATATGGACATTGTAATTAATTTGGGCCTTTCAAATTGTATTTGGACTTTTTAATTAATTTTAATTTACAATGAATTTAAATTTAAAGTAAATTTAAACTCAAAAATGAATTTAAATTTAGAACAAATTCAAACTTAAAGTAAATTAAAATTAAAAAATTGGACTCAGTGTTAGGCCCGGTCAAAATTGGGCTTCAACAGCTACCCCTCTTTGCTCGTTGTTGTGTAACAGGAACAAGGCAAAGACCAAAAGAAGACCAATTTTGCCCAATTTGTCAGGTCTCCTCCCTTAGATGCTCTTCTTTCAGCCAGCTCACCTTTCGTTTTGTCAGTCGTCCAATCGTCGCTGCATCCACCTTTCCACTTCTTCGATGTGGTGGTTCCATCCTGCTTTAAGGTAGTCTTCAAAAAGACAAAATTTGCTACTGTAATTTCACTCCATTCTCTTGAAATTTCAAGGAGATTGGAATTCATCATCGTAGTCTTTGAGTCTGGTTCTATTGACTTGGCCTTCTTCTCAGTATCTCATCAGGAAAATGACCGCGTCATTTGATTCAATCCGCTTCTCTGTATCTCATCAGGAAGACGAATTTGGTCCACTTCTCAATATCTCATCAGGAAGCTAACCATTTTATTGCTTCGACTTGCTTCACAGTATCTCATCAGGAAGTTGGGGTTCGAAGATTTGCTCAAATCGAGTATGGGTTTGATCTGGTCTTATTCTAAGTATCTCATTAGGAAGATGACTGCGTCGTTTGTTTCAATTCGCTTCTCTGTATCTTATCAGGAAGACGAATTTGGTCCACTTCTCAGTATCTCATCAGGAAGCTAATCATTTTATTGTTTCGACCCGCTTCTCAATATCTCATCAGGAATCTGGGATTCGAAGATTTCCTCCCCTTTGAGTTGATATACTTCTCTGTATCTTATCAGGAAGATGACCGTCACACTGTTTATGGATAATCGTAATCTACCCTGTGATCGAGGTAGGAGTTTGGTTAACGATGATCTACCCCAAGCTCGGGGTAAGAGATCGAATGGCTATAATCTGCCTTTGGCTCGAGGTAAGAGATTGGTTGATGATGATCTGCCCCAGGCTCAGGGTAAAAGATCAAATGGCTTCAATCTGCCCCAAGCTCGAGGTAAGAGACTAGTTGATGACGATCTGCCCCAAGCTCGGGGTAAGAGATTGGTTAACGATGTCGCTTTAATCCATTCTACTGCAACTTCAGGGAGATTGGGATCCGATGCTGTAATTTTATTCCAACTTCGCTGTAACTTCAAGAAGGTAGGATTTGATGTTGAAGCTTCATCTTGCTCTTACTACAACTTCAGAAAGATAAAGACTTGCTATTGTTTTTAATCCGACTTTACTGCAACTTCAAGAGGATAGGAATTGATGTTAAAACTTCATCTTGCTCTTGCTGCAACTTCAAGGAGATAAAGACTTGCCATTGTAGTTTTGATCAGATCCATGACTTCAAGGTAGAAGTTTCACCGTCGTGGATTCGACCTTTCTCGTCGTGTTTCTAAGGTATCGAGTTCGCCATTGCGACTTAACTTTCCCCTTCAAATCTTCAATGTACTGGATTCTCCGTTGCGGCTTAAATCTTTTCCTTCTTGTCTTCTGAGGTTCACGGTCCGCCGTTACGACTTAAAGCTTTCCCTTTTGTATCTTTGCGGTACAGGATCCGCCGTTGCGGTCTAGATCTTTCCCTTTATGTCTCTAAGGTACTAGGTCCGCCATTGCGACTTAAACCTTTCCCTTGTGTCTTTGTGGTACTGGGTCCGCCATTACGACTTAGATTTTTCCCTTCATGTCTTCGCAGTACTGGATCCGCCGTTTCGGCTTAGATCTTTCCCCTCATGTCTCTGAGGTACAAGGTTCACTGATACGACTTAAACTCTTCCCTTTCGTATCTTTGCGGTACTGGATCCACCATTGCAGTCTTAAATCTTTCTCGTCATGTCTCTGAGGTATAAGGTTCGCCATTACGACTTAAATCCTTCCCTTTTGTATCTTTGTGGTACTGGATCTGCCGTTGCGGTCTTAGATCTTTCCCGTCATGTTTCATGGTGCTAAAACCTGTAGAATATGCTCAAATGGGCCTCGAGGTAGGCTAGACTGTTTAAGATGCGATTATCAGGATGAGTCAAATGCTCTTAAATAGATGGGTCTGAATGCAAAATGTCATCTTTGAGAAAATGATTTTATTTTAGTCCTTAGATCGACATTGTTCGTCGTTTGTCTAAGTCCTATCACTGATGTGTTATCATGTTTTATGCATGGGTAACATTGTCGTGGAACCCAGGTAGTCATAATTTGGACTATTTGTTTTAAGACCTTTCAAACCCTCGGGTTATCTCCAACTAGTGGTCCTGTTTCAGGTCTCTATAATATTTAGAAAATTTCCAAAATAATATGCAGAAATCCTTTTATTTCCTTATATCGTTTAGACCACTAACCATTATTTCAATGAAAAAATGATTGCATAGAGTTATAAGGTGGATGAATTCGAGTTTGATTGAAAATAAAGATCGTATAAATGAAAAGATCGTTTGGTTCATTAATCGTTATTTCGATGCGAAATTTGCTTGAGCATGGTCGCGAGGTGAATGAAATTTATTGGAGGTAAAACTCACATGAATGGAAAGATTAAAAGTGACCCATATTGGTCAAAGGATGCCAAATACAAAATGAGCAAAGAATAGGGTTAGGTGGATGAATTTTATCGGAGGCAAAGCTCGCATGCATGAAAAGATTAAAATCATTAGTCCACTAGCTGTTATGCAAGCGTGCTTGAACATGGTTACGAAATGGATTAAATTGAATTCGATTGAAGGTTAACGCTTGCATGAACGAAAAGGTCATTGGTTCATTGATCATTGTTTTGATGCAGAAATGCTTGGACAAGATCGCAAGGCGAATGAATTTCATGGAGGCAAATCTCACAAAAGAATTAAAAATGACATGTATTGGTCATAAGGTGAACAAAGAATGATGTTAGGTGCCCCATATATCAAAGTATAAGCTTCAGTGAGCAAACTCGGCGAAGACCATTCTGAGCTTGACATGTGTTCATGAAACTTAGAGTACTTTGTCAATGGCTCAAGGTGTAAAGCTTCTTCACCTTGCTACTTTTGAGAGAGAGGACCACTTCTTGCCCCTTTTTTCTTATTCAAATTTGATCCGCCCTTTCAGGTTTTCAACTCAGGTCTCCTTAGGTTTCGAGATGCCCTTTACGAGTTTTCACCTCGACCTCTCCTTTTCTTTTTTCTTTTTTTTTCCCTTTTTTTTTAATTATAATTCTATTATTAATATTATTATTATTATTCTATTGAATCCGAGTTCACAAAGTTGGACATGTCTTTGCCATTCATTTTGATCAAAATCAAAACTACTCCAAGAAACTTTCTTCATCTCATGGGACCTTTCCAAAATTTGACATCCCTTTTCCTTGGAAGTCTTTTGTAAGCAAGATCATTTTCAAAACTAGAGCTCTCTCGTGGAGTTCCATAGAATGGATCTTTCTTTGTCGCAAACTTTTGTCATCTGGTCATGACTTTTAGGATTTTTAGTTGACTGCATCTAGATTAGATCCATTTTGCTTTATTAGCTCTAACAAAATCTAGAGGGAAAGAAACTTGCCTTCAATTGGTAGGACGACTTTCATTCTAGTGAGAAAAATGTTGCCTCGATGGATGTTTTGATAGAAGTCTGATGGCGAGTTTTCATGTCGAGCCTTTGTAGGTCTCTTGCTATTAATCCAATCAATTCGTTGTTGTCTTTATCGGTTCCCCACCAATGCCCCATTTTTGGCGATGTGTTGCTGAGTCATTTGAATTGACTGCAGACTTTACTATCGTGCTGTTGCTCAAATTCAAGTCATCATTGGATATGATCCTTTCTTGACATTCCATACCAGCGTATAATCTCTCATTTTTAACCGCCAATTGGCCTGGGAAGTAGTAATCAATGATCATGAAGTCGAATTTATACACATTAGAAACTCTTTTGCAAAGTTGGCTCGATAGTGTCCATGCTTCACATAGAAAGAGGCTTCAACATGGAAAGATGATGGAGAATAAATTTTCAAGATGCCCTTTGCGGAATTTCATCTTGACTTTTTCTTCCCTTTTTTTTTAACACGTTGAGCCTCAATTTCTCAAGTTTCTGTTGAATTGGATTACATTCTTCCTTTATGAGAGTCTATATATCATGACATCGATTTGTTGAATCTGGCATACATTGATAGGATCATGCAAAGACCTTTGGATTCTCGAGGTAGCTTGCCTTGTTTTTACAAAGACTCATGTCTCGATCCTCACTTAAAATCATGACTCTTCAAGGTGATGTCTGTCTCGTGTCTTGCTTAACCATCCGTAGCAGATCGGGAGACAAGTTACATTCTTGGTCATTTTCAAAGCCTCAAAGTTTTTCTAGACACATGTCTTACTCAAAAGGGTTTAAGTCAATAGCAGTGTTGCTCGTATCTTTGATATCAAGGGACACACATAAAGAAAAAGGGGATTCAGAGAATAATTGAACGAAAGAATGATTAATTATGGTATGAACGAATGGAAAAAATGGTAAGGTGTTTGCAAAATAGGACAAAAACAATGCATCATTTTTATTGAAATAAAAGATAGTGATCATTTTTCCTTTATAAAAGGATCCCTATTACTCTCGGATTTAGAGTGATAAGTGTGTTTTAGATATTTTCTTGGAAAAGTCCTAAAAACTACAGAAAGCTCCTCCACAGTCTAGTTGTCCAAAACACTTTCAAGGGTGTAAAGATGAACTCTCAACAAGTTCCACTCTCCACATGGCTTTTCTTCAATTTTTATCATTCCCCATCTTAATTTATCATGTTTTCTCTCAGCTTACATTTTAGGGTAAATGACTCTCCCTCACACGAGTGTTTCAAGTATGTGGAATATTAAAAATTTAATGAAAGAAATGCCAATACACATGAAATGATAAAATGTATGCAACAAGGCGTTGATTCTTGGTTCCATTCCATTAGACAACTTTACTAGAAAGCAAATTCTTTTACATAGGGTATATGCATGTATGGTCGTGGCTTAATGCTCAAAGTCTTAATCCTCCAAGTTAATTCGCTCTGGTTTGATCCTAATTTCCAATCCAAGGTGTCAGTCTTGAATGGCTAAAGTCCGCAAATGGTTAGCCTTTTCTAGCACTCGGTGGAGTTATTGCACATGGTCCTTATCTTAGACTTGCCCCTAAAAGCATTGGAGTCACTTCCTTGTTTACTTCCAATTTCCTTTGGTGATGCCATTTTCTTTTTTGGACAACTACAAATTCCTTCAACAAAGAATAGACTTCAGAGAATACTCGATAAGACTTTTTCAACTTTTCCAATGGCCATGGGACCAGAAGTCGTGAACCAATACACCTTCTTTTGCCCCTTTTTCAACGGGCGCTTAGTGACTAAGATTGCCAGAACATGGAAAATTCTTTTGTCAAGTCAATCAAACAAATTTACAACTGCGTTCCTTACGTGCCCCAATACTTTGGAGAAGATGACTAAATTATTCGAAGATGTCGACATTCTTTCTTGCGTCTGAGTGTACTATATCTCGTGGGATTTTCAAAGCAATGCACTTGTTATCCCCTTTCTCCCTGACCAAAGCTGCAATCTTATGCTCGCTCTTTTAGAGTCGGCCTTATCAACTTGAGCTATTGAGCAATGGGGCAATGTAGTATATTCTTCTATAGTATGTCCATGTTTCTGCAAGTGGAGCAACTAAGTTGAATCCTCACACCGTGTTAGAACTCATAAAAGGCGCATCCCTACATTAACCTTAAGTAGGTAAAGACGATCGTCATATTCAAAGTAGACTTTATTGTTTTAAATCCTTAGGAAAAAAGGTAAGCGATTTACTCCTTTATCGTGAGCCCTACGTCCTTCTCTCCAAATGCGAAACCATTAGAAGTTAGACTCCAATACTAAGTGAGAGCTTGGGCCCTAACAAGTAAGTCAACATATTCATGATTGGATATCCGCCTCATTTTGTCTTCCATGCTTCTTTCAGCTCTAGCAAACTGCTATGGTTTTTATGTACTTGGGTGTAATCTTGAATTCTTGACATGCACTCCTTTGACAGGTCATCACCTTTATTTTTAACCATATATGCACGACCACGTTGACTTCTACCTCATCAAGGAATCCGTTTTCTTATGATCAGTTCTCTTTTTGATAATAGAACATGAATCAACACCTTTTTATGAGAATGCAATGCAAACAGATTCAAAATATATCGCAATTAAAAGTAAAAATATAATCGTGTCTCTTACCTTGTTCGAGTAACCACTGAAGGTTTGGCACAATCTCACTCAAGATAGGCTTGCATAAAATTACACAAGTTAATAAAATGTGCTGCTTATGAATGCATGAATGCATAAGAAATGTATTGACTTATAGCTCAATTCTATTAGAAAAACCTTACTAGAAATCAAATTCCTTTACATAAAACAGATATGTATATGGTCGTGTCGCAGTGTTCAAAAGACTTAATCTTCATTCAAATAGTTTTGGCTCATCTCTGACTTTTGGCCCACAATATCATTTTGAAAAGGTTGAGTGGCCAGTCACTTCTCGTACTTAGGCCAAAACTCAGATGATTACTTGATCTTTGTTTTCGTCTTGCTCATCTGGCAGATCATCGCTTTTCGTTCTTTTTTCATGTAAGCCCGACCATTTTGTCTTCTATTTCACCAAGGTATCTGTTTTCTTATGACCAGCTTTTCTATTTAGTAATTGAGTTTAGAACTATACCTTTCTTTTTATGAGGATGTAATGCAAATAGATTCAAAATGAACAAGTTAGTGTAATTAATACAGAAATAAAACTTGGCATAAATTGTAATTAAAAGCAAAGAAGCAAGAATGTAACTGTGGCCCTTACCCTCTTCGTGCAACCACGGAATGCTTAACACTATTCTACTTGAGGTAGGCTCTCAAGGAATTATGTGCGAGTTAATAAAATGTGCAGCTTATGAATGCATGCATGCATGAGAAAACATTGACTCATAGCTCAATTCTATTAGAAAATTTTACTAGAAAACAAATTCCTTTACGTAAGACAGATACGCATATGATCGCGCCTTAGTGTTCAAAAGCTTTTAATCTTCGTAGGACATTTTCCAATTTCGCCCTGGTTTGTCCTTTGATTTTCGATCCCCAAAATGTCAACTTCAGTGACTGGTCCCTTTTCGTAGTTTGGACAAAGTTTGGTTCGTTGTACGGGCTTTGTTTCTATCTTTCTCGACTGGCTAATCATTGGCTTTTCACCTTTCTTTTCTTTTTTTGACCCTATGCGTGCAACCGTATTATTTTCCACCTTATCAAGGAACTCGTTTTCCTATGACCAATTTTCTATTTAGTAATTGAGCTTAAGTCCATGCTTGTCTTATATGAAGATAAAATGCAAGCAATAACTTAAAAGAGCTAAAAAAAACAAGTAGGATAGCAAAGTATGAGTATAAAATAGAGAACCTAGACTTGGGAGACTATTAACAGCTCGGTGTAGTTCTGTCCTAAGGTAAGCAACTAGGATTCACTACATGTGGTTTTAGGTTATAGAGTAAAGGGTACCTAAACCAGCATATTCCTCAATCCTCACCCGTTACAGGCTCATACGGACGAGTTCGGCTTAAGGGGACACATTTCTCACATGTTTGCACGAAAGTGAAAACTTCACGAAAACATGGGTACGGATGTAATCCCGAAAATGATTCACTATCTTGCACGGAGGTGAAGACCTCACGAAGGAGTAGTTTCCTGTTTCCACTTAGAAGGGTAGTAATAAAAAATGCATATGGATGCAAATTTACACTAGCAATTTCACATAATATAATGTCACACAAAAGATGTTGAGGATCGCATATTAAACAAAATCGAAAATTTTAAGGTTTTCAAAAAGGACCTGAAATAATCAATTTTGGCTTAACTCTTGTTTGTTTTAAAAAATTCCCCAGTGGAGTCGACAGCTGTCGAAACCATCCTTTTTTGCAAAACGACGTGTTTCAAAAATTATTTTAATGTTGGAAAATGGGAGTCGCCACCAATCCTTTAGCACGGTGTGATTAGATCACCTCAAAATGTTTAAAAATCCATTTTGAAAAATATTTCGATCTTCGTAATCCAGAAAACGAGTTCGGGAGTCGGTTACGCATGAGGAAGGGTTAGCATCCTCATACGCCCAAAATTGGTACCACATTGATTATCTTCGGGTCTTATTTGTATAATTTTGAAAACTCGAATAAAGTTTAAAATACGATCCTTGAATGCATGAGTTGTGTTTATAAGAAGTCGATTTTGTTTGGAAGTCTCACTATTTCAAAGTGATCGAGGAAGAAAGTCACGTCCAGTGAGTTAGGACACAACATTTCGAGATCCAAAAATAACGAGCTTTCCTTTGTTGTAAATTTTTTTTACACTTTTGAAAAGGATTTTCGATTATCTTGAAAAAAAGTAGCACCTAGTAAGTTTAAGTACAAATTTTCAGAATCAGAGATAAAGAAACATTGCCTTGATTTAAGGATATTCGATTATTCCGATTTGAAGAAAAAAACCGTGCCTAGTAAGTTAAGACACAAATTTTCCAAACTCGAAATAAAAGAATATCGCCTCGATTTTAAAGTTTTGATGAAAATAATTTTGAAAACAAATATGTGGGTTTAATATGAATGAGCAGTTGATATTGCATATTAATAACACAAAGAAAAATAATTAGGCGGATAAATGGTAAGCAAAAAAATAAAAAATAAAAAATAAAAACAAAATACGAGTGCATAATAATTAAAATTAAATGCAAATATTAATGAGGAAGAAAAATGATGCAATCGGAGTTGAAAACGAGACCTTTCGGATACTCGGGGGGTAAAAAGGTAATTTCGAGGTTAAGATGGAAATTTTAGAGGTTCGAGGGTAAAAAGGTAATTTTGAGAGTTTCGAAATCGAAAATGGAGTTTTTGAACATTCGAGAGTAAAAATGAAATTTTTGAAAGTTTCGAGGTTAAAAATGGAATTTTTAGAAGTTCGAGGGTAAAAATGGAATTATTGGAAGTTTTGGGGTTAAAAATGGAATTTTTGGAAGTTTAGGGGGGTAAAATGGAATTTTTGGAAGTTTTGGGGTCAAAAATGGAATTTTTAGAAGTTTGGGGGTAAAAATTGAATTTTTGGAAGTTTCAGGGTAAAAATGGAATTTTTGAAAGTTTAGGGGTAATATGGAATTTTTGGAAGTTTCAAGAAAAAAATGTAATTTTTAGAAGTTTGGGGGTAAAAATGGAATTTTTGGAAGTTTTAGGGTTAAAAATGCAATTTTTGGAAGTTCGAGGGTAAAAATGAAATTTTTTGAAGTTTCGAGGTAAAAAATGAAATTTTTGGAAGTTCGGGGGTAAAATATAATTTCTGGACAGTTTCAAGACCTCCAAGGTAATAAAACCAAAAATAAGTGACACGTGGCAGCCCCTCAGGCATCCTGAAGTCAAAGGACTAATTTAAAACCATGAAAACTTTTTGGGCCAATTTTATAATTAAACAGAACTTGATTTAAGGATTAAATTTAAACAAATTAAAAATAAGAGGGACTATTTGCAGTAATAAGCCAAAATTATGACACATGGCAGCTCCTGGTGCTTTCAAAAGGTCAAGGGATTACAAAAAGGACTAAATTGAAACAGTCAAAAAATGCGGAAGGACCAAATGCAAAAATATCCCTTTTCTCAAAAACACGCGAATTCTCCAAGCGGGTCAGCCATGGGTAATAGCTCAAAACGACACCGTTTTGGGGTGATTTGGCCACACCAAAAACGATGTCGTTTTGGTGGCCCTTATATACCCATTTTAAAGCTCCTTTTTTACTTTTTCAATTCATTTTTTCAGAACTTTCAAAAAAAAAATCTTTTTTCTCTCCTCTCTCTCCCCTCCTTTCTTCTCTTTGGCTAGCCACTCCATCCGATCGCCGTCCGACGCACGTTGCTACCACGCGCTGCCATCTACTGCTCCCCTAATGCCCGCGCCGCTACTTCCACACCCACATGCCGATCACGCGTTGTCGTTGCCGATCAGGTAAATCGCTTCTTTCCCTCTTTTCTTTTGTTTTTCATTTCCCTTCTTTTTTTAAAAGATCTTAAAGGCTCAAATCTGGGTTTGAAAACCTCAGATTTCAACTCAAAGTTAAATCCTTCATTTTTTATTTTTTCTTTCTTTCCTTATCTTTGTTTTGATGTTTAAAACTTTTTCCTTCTTTTATTAAACCCAGATCTAGACTAAAGTCCAAATCTTTTTTTTTTTTTTAACTTTAACCCTTTTTTTTTTGAAGGTTTTCTCCATTCTCGATCACGGTGATGACAGTGTCGTGAGGAGGCGTCGATCAGCTTCGGTGGTGGTGCAATCAAAGGGACAATAACCCTAGTCGCCCTTTCCTTTTCCCTTTTCAATTTCCTTTTTTATTATTATTAATTAATGGTTATTGTTAATTACCGTTATTAATGCATTAATATTATTATTATAAACTTGTTATCAGTTATTATTATTAATATTAATAATACTTATCAATACGTTTTTTTAAAAACGATGAACATTAATAGTGGTCTTGAATGCATGTATCAATGCATATATAAAAATTGAGGGACTGATAAATTTGAAAAGTAAATAGCAGTAAATACACGTTAAATGGTACCTGTCCGATTTCAATGCTTGAGTGTTCTGATCGTCTCTTCTTGATCAAGTACTAACTGCTTCTATTTGTTTTGCAGAACACTGGTTGTCTCTATTAAAACTGTCTTTTCATTGATTTTTTTTTAATGTCTTCCAATCAGTTCGTCACCCCCCCTTTTTAAAAAGAAAGTTGAATCTGGCTTTGTAGGCAGTGTTATAATGATGATTATTTGTTGTTTTACAATTTAATGTCTGTCTTCTTTTTCTTTTGCAGGTTCGAAGGTGGAGGCTTGTAGCAGTGGCGGTGGCAGTCCCAGCTGCTGGTGGTTACAAGTTGAGTCTGGTCAATACTGATGTGTCGTGTCCTGATAGGCTGAAATGAAGGCAGCAACAACAGTAGCAGATTTGGGTCTTCTATTTGGGTTGAATTGTAATGGGTCATTGTTTGGGTCAATTGAAATTTGGGCCCAATTTGGGTTTGTTAAGATCGGACCCAATTTGGGCTTTATAAGATGGACATTGTAATTAATTTGGGCCTTTCAAATTGTATTTGGACTTTTTAATTAATTTTAATTTATAATAAATTTAAATTTAAAGTAAATTTAAACTCAAAAATAAATTTAAATTTAAAACAAATTCAAATTTAAAATAAATTAAAATTAAAAAATTAAACTCTAGGCCCAATTAAAATTAGGCTTCAACAAACATAATGCATCACATTGTCTCCCATTGCATTGAAAGGGCGTTTCAAAAAAAAAAAACATAGAGAAAAAAAAAGTGAAAGAGAAAATAGGGTTTTTAGATGAAAACCCAAAAAGTGGGGTCTTGAAACCACTGGTGGATTCGAGTTGAAAACCAGATACTGTAGCCAGAATGTGCAATTATGATTCCCAAGGGTGGATTCAAGTTGAAAACCCCAGATGTGCATTGTCATCATTAAAGCATGAAAGCATTTAGGATAAGTACATTCACATCATGACAAACATGAAATTCACTACGAATAGGTTATTCTTGGAAGGGATTTTAGTATGAATACTCTACCTATAGCTTGTTGAAACTCTAGACTGTTTTCTCAAGACTATTTTCAAAACTCATGTTCATTATGTTTTCTCAAATTTCAATTTATTTTTATTTTTAAAATAAAATATGTTTTCAAGAAATGTGTCGAGCCTTGAGATTGCTGTCGAGGACTTTCATTTTTCATTTTATCAAAAATCGAATTCGTTTTCAAGAAATGGGTTAAGTTTTAGGATTGTTGTTGAGGTCCTTTTAATTATCATTTTATCGAAATTTGATTCTGTTTCAGAAAATGGTCGAATCTCAAGATTACCATCGCAATCTTTCTTTTTTTTTTAATCAAAAATCAAATTCATTTTTGGAAAATGGTCGAGCCTCGAGAATATCGTTGAGTTCGTCTGAATTGTAATTTTATCAAAAATCACATCCAATTTCAAAAAAAGCATCGCGTCTCGAGATTGTTGTTGTGGTCCTTTGGATTGTCTTTTTATCAAAAGTTGAAACTGTTTTAAAAAGGGTTGGATCTCAAGATTGTCATTAAGATCCTTTCAAGTTTTTTCCTTTTATCAAAAGTCTTTCAAGCAAAATGGACCGTGTCTAATACGTTGTCTATAAATATTTTATTATTTAATTATTAATATAATATAAAAAAGGAGAAAAATTAAAATGTTCTAATAATAATATTATTATTATTATCATTATTAATTAAGTTGCAAACTAATGAGAGAGATTTTTAAAAAGTAAAAAATTATTATTAAATGTATTTATTAATTTAATGTTAAATCATTATTATAATTGATGTTTGTTTTTTTATTTTAATCATAATATACTTTCTAATATAGTTCTAAATTTCAATATTACTTTTAATTTTTTATTTATAAAATGTTATTTATTTTAAATATAATTTTATTAAATAGTTATTTATTATATATTATATATTATTTACTTTAATTATAAAAATAAAAGCGACCCACATGAGAAAGAAATTTAGTATAGTATAAGTTTAAAAGTTGGTGTTTTGGTAAATTAAATAATAAAACAAAATTCGAATAATAAACGCGATTAGCGCGACACGAATTCAAGTTACACTTGGGATAATAAACACCTTTGACCATCAAGTCATTACATGAGATTCTATTAAAAGTTAGTTTTAAATACTAAAAAAAAGTTTTAAAAAATCGATTAAATTTTAATTCGATTAGTACTGATATTATTGAAGCGTATTATCCTTTTAATTATAAATTAAAAAAAAAAAAAAAAACTATGAGCGTGGAAGATTGTTAGTATTAGTCTTTTTAAGGCAGTTTTGATTTTACAAAAAGACTCTAAAAAGAAAAAAGAAAACAATGGTAAACATGGAAAAGCGGAATGGGAAAGAGACAAAAAAAAAAAAAAGGTGTACCAATTTGACTATTGACCAGTAAAAGAATACTACCATTCAACTTTTCTATGGGTAGTTTAGATTGTAAGCTGTCTTTCTTTTTAATTTTGTTGTTATGAGTATGATGCACTTAGTTTAATGGAATAATATTAGATAATTTCAAATTATTACACTTAATTGATGTGTGTGGATATAGAGAGATGTTCTTTTGGATGTTAAAAAACTTAGGATTCTATTGAATTTAACTGTTGGAATTGGTTTGCGGGAAAATCTTTCACATTCTCTGTTTTGTGGGGTCATTCTCAAATCCCCACATTTTGTTGTCATTATATTCACACTTTTGTTTCTGTGAAAGTTGGTGATTTTTTGTGGGAACCATCATTATTCCTTTAAGTATAAGATTCTTAAGCACCAAAAAATAAATTCTGAAAATAATTCTATCTAGCGAGGTTTTCGAGTGTTTAGAAGATTTTGATGATTTCTTATTTTTGTTTAGTTAAATTTGATGTTCTCGTCGGTTGTTTAACGTGCTTAATAATGATGTTACAATATCTAAATTTTGATATTTTATTCAGACAATAACCGAATGTATTTATATTCGATTTTTTTCATTGTACTTTAACATTTAAATCGTAATTTAAGGTTATTTATGATTACATAAACAATATGCAAACCTTTGGCAAAAAAATGTAAATGTGTGCTTCATGGAAGACTACAGTGAGATTGTTTTTCCAATGAAATCCATTGCAAAATCAACCTTTGATTTAGATTGGTTTTTTTTTTAAAAAACACTTGTCCCTTTTTTGAAATTTATCAAGTTTTTTAACAAATCTTTTTTTGTTATGTTTAGAGGTAAATAAAATCTGATTCGATTCGAAATTTTTGACAAAAAATTCAAAATTTGAATTAAATAGTTCGAGTTAATTTAGTTATTTGGATCAACTCGAATAAAAAAAATCAAAATTTTCAATTTAACTCGAATATGAATTATACAATTCTAGTTATCCAAAAATCCGAATAAGAAAATACAAACTACGTCGTTTTGATAAATGTTTACCTTTTCTAAAGTTAAAATTCAAAATTACGTCGTTTTGATAAATGTTTACCCATCAACCTTACTTATGTAGTTAAATAATCAGTCCATGAAAATGCAACATTGAGACTAAAAAACAGGATTCGTTAACTCGACTCGAAAATTTTTTTTAATCAATTCGAAAAATTTCAAATTGAGTTTGGTTGCTAAAATAGTTAGGATTCGTCAACTTAATTAACTTGAAATTTTTTATTCGATTCGACTCGACTTGATCGAATGCTCATCCTTAATTACTTCATTAGTTTATTTATGTCTTTCGAGCAATTATTTTATTAGTCCTTGACATTTTATCATTTTAGGTTATTGAATTATCTTGATCATGTGTGCTCTAAAAAGCTTGCTCAATTGTGTTTTCTTTTTAATTTATTCATTTATTTTATTTCTCATTATTTCAATTTTTTTTAAAATAGATTTAAAAGATTACATAATTCATTAAATGTTTTATTTACAAGTCTTGAGGTGGCGTGGATTCGATGAATTTTATAATAACATATAAATTTCATTTGTTTTATTAAATATTTCTTTGTGTCAAAAGGATGCCATGAATTCAATATATTTTAAATTCAATAACTTTCAACAATATAGTTTTATTTTGTTTCAATTTTTTTTAAAATCCCCAAATGTCACGACTAATTAATTTTTTTATTTAAAAAAATTAAATTATTTTTCAGTCCATTTTTCAAAAATAAATTTCATTTTGTTGTTACGAAGCTCTTGAATTGTTGTAGATTAATTACTTTTAAAGAAAATTATTGAGTATTTTTCTCTCTGTCCTTCTTAGTTGGTAAAGTTTATCTATTTATATTATATGAGTACTGTTTATTGACGTTATATACTAGATATGTCTCATGCATATCAATACGTATCTTACTTTAAACTTAATACGTGTTTATGTAGTCGCATTGATTTACGTAAATTATGATAAGGTTTGTTAATCAATTATTTTTTTAGTGCTTTGGTTTGTTGATACTTTGTTTTTGTTTTCTTATACATATTGATGCTTAATATTATTATGTTAGTTTGAATGGCTAGAAATAAACTTCATGTTTAAGGGGATGGTTGAAGTGTGGCCGAAACATTCGATAATTATTTATCGTAAAAGAATATCTTTTTTAAGAATGAAAAGAGATTTTTTAAAAATTTATTTTTCGTGAGTTTCCACCAGAGTGGCGTTGGAATTTTTGTTTTAAAAATAAATTCATTTCATTCGTAATAAAATTGATTTCTATGATAAGAATTTCTTTTAGATATCAAATTTAAATTAATTAATTTGAAATTGAAGATAATGTATAAATAAATGGTATCGTTTTTTTAAATGGGGATCATGCGGATGTTAATACATTCCTCACATGGTTACCTTGACATTTATTTCATACTTGATTCAACGAAACAAGTAATTAAAGCGAATTATAGTAGCACAAACTATGACAACTATTCAACATTATCCTTTTCTTTTCCTTTCCCTTTCGATATTCTAACATAATCTTTAACTACGTTTGATAATACAATTATAAAAACGGTTGGAAAAAAATATGCTCAAAATTATTAAGTATATGGGAAGGTTTTATAAGTTAGAAGCAACATGTTGGTTAGTAAATGACTAAACCAAAGCTCTCCCTCGCGCGCAGAGAGAGGGTGCGGATCAAACTAAAACGGGTTAGGAGAGCACCAACACGACATAGGCAACACGAAAAGTACGAACCGATCAAGCCTTACTGGGCTTGTCAAATTTTTAGCCCATTTAAATATTTTTACTCTTCAACAGAACTGTCCTTTTGTGTTCCAAAAGCAGTTACTATAGTTTTATTTTGCTTTTAATTTTTAGTAACTCTCCTACCATTATGTTTGTAACTCTCTTGCCATAATGTTTTGTTTTAAATTACATGAAATCGTTTCATGAAAATTTCACTATAAATAGCCTTTTTTTCATTTCATTTTAACATATCAAGAGAAAGAAGAAAGATCTCTTTCAAATTTCTATTCTTAGTTTTCTCTCAAAATACTGCTTTTGTTTGGTGATAGAGGAGGCTTGGTTGGAATTCGCCTATTCACTGAAAGTTGTGTTGCTTTTGGTGGGTGTTCATTGTTGTATCCTAAGATAGACGTCCAAAGTTCTTTAGCACCTAGGAGAAGGTGAATCTGTCTTAAGGAGACTGTTCATACAGGCCTCAATAGATTTTCATTTACAATCCATCTACAAATACTACGTAAAATATACTTGTTATTTGTTTTTAAATTTATTATTAAATTTAAATTATATTATATTTTTTATATACTGCCTTTTGTCTAACAATCTTAAGACAGATACCTACAAATCAAAATTGAGTACGTACAGATAATTGAAAACAATTTGGGAGTGCATGTCTAGGATTGGTTTTTTGAAAGACTTGATATTTAAGCGTGCCTAGTGCATCACCTCTTTTTCAAAGTAACTTACCTGGTGCACTGTTCATTATTGTGTTTTCTTGTAACACCCAAAATCCGAACACCAGAAATTTGAACACCGTCGTCGGTTAGGATTTTCGATGTTTTACTGTTCATTTATCACTAATCATCTTGTTGTAATATTATACAACTTTAATTATTAAAATATTTCACTTCACATGTTACATATCGTTATTTAAACATAACCACAAATTAACAAGGGTAAAAATGACATTTCTAATATTTTGGGAGGCTTCTACCGGTACTTGATGGTTAAGTATTGGTAGTAGCCCTATAATTAAACAATTCTAAAACGGTGCAAATTTCTACCGGTACCTGTGCTAGTTCTACCGATACTAAAAACTCCAAAGAGCTATAATTCTCACCCTATAACTTCTACTGATACAAGTATGCAAACTACCGATACATTTATGCATATAACTACCAATACTCACAATTCAACTACCGATACATCTCAAGTCAGTGAACAATCTCTCTCCTACCCTGTACTTCTACCAAAACATACATTAGATCTACCGAAACAAGTATGCAAAATCTCAAGACTTATATCAAATACAAGTTCATAAATCTTCATCTATACACAACTTTAAGTATGCATTTAAGTCAACACAAGTACATGGTTTTTATGTCAAACAAGGTACTTAAGTCTACTTTCAACATTTCATCAATCATAACAAGGTTTTTCACAAATTCATTATACATTAGCAAAAAGAGACATCATCCTAGTACATGTCATATTAACCAAGTGATGCAAAAGTCTATTTAACAACTCTGGGATAGTGTGTAGCTCCAAGATGATTCAATCTTTGAACAACAAAATTGAGTCTACAAAACAATAACAAATCCACAGGTAAGCAATTTAAGGCTTAGTAAGTTCACAAGTCAAATAGATTTATCAAACTTCAAGAGTTGTAAAAGTCTAGTTAACCGAATGGAATACAGTGTACATCCGAGGTAAGCCTCAATTCGTATTTGATACTCACAATGACACAAGTCATCGGACCCTTAATCCGTAATGGAATTCATTTCATTTAATACTCACGATGACATATAGTCATCGGACCTCTTGTTCCGTAAAGGAATTCATATACTCACGACGACACTTAGTCATCGGACCTTATAATCCATCAAGGATTCATGTACTCATGATGACACTTAGTCATCAGACCTTATAATCCGTGAAGGATTCATGTACTCACGATGACACTTAGTCATCGGACCCTTTTTCATTTACGGCTCAAAGCCTGTTGCCTTTCTTTGCTTTATTCTTGTCTTCCAACTTTTGATCATCATTTCAATTTACTACAACGGTTTGTAATACAAAAATGTGCAATTCAAACTAAAATTTAACCATACGAACTTACCGGACTGGATTGCGGTTGTGAATGGATTCTAGGGACTACTCCGCTAATTTTCCTTTCTCTCGATCCGTGGCACGGTCGTAGTCTACATTCGAAAATCATTACATTTCTCACATTAAATCACACAATCAATTCATTTAACACAATATAGTCCTTTTTGGTAAAATTATGATTTTACCCCTAATAATTTCCTTTTATTCATTTTGGTCCTTTCAACACAAAACATGCAAAATAACCATTCTCTCACACAACTAACCATAACCAAATTCTCTTGAGTATCTATTCAACCCATTCACACATTTTTTTTCACAACAGTACATGTAATTTCACCATATTTACACTTTAGTCCTTAAACCCTAATTTCATCAAAAATATCTTTACAAAAATATTTAGCGCAAGTATCTATATCAAAAGCTTTTAAGGACAAGCAATTTCAACAATGGCAAGTTTTCTAACATTTGACAGATTCACAAATTAGTCATTGCATAAGCTAGATTAAGCTGATACGGACTCAAAAACATAAAAATTAAACGATCAAGGTTTGCTTACCCAAATCAAAGCTCAAAGATTGGAATTGAAAACCATAGGTTTTCCCCCCTTAATGCCGTGTGAAGAAGAAAGAAGAAAGAAAATGGGATGAAATTCCCAATTTCTTTCCTTTAATTTCATATATATATATAAATGGTAATTTTGTAATTATTGAGACTTTCATCATTAAGCTCTAATTCAACATTTTTAACCTTTATTAAACCTATTTATAATCAATATAATTCATACCAATCCACCCACTAACACTTCCTTGGCTATTTTATTCCTTTGGTCCTTCTAATTAAATATCTATACTTTTACCCTTTTTATGATTTAGTCCTTTCTATTCAATTAACTATCTAATCAATGAAATTTTATAATTTTATACTATGCATATATCACCAAAAATATTTAAAATAAATAAATTTACGACTCGACTCATAGGAGTTGTGGTCCCAAAACCACTATTTTCGACACCACTAAAAATCGGGCTGTTACATTTCTATTAGATCGTGTGAACTTTTGTTTCGGGATTTTAGTTTTATTGAATTCCTGTCGTTTAACAAAAGTTGTGTTTTTGTTTTTGGTTTTTAGTTTCTAACTAAATTCCTAACGTTTAACAGATTTATAAATTTAAAAATACTGATTTTGTTTCTGAATTCCAAATGGAAAAAATGTCTGAAACATCCAAGAATTCAACCAGTCCTTAGTCTGGTGGTGCTATTATCCCTACTCAGGCTCAAAGCCAGAGTCAAACATTGTCGGTGGCTATTAGCAATGATGAAAAACCTACGAAATTCACTGAAGAGAATTTCAAAAAGTGGTAACAAAAGATGCTTTTTTATTTGACCATGTTAAACCTAGCCAAATTTCTGAAGGATGATCCTCCTACTGTGACAGAGGATGAGGTAAATCCTGCTACCGCTTTCAATGTTGTTGAAACTTGGAAACACTCTAATTTTCTATGCCGTAATTACATTCTAAATGGTTTGACTGATGCACTCTATGAGTATAGTGTGAAGAAGACAGCTAAAGAACTATGGGAGTCATTAGACCATAAATACAAAACTGAAGATGCTAGAGCTAAGAAATTTTTAGTTGTCAAATTCTTAAATTTTGTAATGATTGATTCTAAAGCATTGTGAATCAGGTGCAGGAATTTCAACCGATCATTCACGGCATTCTTGCTGGAGGGATGGTTATAAGTGAATCCTTTCAGGTGGTAGTCATTATCGAAAAGCTAGCCCCTACTAGGAATGACTTCAAAAACTATCTGAAGCATAGAAGAAAGGAAATGACAGTGGAAGAATTGATTTTCAGACTTCGGATTGAAAAAGACAATAGGAGTGCATCTAAAAAGCTCAACAAAACAGCCAATCTTAATGTAGTTAAAGCAAATGTAGTAGAAATCAAGAAGGACTTCAAGAAAGGAAAATAATATCAGACTAGATCTAAACTGGGACCAAAAAGAGGTGTTTGCAAGAAGCCCAAATTCCAAGGGAAATGCTTCAATTGCAATAAGATGGGACACAAGTCATTTGATTGTCAGCTTCCAAAAAGAGTTAGAACCAATGCAACTAATGTTGTGGATGATATTTCGAAAGAAATGTTTGATATATGCTTGTGTGCCTGATATAGGTTTTATGTGGGAAGGGGATATGTAATATTTGTAAAAGCAATAACAATGAATAAAAATGTTGCTTCTTCCATTTATATATTTGAGTCAATTAATTTATGACATGACAGGCTCGTATTTGTTAATTAAATTCTTTATGAAGATTAATTAACTTAGAGCAAATTCAGATTAATTATATTCATAAATGTGAAACATGTGTTGAGGAAAATTAACGAGGTCTTCATTTCAAACAATTGAAAGAAACACAGAAGCTCTTGATCATAGCAATGCTTGTGACTTAAGATTTGTTCAAACGAGAAGAAAGGATAAATACTTTATTACCTTCATTAATGAAAGCACAAAACATTACTACATGTATTTGCTTAAGAGCAAAAATGAAGCTTTTCTTCAGAAGCAATAAGTTGACAAGTGATTGTGGTGATGAATATGTTGAATCATTTGATAACACCACCAAATTTTCCTTAAATCAAATGGAGTATCCAAACGGATATATCTGACTCTAAAGAAAATGATGAACTCATTACTAGGAAGCTTTGAGTTATCACAGAACATGTGGGAGGTGTCCTAGAACCACTTGGAAATGTGAGGATGTCCTAAAACCACTTGAAAATGTGGGGGGTGTCTTGTTAACGTAATAGTAAGTCTAGACATATGCTTCATCGACAAAATACCGTTAGACAACTGATCTTAAGCGGAGTTATCTCTATTGATTTTGTAAAATCAAAAGATAACATTGTGGATTCGCTAACAAAGGGCTTAAATCAAGATCAGGTCTATAAAACATTGAAAGGAATGAGACTAAAGCCCATGAAAATAAAATGCACTAAGTGAAGGAAAATCCTACCTAGCTGACTAACGATCTCAAGAACTGGGTTCAGAGGGACAACCTACTTGCATAGATCTATGAAGTCACCATGGGGGTTATTATCCCAAGCCATTTCTATGATGATAATAGTGATTAAAAATGTGGAAAAGGTTAAGCAAATGCTTTTAATGACCATTGTAAGTTTTGGTGAACCGAACAACATAAGTCACCTATGTGAGAGTGAGTGGGGCCACTTCAAGGAGACTACTAAGGCATAGTTCTCTAAAACTCTTACAAAACTAGGAGATGTTCACGGCCAAATGAACATACCCATGAGAATCAAAAACCTTGCCAGGAAGGTATTTGAGTGAGGTATATCATCGTTTACACCAAAGGCAGAATAATTCAAGGACATCATGTCTACTAGTCAACCCGTAAAGTAAATATACTTTCACAAGGGAAGGTTCAAGGGTTGATGCCTAACTATCTTATGCAAATATCTAACATAAACTCTATCACCACTCCGTGTCATTGAATTTTGTTGATCTTTCAATTTCATTCATGTGGAGGATTGATAGAAAATAATATGCACAAAATAGTTGAGTAATGAATGAGAAATTGAAGCTAAGTAAGCTACATGAAAATGATTGTTGAAGAAAAATGGTTCTTGAAACCTCATATATCACATTGTTAAAAGTGTGGTATATGGGAAGGGTTTATAAGCTAGAAGCAACATGTTGATTAGTAAATGACTAAACCAAAGCTCTCCCTTGCACGTAGGGAGGGGATGCAGATCAAACTAAAATGGGTTAGGGGCGCACCAGCACGACGTGGGAGACGCAAAAAGTCCGAACCGATTGAGCCCATTTAAATATTTTTCCTCTTCAACAGAACTGTCCTTTGGTGTTCCAAAGGCAGTTACTATAGCTTGATTTTGCGATTAATTTTTTGTAACTCACCAATTATTATTATTTTGTAACTCTCCTGTTATTATGTTTATCCTGTCATTATGTTTGTAACTCTCCTGCGATTACGTTTGTAACTCTCCTGCCATAATGTTTTGTTTTAAATAACATGAAACTGTTTCATGAAAATTTCACTATAAATAGTCCTTTTTCATTTCATTTTAACATATCAAGAGAAAGAAAAAAGATCTCTTTCAAATTCCTATTTTTAGTTTTCTCTCAAAATACTGCTTTTGCTTGGTGATAGATGAGGCTTGGTTAGAATTCGCATATTCACTGAAAGTTGTGCTACTTTTGATGGGTGTTCATTGTTGTCTCCTAAGAGATAGAGTCCAAAGTTCTTTAGCACCTAAGAGAGGGCGAATCTTTGTTAAGGAGACTGTTCATATAAGCCTCAACGAATTTTTATTTACAATCCATCTACAAATACTATGTAAAGTATACTTGTTATTTGTTTTTAAATTTATTATTAAATTTAAATTATATTATATTTTTTTATATATTGTCTTTTGTCTAACAATAACAATATTAGTTTCACAATCGAATTCAAGAATCATTAACAATCAAATAAGAATGCTCTTTATTCAATTAAGTCCCTCAAAACCTTGATATTCAAAATTCTTGTATTTCACAGTTTACTTAATTAAATCTAAATCAGCTTTCGTATTTACACTCTAGAGACCTCAAGCTATCGATATATAACATTTTAATCTAAAATTCTCATGCTCTTTTCTCTTTCTAGACCTAGTATTCATCATGATCTTTCACTAAAACTTCATTCAATTCAACATTCTATCAAGTGGGCTTCTAGTATCCATCATTCCTTATAAAAAAATTCAATAAGAATAAAAAAGAAAACCTTACAAATTTTAAGCTACGGTAATAGTAGAAAACGAAACCAAGTTCTTGTTTTGGACGGCAGAGAAAGATAAATAATTTTTTTAAAATTAGTTTGGTGACTCTGCTGGGAACTTGAAGAGTCAAACCTATCCATTATTTTGATTTGAAGAGTCAAACTTATCCATTATTTTGATTTAAAATGATATTTAGAAAAATAATTTCTCATTTTTGTCAAAACAACGTCGATGATAAAAAAAATGGTGAACAATTAACAGAGTAAACTAGAAGGTTTATTGAACTTAATCATTAACAATGCACTTGAGCCTAAATTTATATACAAATGCTAAGTCTGCTAACCAAATAACAAACTAATTGTTCTGACAACTGCTCTAATAGATCTTTAATCGCTAACTACTCTAACAAATTAATTTAGGAGAGCTCGCAACTGTGGTGAGCTTGCATCCTCAATGAGCTCACACTTCTCACTTCGCACAACTTGCACTTGTCATGAGCTTGCACTCCACACCTTGCACAATTCACATTGCGAATAGACTTGCAACACAACTCGCAGTTCAGAGTTCACACAATCACATAATTTGCACTTCTAACAATTTTTTAAGTAATTTAGTATGTACCATATATTTTAATTGTGTGATTTTGATGTTGTATTTTATCCTATGTTTATTTTCAATAGATTGTGGATTTTAGGATAGAATAAGTAGTGAAAGCTTTGTATGTTCCTTTGCACATCATTACAAGAGCTTTATATTCAGGATCTATCCATTTAAGTGAGAGAAAGTATTTAGGCTCTCATGGGGTTAGGATATATTTATGGGGTTGTAATTTACTAACATTATCCTTTGTGTAAGTTTGAAAAATACATTCTAACCAAATCATGTACTCTCTGGTTGTAACTTGTTATGGGTAAGGATTGAGATAACCACTAATTTATACAGAAAGCGATAGGAATGACTTAAGAGCTTGTAGAATCGAACTCAATTACGATTTAAACAAAATGTAAGCAGCAAAAAAAATCGAATATAAATATATTTGATCGTTTTTCCGAATTAAATGTCAAAATTCAAAAGTTGTAACACAACTTGTCAAGCACATCAAATAACCAACGAGGACGTCATATCTAGCTATACGAAAACACAAAAAAATTGTCCAAATCTTCCAAACACTCGAAAACCTCATTAGATAAAATTATTCCGAATTTATTTTTGATACTTTGAGATCTTATGCTTGATGATATTTATAGTGATGATTCCTCATAAAAAAAACCACCAATCCCACTAAAACATATACACCCACCACCATATAAACAAAGTAGTGGGCAACAAAAGAGAGAACGGGTAGCGAACGTGGGGTTATACCCACAAACCAAAAATGGCTCCAACAGTACCCACTCATTTACACAGATAGCGATAAAAATGACTTAAGAATATGTGGAATCGAACTCAAACCACATATAACGAGCCGAAAAAACCCACTTAAACAAAGAATTTTATATAAAAAAAATCCATGGGAAATTAGAAATTTACACCTGCGTCAGTCATTGAGAAGACCTATCAAGAGGTTAAAGATGGAGAATCAGAATAATAATGGATATTGCCTAGCTAGTGATTTTGTTTCTACCCTCCCTACGGAAGTCTACTTTCTTCTGAAACAAAATTATTTCTATTAATTCAGTCAGATTTGAATTAAATTATAATTTTTTGAGAAATTAAAATATAATTTTATCATATTTTAATTTATAATTTTATTATTTTCTTAAAAAAGTTAATATATTTTTGCGAGAGCAGGTCCCCGCTTGCACGTTGGCCCCTGTTTGGCAAATTGAAATTGTGGTAATTGACTTTGTTCAACGCTTGAATAAGCAAATAAATCCGGCCCCATCTATGAGGTCTCTCAATTATTACCAAAGGACAGGAGAGGGTCGTTTCATTGAGCGTGCTCAATTGCTTCGGCGAAGTCGGAAAACATTTTATGGGTCAAAATTAAATTATTTTTAATTTTATAATTTTTAAAAAATTTATATTTAAAATTTATTATTTTTAAGAAAAATTAAAGTATAATTTTATCTTTATTAATTTAAAATTTTAAAAAATTTAAAAAGTCAAAATGATAAAGTTTTTATTTTAGAAGAGGTCGGGCCCATCCAGCCCCCCAATTCGCCTTTGCTCAATTATTCTACATTTGGGTAGGAGTGTTCAATCAGTTATTCGATCTGAACTACCAGTAATTGAATTAATAGACCTTTTTAAACTCTTAATCGTTAATCAAAACAAAATTTTTTTAAAAAAATTAACCGAACCAAATTTTTTGGTTAATTCGATCGGTTAACCGAATTAACCGAAATTTATATATATTTTTTATTTTTGGTTAAAAAAAGTGTAAAACATATAAAAATTAACCGAATTAATCGACCGATTTTTGGACTAATACTTATATAATATAATTATTATTTATTAAATTCGGTTAATTTGATTAATCGATTGATTTCGAACCGAATTAATTGTTAATCGAACTTCTAAAAAATTATTAACCGATCCCGACTAAAATAATTTAATTAACCGACCGATTAACTGAATTCGATCTATTACCGATTTAATTCGATTTTATTCGAAATTTACACTACATTTGGATGTGGGGAAAAAGTGATAAATTCAAGTGTTCCTTATGCCCCTATTATGTTTGTGTTGTAACTAATTTCATTTAAAATCAATTCACATACAATTAACTTTAAATTTGAATGAATCCAACAAGAAGTTCTAATGGAAAAAATGATGTTGTTCATCTTAGGGGTCCCGAGTTCGAATATTTATGTATGCAAGGTGTGTGTATCATGTCAAAATATTAAGAAAATATGAGTATGAACAGATACTATAATATAATCACACTAGAGCACAAATACTGTGTCTAGCAGATTACTTAATGATAAATTTGTTTGCATCAAATGTAAGTGGAAAATGGGAATATGTCGCATTCAGTCCCTTTCAGATAATGACCAATTTAACATTCATCCATCAATCTCTTTTCCATTAATGTAATGGATTGCTTTGTTGTAGCTCTCAATTATTTTTCATGATTTTACAGATTTGCCTTTCTGGAACAAATTATTGGTACAAATTTACATCTTTACCAGTTTCAATAAGGAGGTGATATTTATCAATTAATCCTATGAGAAGCAAGAATACTAAGCTGCTAACCTAAATTTACCTAATCAAAGCATCTAATATATATATATTTGGTAAATTATAAAGAGAAAGTAAAGTTTTAATAACAACATGACTGACGCGACTCGAATTCAGATCATATTTAAGACAATAAACATTATTGATCATCAAGTCAATACACGAACTTCAAAGTATATAATATTTTTGGTTTGAATCAATAGATAAACGTTAAGAGTATGGTGTGAAAGAGAAATTGAGTTGCGGTGATGAAAAAAGATAAATTTTAATGCACCTAAAAAGAGAAAAAGAAAGATATAAAGTTTTGAAGGTTAGTATTTAGTATATAGGTAGAGTATTTATTTTATTTCATAATTAGTTTTAAAAAGTTTATATATGTTTATTTTTTTAAAAGTATTTGTTTTTAAAGTATTTTGTTATATTTTTATACTGCATTTTATTATATCTTACTTTTATAATATATTTATTAATTCAAGGTCCTTTTTTACTAACTAAAATCAAGGATTTAGTATATTTGTTCGGCCCAAAATGAGAATGAGCGGAGGTTATGAACTTATAATAATCTTTTTAACTAAAAAAAGAATTATAATATAATTAACTAAAAAGGAATTGTAATGTAGAAGGATTGAAATAATCATAATTAACCATTGATATTTTAATTCTATTGCATTTGTAATAAATTATTTTGACAATTTTTATGTATATTTTATTTTTACAATGTTTTAGAATTTCTTAATAACATTAATAGTGATTATATTTTTTTACCATTTTTTATAAATTTTATAATTATAATGGACAAAATAATATCTACATTTAGATAAACTTAAACAACAATTAGTCAGATTTATTTTGGACATATAATTTTTTTTGTATTTGTTTATAATTTTCAAATGTATGTTGATTGACATGCCACACTAGCATACTTATCAACGTGGCATGTCACATGTCAAGTTCTCATTACTTCCGTCAATTACATCACAATTTGTTAATTGTTAAACCAATCAATGATGGTTTTTGTTAACAAAACGGCCTAATTCATTTTTTATCACTTAAAGCTCAATTGAGTATTTTTTTTTTAAAGGTTCAACTGATTGTTTTTATTTTTAAATTTTCACCAAAGGTTTTTTTTTTTTTACCATTTTGCCTTTATTCTAATCTTGTTCTTTTTATTAGGTTTATTTGTGAATTTCAACCTTTTATTTTATGAAAATTAAAAAACTAAACTATTTATTTTAATTTGTCAAAATTCCATTATCATATTTTATGAAAATTGAAAAGATCACACATGAATTTGACCAATATTTGTTAATTTGTTATACACAAATTATTCAACAATTGATTTTACTAATTTTTTATATAATTTATTGCACTGTTAATTTAGATTAATTTTACAATTTTCATATAACATAAAATTTTTAATATCGCCAAAAAAATAAAAATTTTAAAATGACTATATTTATAAACATACAAATTATAAATGAAATAGAACTCTAACTCTAATGACTATTAGAATTTAAAGTTCATCCAAACTTATCTTGATGGACATCCACTTAATAAAATATTCATAACACTCCCCCTTGAATGTCTATTAGTAGATAATGTGTCTCGTTAAAACCTTTACTAAGATAAAAACCCTGTGGGAAAAAAATTTCCTAATGAAAGAAAAAGAGTACACATATTTATAATACGTATAACATATTGCCTCATTAAAAACCTTATCAGAAAAATCCAATGGGACAAAACCTCATTTAAGGGAAAAAGAATACAACGCATATTTACTCCCCCTCATAAAAACATCACATTATATCTTATATTCTAAGTATTTAATCTTGAATACTGGTCTTTCAAATGACTATTTAAATGTATTTACTAATCATTTATATAACCATTCTTTTGAAAGTCATAAGTGAAAGAAAATTTGGGAAAATTTTGGAGGAAATATATTTTGACCTTTTCAGGAGTTTTAACAATAATCATAACAGACTTTAATCATGATTATTCTATAAAAACACAAATATGTTCAATTATTTTATAATCCTCCTTCAACTACTATTGACTAAGTCAAATTTAGCATATGTTCAATTATTTCAATTCATATAAACGAACAATTTCCCGATAGTTTCAATGTGCTTCTGGCATTCTAAATCATTCAAGGATTTTAATATAAACTTTACTTTATAGTGATTCACAAAAAGATTGTAACAACAATCATGAGAAGCAAGTATGAACTGCCAGTTTAATAATATATCTAAAGGTTACTGCATCCACCACAAAAGAATATTATATCTTCTCATAATCAATGTCAGGACTTAGTGAAAAACTTCATATTTTTATTTCACCTTTGCAAAACTACTTCATTTGTACCCTTATTAGCTTTATACCTTTAGATATTTGGATTGCTAGTCCAAAAACTCCATGAATTTAATTGTATTTGAGTTGCGTCTTTTTATTTTGGCCAATTTATTTCATATCTATATTTCCCAAGAAATTTATTCAATATCCTCCTTTTATTTCATTATTTTAACAATAATATTGCATACAAAACCATTGTCAACCACTTTTATTATTAGCTCGACATTTTCTCAATTGACATAACTTATCGAGATCTCTTATTTTCACTATTTTAATCTTCAGTTTCAGGCATCTGAACCTCTTCTGAAGTTTTACTTATTAGTTATGTATTGGGTCTTTTCTAGAGCACCCGCCTTCATTATATGACCATCTAAATTTTTCATTTTATGAAAATTTTCATATTTGGAAATTTAATGAATTATCCTTGTTGAACTTCTGGTTCAAATTACTCTCCCTCGTAACTCATTACAAGTTATTAGTTCTCTCCTCCTAATGTCGAGAAAACTATTAAAATCAAAACAGTAATCACAATCATGTCATAATTGAATCTCCAATACATTTAATATATCATAATAAAAGGAGGCCCATAATTAATATATATTTCTAACTTTTTTTGAGGATTCACTCATCTTTGTGTGTAGTGATGGAGCAATTGGAACATATACGCACATACAAAAATTCAAAGATGAAAAATATTTAGCTTTTGACTAAAATTCAATTGTACATGGGAGTATTTAAAACTTATTGCCTTAATGCGTACAATATGTAAATCAACATAATACCATGTTGAAAGAGGAAGTTTAGTTCTAATAAGTAATGGTTTAGTCATTAATTAGAGGCATTCAATCAATAATTTCTCAAAACCATTATACGCATAAATAACAAACTTTTATCAAAGTTTTTCAAATTCAATCAATAAAAGACTGAGATATAAACTCATCAGTATTAGCAAGATGAATTGTCTTAATTGCATGATCTAAAATAATTATTCAAATAATCTTGCAAACGATAGGTTGCAAGTTGATAACACATATGTAATTATTTTGTAAATGCATCTACCAAAATCATATAATATCATAACCATCCACATGGTGGATTAATGGGCCCATATTTAGCTAGTGAGTTTTTAACAACCAATTTTCATTGAGAACATTCAACAAATAAGAATTCTTTAAATTAAATAATCTTCTGGTTCTTTAATAAATGTTCATATGAATTCTCAATTAATTTTCGCATCATAAATGATCCAGGATGGTCTAACTGGTCATGCCAAGTAGTAAATATATTTGTACCAATAAACTTCCGGTTTACTTTAACATGCATTTCAATTGTACTAAATTGTAGCAAATTGATAATTTTACTATAATTTCTTTCACTTTGTATCCACATATAAGTATCATTGTGACATTTACTACTAGAAATTTCTAAATCAATGTGAAGTGTATAATGACATTAAGTCATATAATATAATTTTCCAAACAATTATATGCAATATTTGCTTCAGGGAATATGACAAAATATTCACATGTCCAAAATCTTCATAATTGTTATGTATTGCTACATTCACTTCAGGGAATGGAGCAGAACTGGTGGAACGAATAACTAGTTGTTTTGTATAACTATAAGGAGATATGAGATCAATTCAAAATACTTTAAAGTGCTTTTAACAAGAGTTTTGCACAATCAATTTAATCACCAAAAATATCTGCCTAGATCATGTATAGAAACAACTCTATATTAAATATATCAATAAAAGTCACATCTCCAACATAAAAATATGACATAATGAAAAACTAGCAATTTTTCTTTCATAACCATCATCATAAACATGCATGAAATTTAATTCAATATCCAACCATTTACAATTGCTCATGTCATTTCTTTAAATAATTAGAAAATAGAATAATAAAAAATATATGAACTGTTACCTTTAACAATTCTTTAAACTAAATCAAATCTGAATAACCATGAAATTCATTGGTTTATGAACATAAAATTGTATACTAGTTATGTTTTAGTCAAATATATTATTTAATTATAAAACCTACTATACCAACATAAATAAATCAGTTAATATTCATTTTCATGAACAATGAGATGCTTAAAACAATATGTAACCCATGAAATCCAAACTTAAAAAAAGAAGAAGAAGATCATCTCAAATATTTAAACCATATATCAAGTCGATTTAATATTTAAAGATGTACCTTTTTCGTTTTGCGTTGAGTCTTGATGATAAGAAGTAAGCAAATTAAACTTCTTGTAGTAGACTTTCAATCCAATCAAAATTTATTAGTAGCAAACTTTGAGAGTAGATCTTATTTTCCAAGTGTACAACAAGTACATAATCAATAACTTTTCATGCATAAGTTGACACTCTTCTTAAAGAGTTCTTGAAAATTTTTGGTATTTTCTTACTTTTTTCATTTTTCCACTTCTGGTGGTGAGAAAATTTATCACGACCATTCTCCATGACTATTATTATAGTCCAATTTACTACATGCATGTCAAAGATTATGCCTTTTGAATTTATCGCATATTGTTACATTCTCTTCAGGTAATGGTTAGGTTTCGAGGTTAAAAACTTTTGTTCAATCATAAGTAATTTTTTTCATGATATTGCTACTATAGGTGTAACACCCAAAATTCGGACACCGTCGTCGATTAGGATTTTCGATGTTTTACTGTTCATTTATCCCTGATCATCTTATCGTAGTATTATACGATTTTATTTATTAAAATAATTCACTTCACATGTTACATATCATCGTCTAAACATAAACACAAATCAACAAGGGTAAAAATGTCATTTCCAAAATTTTGGGAGGCTTCTACTGGTACCAAATGGTCAAGTATTAGTAGTAGCTCTATCATAAAACAATTCCAAATGGCGCAGATTTCTACCGGTACCTGTACTAGTTTTACTGATAGAAGTATAATTTTTACCGAAACATGTCATGCATCCACCGATACTAAAAACTCTAGAGAGCTATAATTCCCATTCTGTAACTTCTACCGATACAAGCATGCAAACTGCCGATACATCTACACAAACAACTACCAATACTCACAATTTAACTATCGATACAACTCAAGTAAGTGTACAACCTTTTTCCTACCCTGCACTTCTACCAAAACATGCATGGGTTCTACCGAAACAAGTATGTCAAATCCCAAGAGTTATACCGAACACAAGTTCATTGCTTTCATACATGCACAACTTTTAATTATACATTCAAGACAACACAATTACATGATTTATGTCAATACAAAGTACTAAAAGTCTACTTCCAACATTTCATCACAGCATAACAAAGTTTTTCACCAACTCATTGTATAAAAGCAAAAGGTAACATCATCCTAGTACATGCCATATTAACCAAGTGATGTAAAAGTCTACTGAACAACTCCGGGATAGTGTGATGCTCCAAGATGATCCGATCTCCGAACAGTAAAATGAAATATACAAAACAGATGCAAATTCACAGGTAAGCACTTCTTAGCTCAGTAAGTTCATAAAGTTAAATAGATTAACCAACTTCAAGAGTTGTAAATCAAATCAACTAAATTGATTAAACCGTATACATTATGGTAAATTTCAATTCGCATTTGATACTCATGATGACACTAAGTCATCGGACCTTTAATTTGCAATGGATTTCATTTCGTTCATATACTCACGATGACACATAGCCACCAAACCTTATAATCCACAAGGGATTCATATACTCACGATGACATTTAGTCATCGGACCTCTTAATCTGTAAAGGATTCATATACTCACGATGACACTTACTCATCGGACCTCTTAATCCGTAAAGGATTCATATACTCATGATAACAATTAGTCATCAGACCTCTTAATCCGTAAAGGACTCATACACTCAAGATGACACTTAGTCATTGGACCTCTTCGTTTATGGCTCAAATTCCGTTCGCCTTCCATTTTTCTTTCATTCTCGTCTTCCATAAATCCGATTATCATTTCATCTCAATACAATAGTTTATATTACAAGAATATGCAATTAAAATTAGTATTTTAACTATACGAACTTACCGAACTTGATTGCAGTTGTGAAGGGATTTCAGGGACTACTCCGCTAATTTTCCTTTTCCTTGATTGGTGGCACGATCGTAGTCTACATTCACAAATCATTCCATTTCTCGTATTAAATCACACAAACAATTCATTTAACACCATATAGTCTCTTTTGGTAAAATTACGATTTTACCCCTAATACTTTCCTTTTATTCAATCTAGTCCTTTCAACACAAAACATGCAATATAACCATTTCCTTTCTGAACCTTAGTAGCCAATAGTTCCAAGCCTTCACACAAGTCTTTAAATTTCATTTATTTCACACCAAGTACACCCAATTTCATCATTTTAACATTTTAGTCCTTAAACTCTAATTTCGTCAAAAATCACTTTACAAAAATATCAAACCCAATCATCAAGGATACAAATTCATCAAAAACTCTCAAGAGAAAGCATATTCAACAATGACAAGATTTATAACATTTGACAGATTTACAAATTGATCCTTGAGCTAGCTAGATTAAGCTAATATAAACTCAAAAACATAAAAATTACTAAAAACGATCAAGATTTACCTACTAAAATAAGGAACCAAAGTTCAAATGAAGCTTCTCCAATGGCTTCTAGGGTTTTTTGGCAATGAGGAAGAAGAAAATAAGAAAATACATCTATTTTCTTTAAGATTATAATTTAACAAAATAATTTAGCATTTTACTATTTTACCCTTCTTAAATTAGCTTCAAATTTAACAATTTTCATGCCCTTTGCCGTCCACCCAAATTCCTAATGGTTTAATTACCATTTGAGGACTTTACTTTATCTTTTTCTAGCGTCTCATACTTTTAGTTAATGGAACTCTATTTTCACCACCTTTACAATTTAGTCCTTATAACTCAATTAACTATTTAAATGATAAAAATTTTTAACCAAAATTTAATATGATGATATTGACTCTATAAATATTAAATAATTAACATTTACTACATGACTCGTCGGAGTTGTGATCCCGAGATCACTGTTTTCGACACCATTGAAAATCTATTACAATAGGAGCACATTTGAATTATGAAAAGTTGAATAAGTTCTCTCTTGCAAGGTTCTCATCAATAATATTTTTCCACGTAATTTTAATTGAGAACTTATTTTGAATAATGTAAAGTTATACTCAAAGTTTTAAAAACTTGCAACTTCAGGTGCATCCAACCATAACGAGCTTTAGATAGAATTACCATATTCTATAGCTCATATTTTTCTTCCACAATTTAAGTAGATCTTTTACAGTTAAATTTTTTTTTCTTCAACCCCTTAATGATGAGGATAATGACAAAAGAATATCACAAATATAGTCACAATCAATTCAATTTATAACAGGAGTAATAAATATAAATCAATAACTCTATCCGCTTTTGATTCATATGAAATATAATCTTTTTCTCATTCACAATCTCAATTTGAGATCCATTATGAATATCTTTTCAAACCAGTGGATTAATCATCATAAGATATTAATATATTAGCTCTTCTAGAGCTTTCGGCTAATTTTGTACTACTAAATATGGAATAATATTGGTTTGTTTTAGTACCAAATAAAATAAATATTTTCTATCTATAATGATAGAATTCATTACTACATTCTAATATCTTTCCTCAAAGAATATTAACAAAAACAAAATATTTGAGTATACGCCACATATGTGGCCAATAACCTTTCATGTCACATTGATAACATAAGTTTTATTTACCCTTTGAAGAGTAATATTGAGAACTCTCATTGTTTTCTTATTCACCACTATGTTTCCACTTTTAGTGGTCTATGATTATATATTTTATTTTTTTTATGTTTGCATTCACTTCTAAGAATGCAACAAATTTAATAGGACGAACTTATAAATGTCTTAATGGATTATTTATTTCATAATCACCATTGCAAACATGCATGAATTTAAAATCAAAATCTATTCATTCACGTTGTCATGATTAATATTCAATTATCATAAATATGATATAATAAATAAAACATAGTAAAATATACGTGAAGATTTTTAACATCATTGTTATCACCATGACTATTATTATGAGCATTGAATTGTTAATGGCTCTAATAATTATCCATAGTATGTAAGGCTCAATTGAAGGCTGAAATAGCGGTAGCTTTAGGAGGCGATTGACAATAGCAAATTTGAGGATATTTTTATGGCTTATGGAGACAAATAATTAAAAGAGAATTATGCTGATAATTTATTAAAAAATAAAAAGATAAAGAATAAAGAACAAAGAAAATAAGATAACAAAAGAGAGCATATTTTATTGATCAATCGAAATCAGTCACAATACTTCTCCAAAATATATATTTATAGACATAAAAAATATAAATAAAATAAAATTCTAATTTTAATGATTACTAAAATTTAAAATTCATTTACTTAATAAAATATTAATAATAAGAATTAAAATTTTCGTTACTTGAAATTTTCTTTCGACCCGCCGCATTAGGTTATGAATTGAGAGGCGAGAGAGATATAGCCGCGAAGGAGCGGTCCCATCAATTTGGTCCGTACATTAGCGCCGTGATCAGAGTGACAACCATGTGCTATGCGTTTACGCGGCGAACACTGATTGGTGAGTCCGCTGTCATGCAGCCAGCTGGTTTCTGTGATGCGCGGGTCCCATTTCTGCTTTGACCGAATTTTTGCCCTTTTGTTTCCCTCACTATTTCAAATTTTGAGTTGGAGACACCATGTTTGCGTTTGGTGACCAAAACAATTTTATATACTAATTTGTTTTTTATTTAATCATTTATAACTAATTTTTAATATTTTAAGTATAATTATTAAACGACAAAATATAAGTGTTAGCAGTATATTTTGACTTAAATCTATTTTTCTAGTAAACATCTCACTACAATACTTTTTTTTTTACATCAATTTATTAAAAAATAATTTTATAAAAAATAAATACATAATATTAAATTTAACTCCAAATATTTACCATTTTTTTTTATCAATTTATCCTTAATTTTTAAATTAAATTAAATTTTAACTTTTTAAAAATAATAAAATGTTAACTAAAAATAAATATTAATAATATTGTAACATAAATTTGGTTGGGCACATTAAAGTTAACTTTATATATATATATGGGAAGGGAATGCAGGTTTTTTAAATCAAATTCGAGTATGACATAATGTTTTTATTATTGGCACAAGAGATTGTTGACTATTAAAGTTAGTTTTTTGTTAAACATAGTTATTTTTTTACAGGAATGAAGTTAGGAAAAAATTTTAGGGAGCTAAAATTTAATTTTTAATATTTTTATAATTTTTAAAGAAATAAATTAAATTTTTATTATTTTTAAGGGGGGTCAAAATGTAATTTTACTTTTACTAATTTAAAAAATTAAAAACTTTAAAGGATTAAATGAAAAAAATCTCATTTTAAGGGGGTCGAGGCCCCTGTCAGTACCCCTGTATCCGCCCCTTTTTTTTATATCATTCACTAACACTGTTGCAAAAATTAGAAGCAAATTTAAGGATCAAATTTAACTAAAAAAATAAATATCAAATTGATAAAAAATATAAATGTTAACAACTAAATTTATAAAAGCTAAAATTGATTTAATATATATATTTTTAAAGTAATAAAAGCATAGATTACAAACTTGGCTTAAATCTAAAATTTTCACTATTTTAACTTGCAAGGAATCTATTCACACTGATATAAAATTTAATACGGTTTCATGTTTTTCAAATATTTTTTATAATCCATATTTTAATAATTTAACTTTCATATTTCATGTAGATCATGAAAAATTATTACTGTAAAATAAAGATGTTACCACTAACAAGTACAAATAATAAGGAAAATAAATAAATAAATATTACGCCGTGCAAAACCATTACCTTAGAAGCGATTTTGCCATGATTGATGTAATCGGAAATGAATATCGCCCCCTAATGTTAACATAGTGCTTCCAAATTTGTACATCCGAATGAAGGAAATGTAACTCAATTGATATTGTTCTTTTTAAATTTACAGTAAATAGGATCAAAATAAGTTCAAAGGTGGTTGAAAAATTTAGTCGAAAAATCACATTAGAATCAATTCTCAAGAAAGTTTTGAGGGATAAAAAGCGATCCCACTTAAAATCTAAACTCTTATACTGTAATTTTTAGTAAAACATAAAGCTTTTAGAGAAAGAAAAATAAGGGAGACGAGAAGAATGATAGAAGTTATATTTTTTATTGTGTGAAATATGAGGAAGATAATCTCTTATTTATACTATTAGCTGAAGGGAAAAATAGTAAAAACGTAGGGACAAAAAAGTAAAATTGGTATATACAATTATTTTAAAAATAGTTTAAAAAAGAAATTTTTTATTGACCAAAATTTTTTTATTTTCTACAAAATAACACAAAAGTTTCATCAAAAGTAAACATTCACAACCTATATTTAAACCCTTTCATTAGAAAATACACAACCAATGTGGAATTTTTTTGCATTGGTCATGCATGCCAAGTTCAGATTAAATATTTTTTAACATTTTATTTTATGTAAAAAACTTTCAACCGTTAAATATATAAGAATATAAATAATATTTTAAATTGATATGATAAAAATACTAGATTGATTTGAAAATTTAAATACATAATAAGTATAATTATATTGATAAATTCGAATATCAAATCATTAAAATATTATAAAAAATGTAAAATTATATTAATTTTCTAAGTTAATTCATTCGATACACCTAGAGCTAAGCGTGGATCGAGCTGAGCTTCAACCAAAATTTGGTACCAATTGTTAGGCCAGACTTGGCCCGACTCGAAAAATGAGCTTAAAATTTTATCTAAGCTCGACCCGAATTATAGAAACCAAATCCGACCCGACCCGACCCAACCCGTATTAAATTTTTAAATGATTTTATTATATACAATAAATTTAAAAATATATATAATATATAAATACACTTAAATATATTAAAACAAATATTAAAAATAAACAAATATAGAATACATTAAAAATTATTTATATTAAGATAGCTGCAAATAAAATAGTAGAAAAATTAACAATAAAACATAAGTTCTATAGTATTCAAATAATATTAAAAAAGATAACGAAACAATAGTAAAAATGCATAAAAAATAACATCCAAGCAGCAAAAATAATAACAAAAATAACAACAAAAACAACATAAAAATAATAAAAAATAGCACAAAAACAGTAAAAAATAATACCAAAATAGCAACCAAAATAACAAATAAACATACCGAAAACAGTAAAAAAAAAGCAATATGATTTTTTAATTAAAAATAGTTACTTTATTCGAATAGGACCGAGCGAAAAAACTTTTACCTAATGTTTCGCCTATTTAGAAAACGAGCTTTATTTTTTTTGTTTAAGTTATTTTTTGAATTTATATTTATGTTCAAACCTTTTTGTTTTTTGAATAAACTTTCGGATCGGATCAGATAACCCGACTCATGATGAGATCTAATTACACCTTAATTAATTTGAATGATACCGATGTTGACATTTTTATTAATTTGTTAGGTAAAATTATCATTATATATCTTTAAAAAAATAATCTTAATTACCAAAAGAAAAAAATTACACTGTCCTTATCAAAATCATTATAATAACTATTAATTATGCTAATAATGATCTTAAATACACTTTTTAATCATACAATATTTCCATTTAATACTCTGTTAACCAATTCTAATAAATGCCAGCTTTGTGAGAGCGTTGTTGTATATAAATTTTGATGATTAAAGTGTTTATCTTTTTATACCTATTTTAAATTCGAATCGTATTGTTGAGATTTTACCTTTTATTATAATTAAAATAAAAAGATAATTCTTGCATATTCCTTTTCTAAACTTAACTTTATTTATATAATTTATGTTTTCGTGCTGTGTGCAGCCACATGTTGTGTTTCTTCTTTCCCCCAGTTCATGGTATTTAAAAAAATCTTCCAGCTTTTCAACTCCTTCACGCTCTGATTAACGGCACGCATCATCGACAAGGAAATACGAAAGGGGAAAAGACTAGATTTTCTTGCACTTTCTCAGGAATCAAACAGTACCTCGGACTCATCTTTTCACCACCCCAACACAAAAGTTGGCATTTTTTTTTGAACTCAAACTGTCTGAATCATTAAATCTTTCCAACCCCACTTTTTTTTTTTTTTTTTGCTTCACATTAGATGATTGTTTGTCTGGCTTAAGATCAGCAAAAGCATGACCGTTAATTCGGGTGACCGGAAAGAAATCATCTTGAAGATTGATGACAGAAGCAATGACGGTAGTACTCTTGTTTCCGGCGGATCAGTCACCGCCGCCGATGGAGGTAAGATTTGGAGGGAGTCTAGCTATGATTTTTGGAACGACAATGAGAAAATCGAAGGGAACTGGCATGAAGCGAATGTGAATATGAATGGTGCTGGCAGTAGTGGTAATAATAGTAATAGGGAAAGTGAAGGCTTTGATTTCATGCCAAGCAAACAAGCAGCCACCGAAGATCCGCCATCGAAGTTGATCGGTCAGTTTTTGCATAAACAAAAAGCTTCAGGTGAGTTCACATTGGATATGGATTTGGAAATGGAAGAACTTCAACAAGAACCACCCCATCACGGCGGTATACTGCCTACAGTTGCCGAATCACCATCACCGGCACCGTCACCTTCGGCGGCTGCTTTTTCCAGGGTGTCTTTTGAAAACAACCCTGTAAGAAGAAGACAAAGTAAAGGCTCAACATCTCCAAGAAAAGAGGACAGTGATGGGGTTGTAAAGTGTAGCTCAAACTCTTCTTCTAAAAACAGTGAAGGTCGTTCTTTTCAAAGGAAATCAAGTTTGTTAATGACCAAAACAAAGTCCAGGTTGATGGATCCTCCCACACCGGAAAAAGGGGAGCCAAAGTCAGCCAAATCCGGAGCAGGGAAGTCAAAACAGATAGTGAGATCTGGGTTTCTAGGGAGAAGCATGGAGGAAGAAGAGGATGATCCATTGCTTGAAGAAGATTTGCCTGATGAGTATAAGAAAACCAAGTTAAGTGTTCTGGTTTTGCTTGAATGGTTAAGTTTGATTTTGATAATTGCTGGTTTAGTTTGCAGTCTTACAATTCCTTACTTAAGAAAGAAATGTTTATGGAGCCTTATGTTGTGGAAATGGGAAGTTTTGGTATTGGTTTTAATCTGTGGTAGGCTGGTTTCAGGGTGGATTATAAGGATAATTGTGTTTTTTATAGAGAGGAATTTTCTTTTGAGGAAAAGGGTATTGTATTTTGTTTATGGAGTGAGGAAACCAGTTAGAAATTGCTTGTGGTTAGGGTTGGTTTTGATTGCCTGGCATTACTTGTTTGATAAGAAAGTTCAAAAGGAAACAAAGAGTAAATTCCTTGGATTCGTGACTAAAATTTTGGTTTGTCTTTTGGTTGGTGTATTGTTGTGGCTAGTGAAGACCCTTTTGGTTAAGGTATTAGCATCATCTTTCCATGTGAGCACTTTTTTCGATCGAATCCAGGATTCCTTGTTCAACCAGTATGTGATCGAGACACTTTCGGGTCCTCCTTTGGTTGAGATACGAAGGGCGGAGGAGGAAGAAGAGAAGATCGCGAATGAAGTTATGAACTTACAGAAAGCTGGTGCTACCATTCCCCCTGGTCTCAAAACATCCACCGTTTCATCACCCTATTCCGGGAAACAGATGGGAAGCGGACGAATCCAGAAAACTCCTCGAGGAAAAAGCCCTCTGCTTTCCCCCGCCTTTTCTGCAGGAAAGGGAGAGAAGGATGATAAGGGGATTACAATTGATCATTTGCACAAACTGAATACTAAAAATGTCTCTGCTTGGAATATGAAAAGGTTGGTGCACATAATCCGCCATGGAGCTCTTTCCACTTTAGATGAGCAGATCCAAGGTTCAGCTTTCGAAGACGAGTCTGCGAATCAAATTAGAAATGAATACGAGGCAAAAGCTGCAGCAAGGAAAATCTTTCAGAATGTTGCAAAGCCCGGATCCAGGTAAGACCATGAGTCTCATTTGCAATATATTATGCATATATGTGGAGTGGTGTTTAGCATTGAATTTTCAAGGGCTGCTAGTTTAGCCATGAAAGCTTATGGTTTGATCGTAAAACATGTTACAATCACTAAATGACCGATGAGTTCCAGGTTTTCATGTTATTAATTGTTTGGCTTGTGTTCTTATGAGCACATGCACCAATGAGGCTCTCTCATCGTCTTACCGCTAATAATGATCTTCTTAGATTCATCTACTTGGAGGACATTGAACGTTTTCTGCAAGAAGATGAGGCCTTGAAGACTATGAGTCTCTTTGAAGAAGCATCTGAAAGCAAGAGAATTAGCAAGAAAGCCCTCAAGAATTGGGTGGTAAGAATCGGAGAAACCATGCTTTGCAGTATGATTTTAGTTCTAACATAATAGAAAGTAGTACTCAATAGAAGTTGCAGGTAGAAGCTTAAGATTTACTTTGTAAAGCTGATGTATTTCAATCTTTTAGGTCAATGCTTTTAGAGAACGAAGGGCACTTGCCTTGACACTGAATGATACCAAAACAGCCGTAAACAAGCTTCATCGGATGGTAAACGTTCTCGTCGGCATCATCATATTGGTTATATGGCTCCTCATACTCGAAATTGCCTCCAGCAAAGTTCTAGTTTTCATTAGCTCTCAACTGCTTCTAGTTGCATTCATATTTGGAAACACCTGCAAGACGATATTTGAAGCAATTATATTCTTGTTCGTTATGCACCCATTTGATGTGGGTGACCGGTGTGAAATCGATGGCATTCAGGTACTTTAACAACCACATGAACCCTTGTTTCTGTATTTTCTCTTTTATCTTAACGTTCACTCAAATTGTCAGATGATCGTGGAGGAAATGAACATCTTGACTACTGTTTTCCTAAGATATGATAACCAGAAGATCATAATCCCAAACAGCGTCCTGGCTACTAAGGCCATACATAACTACTACCGTAGCCCTGACATGTTAGAGATAGTTGAATTCTGTATCCATGTGAAAACTCCTGCTGAAAAGATCGGTCTCATGAAGCAGAGGATAATGAGGTTAGTAGAAAAAAAAATCTTTGTAGTTAAAACATATTGCATTTTGCCATTGCGCGATCACCTTGTTAGTACGTTGTCTAGTCGAGCATATTGTCCTTTGTGGCGAGCATTAGCACTAGGGAAATGCATTGTACATGTCTGATTCGATTTGATCGTTTCTTAATGCAGCTACATCGAGCACAAGAGTGACCACTGGTATCAAGATACGATGATCATATTCAAGGAGCTCGAAGAGTTGAATCGAGTAAGGATAGCAATATGGGTGACACATAGAATGAACCACCAAGACATGGGAGAGAGGTATACAAGAAGGGCTCTCTTGATCGAAGAACTGGTTAAGATTTTCAACGATTTGGATATTAAATACCGCTTGTACCCCATCAACATCAACGTCTGTAGCATGCCCCCCGCGGCATCGGACCGGCTTCCGCCGAATTGGAGCGGACCTGCTAGCTGAACAAAGTCTTTCTGATATTGGATATGGTTTAGGCTACAGGGAGAGGATGTATTCTATTAGATGATTAGATGCCAAATTAGTTATATATAGATGATTTGGTAGATTGAACAAAGTCTGAGTTGCTGGATCTTTGACTTAAATTGCCGTTGTTGAACCCGGTTTAGTCCTGTTGCATGTCTATATATATATATAAAGACTATACATTATTATATATTAATGATTTATTTTATATGTATTTTTATCATATATATATATATTTTTGTCGTTTTTGTGTTGGATCTCAATTTGAATTATTTTATTTTTTTGAGACATCAAATTCTAAAAATTATTTTAGTTTGATTATTGTTTTTTAAATTATATATTTAAATTGTTTGCTGTAAATGTTGACTCATGAGTTGATTTATTAATTTCAACAGACCAATTATATAAAAAATAAAAAATATATAATTATTTTAAAATTATATATTTAAAATGTTCAATCCCAAATCCATTTTGCATGTTATTTAGGATTTGAATTTAGGGTGTTTTTGATAAACTATGGAAAAAATTTCATTTTTAATAAAATGAAATTTTTTTAACATTTAATAATTTAAGAGTATTGACCGATTATGTTTTTGTTCGATTGGCATGAGTATTGTTGTTAATACAAAAGAATGTGTGTTCGAGTGTATTGAAACTTATTATCCTCTTATATATATTAGGATTTGTAATTGATTTATTTGGATAAATAATCGGGTTAGAAAAAATTAAGTTATTCAAATTTTGTAAATTAAAAATTAATTAAAAATAAAAATAATTATGTTGAAAATACATAACATAAAAGTATTTAATATGGATACGGTTATATTTGTAAAATTTTATAAATAGTTTTAATAAAATAAATTTAAAATATATATTTTAGAATTTTGAAAACATTGATACAAACGAATCTCTCTTACAAATTCTTCACCCAAGCACACTCTAAATTACATAATTTTATTTAATATAAAATTTTCAACAAAAAAATATTGAATACGATAAGCAAGTAAGTAGCTGCTTATCACTTAAGGTAAAAATATTAAATCGATTTTATTTTATTAAAAAATTGAAATAAATAATCTTTTTAAAAAAAGTTGAGATATTAAAATTACTATCTACTTTTAGTCCAAAACTATTTAAAATAATATAAAATATTATATTAATAAGATTAAAATTAAAAATAAATATGTACTGTTATTGTAATTCATCAAAAAAATTTAAAAATAAATAATATTTAAAAATCAATATTTATTTTTATCAAACAACATAACTATATTCAATACTTATATTTACTAATTTACCAAATATTGTGCACTTAAAAAATTTATCACTACAAATTCAATACTTATTTTTTTGATATAATGCTTAGAACTACTCATAATTCCTCCCAACTCATAAATAGGAAAATAATGCACTTCAGCGCACTCGAACCCACGTCCACTTGCATTGGTAACAATATCTATACTAATCGAGTTAAGACAAAATCGACAATACTTAAATTTTCAGTTTATCAAACACATCTACTTGCAATTTTTTTTTTAAATTTAGTTTTAGATCATGTATTTAAAATGAGTATCCAATCTTAAATAAATAATAAATTTAATTTCATAATTAATAAAATTTAAGCAACTAAAATTGATTTTAAATATTTATCAATAAAAATATAAAAAAAAATTTGAAAATCCCCGGGCGACAAATGACAATACTAGTACATAAAAAAATTGTAAGGGTACATTATAACAAGAGTCGTTGAAATTTGTTTAAAATTATGTTTCAATTATCCAACTTTTAAAAGTTACGTAACAGTGTTACATTTTGATCATTCTCATATTAACTTTCATTAAAGATGATATGACACGTTAATTCAAAAGGTTGATAATTAATTTGACCTCTAGACTACAAGTAAAATATCTTTTTGATATTTTAACAATTTTAATAACAATAAATCTAAACAAATATTAATAAAATCCAAAAATATTATGAAAATTATAAATTTTTTTTTTCAAAATAATAAAATTATTAAACAATCCATTCAGAGGAATAAGAATTTTCTTTTTCAATTGGAATTAGAGTTATTGGAATTTTGATATCCAACATTGAAGTTTTGAAACATCTTTACACACATTCATATATTTCATGGACTAAATCCGAGTTGGGCTACCCAAAAACCTCTTTAGTACTCACACTTCCCTAAAGGATGGCAAAGTTATATACATACATACATATATATAAAGAACAATATATTATTCTAAAGCCTAGTTTAGGAATGTTTCTTAAAATTGGTTTTGAGAAAAAAAAAACACTTTTGGGGGAAAAACTAAAATTTTTAGCTTTTGAAAAAAGTATTTTTGGACCAATTTTTAATTTGATAGAAGTACTTTTTCTCTTAAAAAACACTTATTTATCTCAAAAATGTTTTTTTTTTTTCAAAAGTAATACTAGTAAACCTTAAATCGTTACAGGCCTTGGCCAAAAAGTTCCATGGTCATCATCACGAACAAATTGTTACAACTCCAAAGGCGGTTCACGAAAAACCTGTTTTCCAAAAAGACATTCCATTGTTATTGCTGCCAAACCATCAGCCACTCTGTTGTTTTACTGATAAATATGGGACATCTTAGTTCCCAGTTCAGATTCTTTATACCAGTAATAGATCTCAACAAAGTAGTATTCGATGTAGCACTACTCGGATTATTAAGCAAATGAACATCAGCTGCATTCTGTAGCTCCAAAATCACCTTTCGCAGGCCAAGCTTCCTCGTCCAATTTAGACCATTATTCTCCGCCTCCAAAGCTATACAAGCCCCTATACTTCCAGCAAACACCGTGACCCACTGGCCATTCCAATCCCAAATCACATCACCCGATGAAACTAAAGACTAATTTCGTAGTACTTTTCAAAAATGTTTTTGGGTTAAAATATATTTTTGAATAAAAGTTAAAATTTTTTTCTTCTGTTTTTAGTTAAAAAAATGTTTTTTTTAAAAAAGTATTATTATCTCAAATACACTTTTGAAAAATTCAAAAGTATATTATTCATCGATTTTTTTATCCCAAAAATGATTCTGAGAAATAATGCTAAGCTGATCCTAAGTTTTTATAGCCCCATCCATATTCACCTTGAACCATTTCCTTATTGTTCCTTTTGATAGTATTAGTAATGAAATTTCAATTTGAGTTCTACTAATTTTATTACTTTATTTGTTATTTTATATGTAAGTACAATATTTATCCAAAATATTGGAAATTAAATTAAAATGTTGATTGTATGAAAATTTGGCATAGGAGAAAAAATGGTCTACAAAGATTATTTTATTTTAATAATTATTTTTATTTGAAAATATATTAGGATTAGATTTATTTTAGAGGGTAAGTAAAAGTGTTTTGCTTGGTTTTTTATATTTTAATCTTGGCTTTATTTTTAGTTAAAAAAAAGAAGAAGAGAGAATGTCGCCCCTTCTTTTTAACGAGAAAACTAATAAAAAAAATAATCAAAACCGTAAAACTAAACAAAAAGTTTCAAATAGGTTAAAACATGTCATAAGTCTCTATAGCTTTTGTAAATTTGGTATTCAGTCTTTATATTTTTTTTAGTAATTTATTTTTTTTACTTTTCAAATTTTAAAATTCGGTTCTAATTGTTAATATTGTTAAAATTATTTTGTTGAATTCAAGTTTATTACAACCTATTTTTTAGTTACATGAGCAAAATTCGATTCGAAAAACTCGAAAAATAATTCAAATTTTGAATTAAATAGTTCAAGTTATTTGAGTTAATCAAGTTATTCGGATCAACTCAAATAAAAAATAATAATTTTTTTTTTGTTTTAACTCGAATATGAATTACACAATTTAAGTTATCCAAAAATCCGAATAAAAAAAAGTAAAACTACGTCGTTTTGATAAATGTTTACCTTTTTCTAAAGTTAAAGTCAAAACCATTAACTTAAAAGGTAAAACTATGTTGTTTTGATAAATGTTTACTCATTAAGTTAAAAAAGCAAAACCATTATATTGTTTATATAGTTAAATAATCTTGTACTTCGTCTACTAGTTAAATAATCGGTCTATGTAAACGCAACATTGAGTATAAATAATAGGATTCATTAATTCGACTCAATTTTTTTTGACTTGATTCGAAAAAATTCAAATTGAGTTCGATTGCTAAAATAAGATTCGTTAACTGGACTAACTCAAAATTTTTTAACTCAATTCGACTCGACTCGATCGAATACTCACCCCTATCACTGAATTTTTTTTCCTAACCCCAAAAAGTCACATAAAAAATTAACAAACTTTTTTAACAGTGTAAATAATTAGACCTAAATTTTAACATCTGAAAAGTAGAGGGATCAAATTCCTAAAAACAGTACAATAACTAAAATTTAAATTTACAAATAGTAAAAAGACTTATGTCATATTTTAACCTTTAAAATATAAAGTCTTTACCTGTTATTTAAAATAAATCTAATCTTAATTGGTCTCCTAAAAATATATCTTTTAAAATAAAAATAAAAATAGCTATTAAAATAAAATAATCTTAAATTCTAAAAGTCGTGTACGCCACTTTTGGATTCCATAATAAATTCACGTTTTAGCTTATATTCTAACATTTTTACATGTGTTTCACCTACATAGAAAATAATCAATAAAGTACCAAAATTTATAGCATTCATATATAAAATTAATTAGAATAAATCACAAAAATATGTAAATTCAGCACATTATCACTAAGGCTCCTCTCTCAAAATATCTAGTATTGAATCTTAATTTATTTATCCTAATCTAGAGTTTCCAACATAGTGCCCCAAAGAGTAAGTCCTAGCCTCATGCTTCCTTAGCAAAATACTTTGGATATCTAATATTAACAAGCACCCAATCACATATGTTCATCATCGTGAACTCATCAATTTTGTCACCCTTCATAAGAGTAATCCAAATTGACCTTGTCGTAAAACAGCAACGTACACATGTCACAAGCCGTTGATTAAAGTTCGTGACGAATGCACATAAAATGTTCCATAGAGATCCACTAATCAAATGGGGTGCATTTGACCCACTTGAATTAGCCCTATTCGTGGAACTTATGGAGGAGCCCATCTACTGGAAGCTTTGTAGCTTAGTGGAACACACTAGTAAAACTAGAGTTACCATGATTAATATTTGTAATCTTGAGGGATAAGATTATATAAAGTTTAAATCCTTTACGGATGAAATTATGTTAGAATTGATAGAGTACCAGAGTGATTGATGAAAATGACATGTGTATATGGTGTCAAAACCATTTTTTGAAAAGCGTCTCGATTTTTATTTTAAAACTGGAAATGGAGTTGTCACCAATCCTTTTTTATTTGGTGTGATTGAATCACTTAAAAATATTTAAATTTATTTAAACAAATATTTTGGTCTTCGAAATCCAGAAAATAGGTTCGGGAGTCGGTTACTTGTGAGGAAGGATTAGCACCCTCACACGCCCAAAAATTGATACCTACTCGATTATTTGGTGTCTTCGTATTGAAAATCGAAAACTCAAAGAGAAATCAAAATGCGATCTTTGAGTATGCAAATAACACTATTTGATCGTATACATGTTTTAAACAATTTAAATTTTTTGAAGAATGATCCTTTATCTTGAGTTGAATGAGAAAAATCATGTCCCGTAAGTTAAGGGTACAATATTTCAAGTACTCGAGAAATAAAAATCATTTATCAATTGATTAAAGAAAATTTAGAATGATTTTCAATATATATTTTGAAGCCGTTTTTAAAAATTAAATTTTACGAATAAACGATCTTTCTTCTCGAGTAAGTTGAAAATCGAGACACATCTCGTAAATTTGGAACATGACATCTCGGATACTCGAAAATGAAAAACATTATCCATTTTTAAAAAAAAAATAGGATGTTCAATTACTTAGGTTCGAAGAAAAATCATGCCCAACACGTTAGGGTACAATTTTTAAATTCCCTAAAATAAAATAACATTGCCTCGATTCTGAAAATTAGTTATGCATTCAAGGAGAAATTAAAATGTCATGTAATTTATTTTATTGAAATATTTTTACAAAGTATGAATGGTTATGCACATATTTTAATTGAATAATGACACGATAAAACATGCTTACATGAATTAAACAAATAGATAAAATGTAAGAAAAATTATTAAATAAATAAATATACAATTTGAAAATAAATACGAGATGACTGTCAAAGTAAATAAAAAAATGAAAGAATTAAATAAATAAAAAAATTGAATGTGCAATGAATGACGGGATTGAATAATACGAAGAAGGTGCAATTTTGAAACAAAATAAAGTTTAAGGGTTAATTTTAGAAGAAATAAAAACAAAGGATTAAATTAAAACAAAAATGAAAGTTTTGGGGTAAAAATGTAAAAATGAGGAAAAGGGGTAAAAATTGAAATTTTGGAATGTTTAAGTGTTAAAATGCAATTTTCAAAAAGTTTAGGGATTAAAGTGTATTTTAGAAAGTTTGGGGTTAAAAAGCAATTTTAGAAAGTTTGGGGTTAAAATGAAATTTTTAGGAAGTTTGAGGTTAAAAATCAAAATTTTGGAAAGTTTAGGGGTCAAAATTAGATTTTTGGAAGTTTGGGGTCAAATTCGAATTTTTGGATAAAACAAGGGCTTCATGAGCAATAAACCCAAAAATATTACACATGGCAGCCCCGGAGCCATTTTTGAGTGAATAACTAAATTGAAAATAATTTAAAATTATTGGGTCAATTTTGAAATAAATTAAAAATAGCAAAAATAAATAAATTGAAACAAAAAAATGTGGAAGGACCAATGGGGTAATTTGCCCCTTTCTAAAAAACACGCGGATTCCCTTGCTGGGTTAGAGCGGGTCAGATTGATCCACTTCAAAACGTTTTGGAATGTTTAAGCCACTCCCAAAACTATGTTGTTTTGGGTGACTATATATACCTAAAATCATTAAAAAAAACCAATTTTCTTCCTTGTTTTTTTTTAAAAACCTTCTTTTCTCTCCTTTTTCCTCTAAAAAATTTTTCCCAAGGCTGACCTAGTGGTCTGCCGTGCCCCACCGTTGGCGTCTGCCGATCGTCGTCCGCGACGATCGAAAATTTAAAAAAACTTCCTTTTCAATTTTTTTTTTATTTTAAACCCAGATCTGAGGTTGAAATTCCCAGATCGAGTCTTTATATCCCGAAATTGAAATAAAAGCCCTTGTTTTTAGGGTTTTCGAAAGATATTTTTAAAAAAAAACAAAGGGTAGACTTCCCTTCATCAGAGTTGAAGCCTCAAGCACCCATGATGGCAAAGACTGAACACTGCTCCGGTACGTCTCTTCTTCCCTCTTTTCCCTTTTTTATTTATCTATTTTCGAATATATCCCAAAAAAATCAAGATAAAAACACATAGACAAAAGATTATTTTTGAAGTTTTTCTCTCATTTTTATTGCTCAGTATCCATCCTCGAATTACAAAAATTTTGGGGCTCTTTATAGCCCAAAATTTTTACATAAACTGCTATTCTTTTGCTCCTATTTTTCTTCTTCTTGTTTGCAGGTCTCTTCACGTGGTGACAATGGCGGTGGCAGGCCTCGGGGAGTGGTGCCTTGGGGTGTGTGCCCGTCGACGTGATCGAAGGATGACCAAGGGTGAGCGACAGTAGTTGGAAACCCTAGCAAATTAGGCTTTCCCTCTTTAGTTTAGGATTTGGGCCATTTGGGCCCTTGGGTAATTAGGTGTCATAGGTTTAGTGGGTTTGGGTTTGTAATGTAAATGGGTTTGGATTTTGTAAATGGACATTTAAACATTTAATTTAAATGTTTCTCTTTTATTTTGTTTTGTTATTTTTTTGAATGAGCTCGGTCAGAATTGGGCTTCAACATCGGGTATGAGTTCTGGTGATTCCAAATTCGGGAAGAAATGAATATTGAGTTAAGATTATGATAAGGAATAAGTAGTCTGGTCGAATGTGAGTTATCTTAAGTGGGCTCTTATAAGAACATTTGTGGCGTACTCAGTAGGGCTCACAAGAGAAATCAAGAAAATTAGCAAGAAGCAAGATATCCATTGATTATAAGTATTGGGTTAGTATCAAAAGAGTATTCTAAATCATGAATTAAGTTCGATTTTTTTAAGGAGGTAATTGTCATCTGTAGACGTGTTTACTCTTGAGTTAGGATGAAGAGATGTCCTTGACTTAAGTATCAAATGCAATGTTGTTCTGGTTGTATTGATTTCTAGAAAAAGAATGGACTAATATTTATGATTACTCAGATTGAAGGATGTAAGTGATATATTGAGGACATCTATGGAAAAGAAATGAATTCAGAATAAGGTATGATAACTGATGATTATAGATGAATAGAACTTGAGGAAGTAATCGCTTGAGACAAAGTTGTAAGAACGACGAGACCATCTATTAAATTTAATGTTTGCAATGCACAATTATGACTAAAGTAAATTATGTTTTCCTCACTAAGTTCTTATGAACTTATTTATGTGTGTTATATTACAGGTTAGTCGATATGGGATTGTACCAGGAGGGGCGACGCCAGGACTACGCCAAAGAGATGAGCGTATCGGGCTATTATGCATAAAGAGCAAGACAGATGGCATGCTTAAAGTTTGAATTGTTATTTAAAAGACCATACTTTAAGGTGTCTCTAATGGATTAGGAATTCAATTTTGATATTGCTGTAATTTAATCATCACATGTTGAGGTTGTATTTACTTATTGTATATTTTTATGTATTTTTGTTCGAAATTTTTTAATTTAATAAGTTGTAATTGATTGAAAATTGAATAAGTATATTAAGTTTGTCAAAATTCATGTGGTAATACCTAAGATCCAAATCTAGTTAATCGGATCAGGTTTGAAGTGTTATATCTTCACTCCCAACACTCTCTAAAATATTTAAATTTAATTTCTCAAAGTATTATTATTATTATTATTCACAATTATCAATATTTTCTTATAAAAATTAGGATGTTCACTATCGATAGCAAAGATTAATCCCTTAATTTTCCTTCAAGTTGAACAAATGTACAAACAAATATCAAAGGTCCCCACTCCCAACACAAACTATCTGAATCAAATTTGACTACTCATGGTATCACTAATATTATTCAAAACTATAATTGTAGAGGATGATTTCCACACAAAAGACATGTACTTTCCTCTGTCATAAATATCAACAATTATAGTGTCGGATCCATATTGTCAATAATTAACCCATTGTAAGTGACTAGCAAAGGCTATGAAGTTAAATATTTTATTTTTGTTTGTCTAAATTCATTTTAATTGTGATTTTAGTAAATATATATTTTATTTTATTTATAAAAGATTGGATTTTCAATTATTAATATTTTTAAAAATATATAAAATACAATTTTATAAAAATGCATACAATTACAAATTTGTAAAAATCTTACAGTATTTTGAAAAAAACATATAAAAATAGAAATTTATAAAAAAAAATATTTACATATATAAAGGAAATAAAAGTTTATAAATTTATAAAAAAAATATATAAATGTCTTAAATCACTAAATATATTCCTGATTTTTATGTCGAATTGATATAGGTTTATTACATGAAACGAAAAGATTTTTATCTAAGCATTTTGAGATGAAGGATCTTGGGGACGTCTCTTTTGTTTTAAGAATTCAAATACATCGAGACCAATCTCGTGATATTCTTGGATTGTCTTAAAAGAGCTATATCGAAAAATTGCTCAAAAAATTTGACATGCAAAGTTATAGACCAGGTGACACACGTTGTGAGTGTCCAACAATGGCTACCAAGTTAAATATTTTATTTTTATTTGCCTAAATTCATTTTAATTGTCATTTTAGTAAATATATATTATTTTTATTTTATTTATAAAAGATAAAATTTTCAGTTATTAGTATTTTAAAAATATATAAATTATGAACCTAACGAGTGGCTCCAGTGAAAAAAAAGATGATGTTTATCTTAGGAGACTTGAGTTCGAATACCTGTGTGTGCAAGATGTGTGTGCATTATCAAAAGATTAAGAAAATATAAATAGATATTACCATATAATCATAATAGTTTTTATCTAAGCATTTTGCTAAAGGAGATATTTTTTTAATAAAAAAAAAGAGACATTTAATCTTACACAATTCCATAAAAATAACCTTAAAATTTAAGAAATGTAAAAGATTATCTATGCATTAATTGTTGGAAGTCTAATATATGCTCAAGTATATACGCATCTGGATATTGCATACGTGATTGGGATGTTAGATAAAAATTTAAGTAACTGTGGTGTAGACCATTTAATATCAGCCAAGAGAGTTATGAGGTTGATTTCCACACAAAAGGGAGGTGATGTCCTTTCCTCTGTCATAAATATCAACAATTAACAATGTTAGTGTCAGACACGTATTGTCAAATGATTAACTCATTGAGAGTGTCCAACAATGGCTACTAAGTTAAATATTTTATTTTTATTTGTTCAAATTCATTTTAATTGTGATTTTAGTAAATATATATTTTTATTTTATTTATAAAATATCGGTTTTTCAATTAATAATATTTTTAAAATATATAAAATGTAAATTTATAAAATGCATACAATTACAAATTTGTAAAAGCTTATAGTATTTTGAAAAAAAACATATAAATATATATATATATATATATATATATATATATATAAAGAAATTTATAAAAACATGTAAATATATAAAGGAAATAAAAGTTTATAAATTTTTAAAAATATATAAAATATCTAAATATATTCCTGATTCTATATGTCGATGACATTTTGGTTACAACTAGTGTGACTTGAATTCAGGCAACACTTAAGGTGGTAAACACCCTTAACCGTCAAGTCATCACATGGTGTTCTTATGCATCAACTGTTGGGAGTCTAATGTATGGTCAAGTATGTTTGTGTCCGGATATTGTATACATTATTGAGATGTTAGACAAATATTTAAGTAATCCTGATACGGACCATTGGTTAGCAACCAAGACGGTTATGAGATTGATTTCCACACAAAAGACAGGTGATGTCCTTTCCTCTATCATAAATATCATTAATTATCAATGTTAGTGTCGAACACGTATTGTCAATGATTAATCCATTATGACGGTCCAACAAAGGCAATCAAGTTAAGTATTTTATTTTCATTTGTCTAAATTCATTTTAATTGTGGTTTCAGTAAATTTATATTTTTATTTTATTAATAAAAGATCAGTTTTCAGTTATTAATATTTTGAAAAATATATAAAATAGAAATTTATAAAAATGCATACAATTACAAATTTATAAAAATCTTATAGTATTAAAAAAAACATATAAAAATGAATCCAACGAGTGGTTCCAGTGGATAAGAAGATGATGTTTATCCTAGGAGATTCGGATTTGAGCACTTGTGTGTGCGTTGTCAAAGGGTTAAGAAAATATAAACATATACTACCATATGATCACACCAATATATTAAAAAAACATATAAAAATTTATAAAGAAAATAAAAATTTATGAATTTATAAATATATTTATAAATATATGAAATCATTCAAAATCATGCTTAGAGCGAAAATGGCAAATACTACAGTATGAAGAATTTTGACCAATAATTGTCAGAACAAAATATTATTAATCAGTTTACGTAAAATTGGAAAACTATTAAAATTATGTGTTCTAAATAATTTTTTTAAAAAAAAATTATGAAACGTAATTTTCTTTTTTATATATAAAAATTATTTAAAAAAAACATTGTTAAATATAGTGACAATGTCATGTAAAATCTAATAGATTTTATATTGTTATGACGTTAACTAACAACTAAGTTTATATACTTTAGTTAACTAACTATATTTTAATTAAATTGATTTATTTTATTTTTAATATACTGAAATATAGAAAATTTATTAATTCTAAATTTAAATAAATTGATTAAACTTTTTTTATTTAAATTTATTAATTTTGAAGTAGATTAATATAATGTGAATTCTTATTTTTAAATATTAATTAATTTAAGTTTAAATAAAATAATAAAATGACTTATTTAGAACTATATTTTAAGGAAATTAAACTAATTTATTTTTATATACTTAAATAGATAAACTTCATTAAGTTTGATTTTTTTTAAAAATCTAATTAAAATTTTCAGATTTAAATTTATTAATTTTGAAGTAGACTAATATATTGTAAATTCTATTTTTAAATATTAAATAATTTATGTTTAAATACTTTTGTTTGTATTAATTTTTGTTAATAATGTATGTATCAACAAAAATTTCTTCTATATATACTTCACATTGTTCCAATTTGTTCTCCATACCAAGTGATAACTATCTATTGAGCAATAGCTTGATACTTTAAAAATGTCTTTTTGCCTATTTAGCTCATTCTTGATGTGCAGTTTCCCCATACACTCAAAATGGAAAAGCTTCTTGTATGATGGGTCAAGCTTCCGTAGGTTAGCTGTTTATTCTGCTTCACAAAGTGACGCTACGAACAAAACTTCTATTGAAGAAGTCATCATACCCAGACGATCGGCTAATTATCACCGTCCTATTTGGAATTATGGTTATGTCCAGTCACTCAGAAATGATTTTGTATAAGTACATCTCACATTCTTAGTGCATATATACGTGGCAGTTGACACCATTTTTATTTTTCTTTTCCTAATAAAGCTAAATCTGGAGCAAACTAACAAAAACTTGTTGTGACCTGTGTGTATAGGATGAATCGTACAAGGAACGAGCAAGCCAACTGAGGGAAGAAGTGAGGATGATGCTTGGAAATGTGATGGATCCTTTGGAGAAACTTGAGCTTATTGATACCTTACAAAGACTTGGTTTGTCCTATCACTTTGAAGCTGAAATAAACCAAAATTTGAAGAATATAAGTACCGATCGTATCGGTACTGCTGCATGGAAGAAAGACAATTTATATGCTACAGCTCTTGAATTTAGATTGCTTAGACAACATGGGTATTAGGTGGATCAAGGTAAAAACAAAAATTAAAAAATTGGATGTATCAATTTTTATATCTAATTTAATGATACTTAACATTGAATCATTTTCATCCACTAGATGTTTTCACTTGCTTCATGGATGATGCTGGAAACATTAATTCAAGCCCTAATCAAGATTTCAAGGGACTGCTCAACCTGTACGAGGCTTCATACCTCTTATTAGAAGGTGAAACAAAGTTGGAGAATGCAAGAGAGTTAGTAGCTGAACTTCTCAAACAATGTTTGAAGGAGAACAATGATCAATATCTTTGGAGCTTGTGGACCATGCCTTGGAGCTTCCTCTACATTGGAGGATCCCACGGTTGGAAGCCAGATGGTTCATTGCTGCATATGAGAAAAACAAGGACAAAAATCCCATTATTTTAGAGCTTGCTATATTGGATTACAACATAGTCCAATCTGTACACCAGGAAGATCTTAGATATGTGTCAACGTAAGCATGCCTACTATATTCTAGTTCAAAATTAACTCGCATATGCTTCAACACAAGTATGATTTCGATTGTTTTACTTGTATTATTTAGATGGTGGAAAGAACTTGGTCTTGGCGAGAGGTTTAGCTTTGCTAGAGATAGACTGATGGAAAACTTTTTATGGAGTGTGGGAATGATAATTACACCTGAGGATGGAAAAGGTAGAATATTTCAGACAATGGTCAATGCACTGATAACAGTTATGGATGATGTTTATGATGTTTATGGCACCTTAGATGAGTTGGAGCTCTTCACAGATGTTGTTGAAAGGTTTGCACATCTGATTTTATCTGCTCTTGATAATTCATACCAATGTTTAATAAGCTTTAATATGTATATTGGTGTAATTTCTGGTGGGATATAAATGCAATACAGAGGCTTCCAGACTAAATGAAGATATATTACCATGCTCTTTACAATTCCATTAATGAAATGGCTTTTGACACTCTTAAGGAACAAGGGATAGATGCCATTCCCTTCCTCAAGAAACTGGTATTGAAGTACCAAAATGACGATGGTCATGGTATTGAAGGTAACGATGGTCATGGTTTGTATTACCATGCTTTTTACAATTCCATTCCCTTGCTAGAGTGTCTTCATTGATGTACCAAAATGACGATGGTCATGGTATTGAAGGTAACGAAACCAAAGATAGACTGTTATCATTATTTGTCCAAGTGATTAAGATATTTCCATACTGGGTTTTAAAGAATTGCTAGTTTTTATTGTAGTATGCCAAATCATTTTATGATCTTTTAATATGGTGTACAATAAACTTATGCTTGTGTAAGGACTATCCTAGTACATGTTCCCCTTTGCTTTTGATGGTTTATGCTTCTCTCTGTATCCTGTTTTATTTATGGCTCCTTTAATCCTTTGCTTGGAACTCCATTCCAAAAAAAAAAAAAAAAAGAATGCTACATATTCCCCCCCCCCCCCCAAAAAAAAAGGGAAAGGAAAGGAAAGTGTCAAACATACCACATGACCAAAAGAAAATTATTATTCATGTATTAGTTGGTAATGATTTTTTTTAAATATACTAGTGTGATTACATGGTAATATATGTTTATATTTTCTTAATCTTTTGAAAACGCACACACATCTTGCACCATAGGTGCTCGAATTTGGGTCTCCTAGGATTAACATCATCATCTTTTCCACTGGAGCCACTTGTTGGATTCATTAGTTACTAATGATTAGATGAAAAGGTGAAGTGCAAGTTTAGCATTATTTTTGAGAAGTACTTTTAAAAAGTGCTTTGAAAAAGTGATTTTTAAAAGTACTTTTGAAAAGCTTGGTTTAAGATTTAAGTGTTTAATATAGCTGTCAAAAAGTGCTTTTGATAAAAAAAAAGTCCATTTTAGACATGTGTTATTAAATAATAAATAAACATTTAAATAATGTTTACATTAGTTAATATTATGATATTTTAACAAGAATATAGAAAATAATTTATTATATTTTTTATTAATATTTTATTATATGAAATATAAATTTTAAATATTTTTTAAGTAATTAATCAAAGAAGGGAAAGTACCATGTGTTGGAAGGGTGAAAACGTAATTGAACTGTCAAAAGTGTTTTTGGGATGGAAAAGCTAAAAATTTTCACTTTTCCATACGAGGAAAAGTGCTTTTGAAAAGCCAAAAATTTTCTTCAAAAGTTATTTGTATAGCATTGCTTTAAGTTCAAAAGTACTTTTTATGTCAAAAATGCTTTTAAAAAGCACTACTAAACAAAGCCGAAGTAACATCTATCCTATGTTAAATGTTATTTTCAAAATATTTAACATGCCACATATTCATATAGCATTATTACTCTTAATTTTTTTTCCCTAAAATTTAAATTACATTTTCAATCACTTATCTTTAAAAAAAAAAAAATCTATTTAGGTCATATAATTTTAAAAAGTTTACAATTTGGTTACTAACTTTTTAAGTGATGGATTATTTGTTTTGACATTATGAAATTATCATATTTCAATTAGAATTTGCACACATAGTCTGTCATCCACTCAAGATTTAGTTATGTCACACTATGAATGTCACAAGTGAATAAATCCATAAACAGATTTAGGATCTATTATTCTTGGGTCCTGTCCAATGTACTTTAGTTTATTCAGTCACATCTATGTCTCCATCTTTTGGGAGTCACCCGCTCCAATACCCAAGACAAAACATCTCCCCAATTGGACTTAATAGATGATATAGTAGTCTTTCAATCGGTTTGCTCATTTCTGATTAGACTAAGAATATTTTTAGGTTTATCTACTAATACAAGCTGTCTTTTTGTATTATAATCCGACGATGTAATATCGTTTAGTATTAATTAAACATTAGACAACCAATGATCAACATTTGCTTTGCGTTCAAAAACTATTCAAGGACAATAACACAAAATATGTTAATTGTAATAAATGAATTTATTTTATCAACCAATCTGTTCGAAAGTAATTACAAGTTTACAAACGAATTATTGCACTTAGAATACCATATTCAACAGATAGCTCGTATGATCTTAAACTATACCACACCAAAGCACCAAAATGCAAAACCCATAGACATCAATTGTTTAAACATTTTAAATGTAAACTATTTTGAATTTGATTTATAATAGAAAAGGGAAATTTAGTATATAAGGAGTAGTTAGATAAAAGTGGCTAAACGATATGGGAAATATCAGATTGTAAATGCAAATATGTCTCCCAACACAACCAAACTCATTCAAATTTGACAACTCATGGTATTACTATTGTTATTCACAACTATAATTGTAAGGTTGATTTCCACACAAAAAACAGGTGATGTGCTTTCCTCTGTCATAAATATCAATTATTAACATTGTTAATGTCGGACCCATATTATCAATGATTAACCCATTGACTGTACAACAAAAGTTACCAAGTTAAATATTTTATTTTTATTTCTCGACATTATTGAATTGTAGTTTTAGTAAATTTATATATTTTTTTATTTATAAAAGATCAGTTTTTGAGTTATTATTATTTTGAAGAATATATAAAATATAAATTTATAAAAATCTTATAGTATTTTGAAAAGGCATATAACATGTTATAAAGAATAGAAATTTATAAAAGTATTTAAATATATAAAGGAAATAAAAAATTTATAAATTTATAAAATCACTAATCATGCTTTGAACGAAAATGGTAAGTAAATAATTTTGACCAAAACATGATAAATTTATTCTGTCAGAACAAAATATTAATCATTTTATAAATATTAATGATTAAATTGTAAAATTATAGGTAAATTATAAAAATAGTTATTTTTATTTGTTTCAGGTTAAATTTTAGTTATTTATATTTGAAATGTTACGTTTTATTCATTTATGTTATTATTTTCTTACGAAGTAATCATTGTCGTTAAGTTCCGTTATCTCCCTAACAGTAATCCTACGTGACAGTCCAATTAGATTTTAAGTGTCAATTTGGATTTCCAAATGGAATGAGAATAGATATTTAATTAATTAAAATTTTTAAACCTTAAACCTTAACTGAAAAATCTTAAACCCATTTCCACATACCTCTCTTCTTATTCTTCTTCTTCTTCTTCTTCTTCCCTTTCGATTCCAATGTTTTTAGTTACAAATCTGTCTCAAAATTTGAATATTTGAAACCTATTAACCTAAAGAAACTTATGCTTTCAAGCTGTAATTTAGTTACCATTTTTTGGGGCAGAATTTTAAGATTCAAGAATTGAATCCATGAGTCGAATCCTAATGAAGCAAAGTAGTCAAAATAATTATTAAAGGAATTTAAAAGGGTTAAGTAGCTCTATTGGAGAGGACTTAAAATTTATTAGCTTGAAAACATAAGTTTCTTTGGGTTAATAGATTTTAAAGATTCAAGCTTTGAGATAAATTTGTCATTAAAGACGTTGGAATCAAAAGGGAAGAATCTGAAGATGAAGAAGAGACGTATGTGGAAACGGGTTTAGGGTTTTTTCAACTAAGGTTTAGGTTTAAAAATTGTAATTAATTAAATTTATTTAATTAAAAATTTATTTTCATCTCATTTGGAAATCTAAGTTGACAGTTAAAATCTAGTTGGGTTGTCATGTAGGATTACCGTTAGGGAGATAACGAAACTTAACGGCAGAGTGATCACTTCGTAACAAAATAATAACATAAGTGACTAAAACGTAACATTTCAAACATAAGTGACTAAAATGTAACTTGAGGCAAACAAAAGTGACTATTTTTATAATTTACCCTAAAATTAATAAAATTAAGTGATTTAAATAGAATTTTTTTAAATTATCAAATGCTTTTTATATATAAATTTAGTTTTAAAGAAACATAATGCTATGTTGACTTTGTCACATGGTACGTTAAATATAGTGACAATGTCATGTAAAATCTAATACATTTATGTCATTAACTAACAACTAAGTTATTAAAATATTTAATTTTAATGTTTAAATAAATCATTATGATAGTTTTTTTTTAAATATAATGGTATGATTACATGAAAGTATATGTTCATATTTTTTTAACCCTTTGATAATGCACACTTACACACATAGGTGTTCGAACTCGGATTTCTTAAGATAAACATCATCCTCTTTTTTACTGTAATCATTCGTTGAATTCAAATCATTATGATAATTGGATGAACAATTCAAAACCCGAATGAATAATTTAATATGCATATGTATGATTTAAAATTTTGTTATCGATTATATACTACAAATTAATTAATGGCTTACAACTAATTTTAATTATGATGGATTATCATTTTACAATTATTGATATTTATAATTATAAAAGTTACTATCAATATTTATTTTTATATTCTATTATTGTTAAATATTTATTCTTTTAAATATGTAATTTAAAATTTTAAAATTAAAATAATTATAAATTAAGGAACTATATTTTAATTAAATTTATTTATTTTATTTTTAATAAACTTAAACAGAGAAAAATTATTAATTTTAGATTTAAACGAAATTGATTAAAATTTAAATTTATTAATTTTGAAGTAGATTAATATAATGTGAATTGTAATTTTAAATTTTAATTAATTTAAGTTTAAATAAAATAATAAAATGATTTATTTAGAACTATATTTTAATTAAATTAAACTAATTTATTTTTTATACTTAAATAGATAAGCTTTATTAAGTTTGAAATTTTGAAAAAAATCTAATTAAATTTTCAGTTTTTAGTTTATTAATTTTGAAGTAGATTAATATATTATAAATTCTATTTTTAGATAATCATTAATTTAAGTTTAAATAAATAATAAATTACTTATTTAGATAGCATATTAGGTTATTCACTTTTGTACTTAAAATGAAGTTCACATATTATAAATTCTATTTTTAGATAATAATTAATTTAAGTTTTTTTTTTTTAACAAACATGTAGCATTCATTTTATAAAAAAAAAATTCCAAGAAAATGCTCAAAGGACTCATAAAAAGAAAAGCAAGAGAAGAAGAAACCATCAAAATTAAAGGGGATCAACATGTATTAGGATAATCCTTACAATACCATAAGTTTATTGTAAATCATACTAAAAGATCATGACACATTAACATGTTTTGCAAATAATTCCAATGTTCGTAATCATTTGGGCGAAAATATTGGGTGGACAAATAATGATAAGATTCTATTTTTGGTTTCGCTATCTTCAATTCCATGACCATGTGCATCGCCATTTTGGTACATCAATGAAGATACTCTAGCAATGTTCTTAGTAATTTCAATAAACGTCCGGGAGAAAGGAAGTTTAGCCATTTGATCTTCATTTAACTTCTTCCATGTTGTGTCAATTAACTTCCTTATGTGCTCACGAGCTTCTTCTTCAGATGCTCCACTTTCGTACATGTAACATTGGACTGATTTAGGAACATCACCTCTTTTCAGCTCATACTAGCCAAAAAATAAAAAAAAAAGTAAGGCAAGCATATGAGTATTAGAGTAATTAATTAATGGAAATTTCAGTTTACAACTACATATTACTTACCGGTGATGTTCCCAAATCGTTTGTTAATCGTGTAATTATGGAGGACCGACATATTATATCGGAGTAATTTTCTTGCATGTTGTGCAATCCCTCTTCCGTTATATGTTCGACTATCAAATAGGAATGAGCAAGCATTAAAGAACACCCTATTGAAATCCAAGCATTATCGATGTACTCTTGTAGGGTTGGTGTATATCCAGTGTAAAACCATTTTGCCTCCACCAAATATGCTTTACAAAGATCTGTCCACTGAATGAATAACACAAATCAAATAAAGTCGATGAGGAAAAGCTAGAAAAAGACTAGGAATTGGTTTAATACCACTTTCTTGAGGAAGGGAATGACATCCATCCCTTGTTCCTTAAGAGTGTCAAAAGCCATTTCATTTATGGAATTGTAAAGAGCATGGTAATATATCTTCATATAGTTTGGAAGCCTCTGTATTGCATTTATATCCCATCTGAAATTACACCAACATATATATTAAAGCTTATTAAACAATGGTAACAATTGTCAAGAAAAAGATAAACTCAGATGTGCAAACCTCTCAACAGCATCCGTGAAGAGCTCCAACTCATCTAAGGTTCCATAGACATCATAAACATCATCTATAACTGTTATTAGTGCATTGACCTTTGTAAGAATTTGTCTACTTTTTCCTTCTTGAGGAACAATTGTCATTCCCGCGCCCCATATAAAGTTTTCCATCAGTCTATCTCTAGCAAAGCTAAACCTTTGGCCAATACCAAGTTCCTTCCACCATCTAAATAATACAAGTAAAAAAAACCAAAATCATACTTGTGTTGAAGCATATGCGAGTTAATTTTGAACTAGTATGTAGTAGGCATACTTACGTTGACACATATCTAAGATCTTCCTGGTGTACAGATTGGACTATGTTGTAATCCAATATAGCAAGCTCTAAAATAATGGGATTTTTGTCCTTGTTTTTCTCATATGCATCTATGAACCATCTAGCTTCCAACCTTGGCATCCTCCAATGTAAAGGAAGCTCCAAGGCATGGTCCACAAGCATTCGAAGATATTGCTGATCAGTGTTCTCCTTCAAATATTGTTTGAGAAGTTTAGCTACTAACACTCTTGCATTCTCCAACATTGTTTCACCTTCTAATAAGAGGTATGAAGCCTCATAAAAGTTTAGCAGTCCCTTGAAATCTTGATTAAGGCTTGATTTAATGTTTCCAGCATCATCCATGAAGCAAGTGAAAACATCTAGTGGATGAAAATGATTCAATGTTAAGTATCATTAAATTAGATATAAAATTGATACCATCCAATTTTTTGATTTTTGTTTTTACCTTGATCCACCTTATACCCATGTTGTCTAAGCAATCTAAACTCAAGAGCTGTAGCATATAAATTGTCTTTCTTCCATGCAGCAGTACTGATGCGATCCATACTTGTATTCTTCAAAGTTTGGTTTACCTCAGCGTCAAAGTGATAGGACAAGCCAAGTCTTTGTAAGGTATCAATAAGCTCAAGTTTCTCCAAAGGATCCCCCACAATTTCAAGCATCATCCTCACTTCTTCCTTCAGTTTGCTTTCTCGTTCCTTGTACGATTCATCCTATACACACATTTCACATCAAGTTTTTGTTAGCTTGCTCCAAATTTAGCTTTATTAGCGAAAAAAAGGAAAATAAAAAAAATACTGTCAACTGCCACATATATGCACTAAGAATGTGAAACATACTTGTACAAAATCATTTCTGAGTGACTGAAGATAACCATAATCCCAAATAGGAGCATGGTAATTAGCCGATCGTCTAGTTATGATGACGTCTTCAGTAGAAGTTTTGTTTGTAGCATCAGTTTGTGAGGCAGAAAAAACAGTCAACCTACGAAGCCTTGACCCATCGTATGAGAAGCTTTTCCCTTTTGATTGTATAGGGAAACTGCACAGCGAGAATGAACTAAACAAGCAAAATGCCATTTTCGAAGCCTTAAACTACTTCTCAATATATGGTTATCACTTGATATGGAGAAAGAATTGGAACAATGCTAAGTTCTATATATAGAAGTTTTTTGTTGATACATACATTAACAAACAGTAATGGGTACACGAATATGAATGCAATGATAAAAATATGATTGATGTTAAAAAACATTACTACACGCTGTTAATGCCTCTAATTTTTAAATAAATTGAAAAATTGGTAATTACTTCAATGAAGACAAATTGAAAAATTTTAGTAATTAAAAAACATTACTACACGCTGTTAATGCCTCTAATTTTTAAATAAATTGAAAAATTGGTAATTACTTCAATGAAGACAAATTGAAAAATTTTAGTAGTGCAACACATAATGCAGGCTTTTTTTCAAAATTGATCCAAAAAAATTAATTATTTATGAAAATGATTCAGGTGCAAAATCTTATACGGAAATGACTTGTTTTCTATTGTGCATGTTGGTGCCGACCATTTCACTTTCGGGACCACCCTCCATCATAATATAATGATTGCTTGATGATTGCTCAGTCTATAAAAAATGATTTTTTAGGGTCGACACTATGTTGCTAGCACTGGTGTATATTTTTTTTCAAATACAGCTTAAAAATATTGATACTTTGGGATACAAAAATAATATTTTAATAGGTGTCAACATTTACATTGTCGGAACCGATTCAAATTAACAAAAAGTGTGTCCGTGCTTTTTCGGTGTCGGCGTTCTCTTTTGCGACACATGTGTTAGGGGACAATTTTTCTGGGTGTTGAGGTTGTTGTTGCTGGCACTAGTGTGGGCTTTTTAAAAAAAGAACTGTTTCTTTGTGTTGTCACTCTCCTTGCTAACATTAGTGTGAGGAAAATTATTTTTTTTGTGTTGGCTTTCTCATTGTCAGTTGTAACACCTCGAAATTTAGGAGGTTAAAATAATTAGATGTTATTGTATTAATCTAAAACGAAATTTGATTAGGAAATCTAATTTGAAAATAATGTGTTTTAATTAAGTTAGGATCTAATTGAGAAAAGGGTAAAAGTAAATTAATAGTGAGTCTTGACTATGAGTATTAATTTATAAACTAAAATAGGAGAGTATTAAAAACTATAGATTAAATAAGTTAAAGAAAAAAAATTAGGTAAATATAAGTAATAAAAATATATATGTAAGTTGAAGTAGAAATGGATGAACGTATATATATTATTAAGTGGCTAAAATAAACAAGAAATAAGTCTTGGGTTTGATGGTTAAGTAGTTTGTATATCCCTTAAAAATAGTATGGGCCCTAAAACTTTAAAATTTTAGTTTTGCTCAGCCTTTATTTATTTAATGCAAATCAGTTCCTGATTAGGTTTTTAATGGCATTTAGCGAACTAGATTATATAATTAGGTCACGGATTAGGAATGAGAAAGATAAATACATAGATGAATGATTTTATGAACTATATTTTTATGATTGATGATATGAACTTATGATTTGTTCTATGATTTTATGACATAAGTTCATGATTGTTGCTATGATATACAATATAATATGCTGGCATAAGAATAATTATTTAAATCGGTGGATGGTAATAAATATTTGATTGACTATACTAAACGACACGCATGTCTGATATACGTTTCATTCACCAATAAGTTTTTTTCTATAAGATGAAACATTGTACGATCTCTGACTATTCAAACTATGAGATATGTATATTATGCATATGAATGGGGGATTATGAAAGCAGGAAGTATACGATAGTTTTACTACATCTATATGTTTGACCACTATGTATTCACAGTTTAAGCAGATTCCAACTGCGACTATATGTATGAAGCATCCACGATTTTCTTTTACAGCTTTCATTTACGAGGAATTGTGGATCCTCAACCATACGACATCTTGTCTGCACCCTCTGTGTATTCAAAGCTTAGCAGATTCCAATTTCGACTTTTATATAAAGTATCCACAACTTTCTCTGATAGCTTTTATCTACGAGGGGTTATGGATCCTCAACCATCCGACAGCTTGTCTGCACCTATAAGTATAAGTGGAGTGAAAAGGAAGAGGGGTTCTAAGGAACTCCTTATTTTGGTGTGATTTAGTGCTCGAGGGTAGGATGTACGAATGTCATATGATACGTTATACCACCATTGCATGATCATACCATGCATTCTCATTAGAAAATATATGATGAATTGTTTGAACTGATAAATGTGCAATGTGAAAGATTCTATGACTCTATAATTGTGTTACTATCATTGAATTCGTTTTAATTACATCGCTTAGGATGCAGGTTATTTATTAAAGTTATTTACTGTCATTAATGATTTAAGATTATATAAATATTTGACATTTATTAAAGAGTAAACTAATTAGGATGATATTTATTTAAGTTATTTAAACAGAGTTAATTATTATAGATTATTAACTTATTTTTCACTGCTAAAACTCATGTTAATTTCGGATTGATAAAATGAGATATTAACTTACTTAATATAGGTTTAAGTATTGAAAATTGACTTTTAAAAAGATCGAGCCACCTTGATGGCGAATGTGATCTCTCTAACTCAGGTCAACTGTCTATGTCGGGTCAGAGAGGTTACACCGCACCATTGTTTTTTTGAAAAAGATTTTTTTTGCGTCGGCATTCTCTTTGCTGATGCTAGTGGAAGGGGAAAATATTTTTTTTTTGTGTCGGTAGACTATGTGGCAGTACCACTAAGCTATATATGCATCCGGTCTGGGTTTTTTTTTGAGTTTTGCTTGCTTTAACTGTTTAATAGTGAAAGAAAAAAAGAAGAAGGAAAGATCTATGTTCTGTTGAAGAGAAAACAAAATTTATTGAAGATGAATAACCAAATGTTGTTGGTATACGTTCATTTCAATGGAGCAATTCTACAAGCAACTGAAGAAGGTTATATACTTCAAGGTCGCTAGGAAATAAGGATGAGATTGAATAAGACTGTAATGCTAGAAGAATTGAAACAAAAGATCAGTACAAAAGTAGTTGTCCATTGTGGGAAGATGAGGTCAAGATTATTTTACAAATTCCAATTTACTTAGATCCATAGAAATTTGAGGAAACGAAACTTGTAGATGATGATGACTTGGGCACTATGATTGCAATTTATTACCCGAATGGGATCGACAACCGACAACCAGTTGAGTTATACATTGAGTTAGTCAATCCCAAGCTTGTTCAAATTGTCCCTTTAATAAGTTAACATCGCATGTTGCAGTTTGATCTTAAAGTCAAATGAGAAGATCAATCAAGTTGTGGAGGGACATTACAAATTCTTGAAATCCAAACTATCGTGGCAGTTTGCATAACAACCATATCTTGGGTCCCTGTCTAGATATACATTTGGAGGTGATGGGTACCAACGTAGAGGTGAAGAAGGGTCCAATAATGATGATAATTCTCATCATGAAGGTGAAGAATTTAGTGACCCTAATGCAGATGAGGTCCCAAACATTATCAAAGATTGAGGCGTGGAGGAGGGTCAAGATATACACCTCCCTTAGGTCAAGAACCCAAGTCATGGTATATTTATATGAATTAACCTTGGGGACTACATGTTGAGTGTAGACCTTGATACAGTGCTTGCACCTGAGTTCCTTGAGTACCCAGATGTAATACATGCTCATCGATTGAGGGTAGATTCATAGTTTGGACAATTGTTCATAGGGCAACAGTTCAAGAATAAGGCGGATTGTGTATTTTCCATCTAGTAGTATATCATGAAGGTGTCGGTGGACTACAAAGTCACGAAGTCTATACTGACTTTATTTGTTAGGGAATGTTGGAGATTGAAGAAGGGTGCATTTGGCTGGTTCGGGATTCATTAATACCAAGGAATCAACCATGGACAATACGAAGATTAAAAGGGCCCCTACGTGCATGACTTCACGCATGATGCAAGACCATTGCAAACTGGATGCGAAAATAATATGCAACTACATCAAGCCACTGGTAAAAGACATTGCCACCATTACTGTTATAAAACCCAAAACCCGACACCGTCATCAATTAGGGGTCTGAGGCTACTAACATTCATGTTTCGAAACAATTACGTGATCACATCTCATCTAAATATCATTCTTGTTATAATAAATACATTCAAATCTAATTCACCATTCTTATTTTGTTTATCATCTCAATTCACAAGGACTTGATTAAACATAATGAAACAATAAACGAAACATAGAATTCATCAAAATAGGGGTCACACGGTTGTGCCCCAGACCGTGTGCATATACGAAATACCCATACATGCTATGTCACAGATCGTGTGAACATGCGAAATTACATGCCAGTGTGTCAGTTCGAAATTGGGCCACACAGTCGTGTCCTAGCTCGTGTGAACCCTGCACCTATTTTTCCCAAGGCACACGCTCGTGTATTGGTCCGTGTGTGCCTATAAAACTTCATAAATGACATGTATAATCTTCATAAAACCTACTCAAAATGTACCTTACTTAACATAGTTCATTGACCTATAATCATACATAAAAAATACGGTAATTGATACTTACAATTTTGCCATATCATAGATAATCACAAGTTTAGATGAGTGAACTCATTACATTACACATTGCATAACAAACACACAAGTCTAACAAGCATTATACATTTCCTCCAATTTGTATTTTGCAACAATTCACTTCAACTTAACAAACTAAAGCAAGGTATCAACTTGACATCATAATACATATAATCAAAATAGGCTTCAAACATTCCCAACAAACCAAGTAAAATTCCCTAGTACATGCCATATAACTGAGATAAAGATTACCGAACGAGCTTCCGAGATAGTGTGATTTTCTTCGAGGTGATCCGATCCTCAACCAACAAAATGAAATCTACAAAATAACAACAAATTCACATATAAGCTTTCTAAGCTTAGTAAGTTTGCAAGTAGGTATAATTTACCACAACATCAGGTGTCTTACAATAACATAATTCATTAAAGCCTTGTTATGGAATATCGCTCCTCCTGAGCTGAAATGGCCTTATGCTGTAATCGAGACATAAGCAATCACTTAGCATTACGCTCTAATCGAGATGTAAGCAATCACATAGCATTACACTCTAACCTAGACGTAAGCAATCACATAGCATTACGCTTTAACCGAGACGTAAGCATTCCATCGAAGTAGTCGCCAAGTCTTCCATTGTCATATCATCCAAAGGAATTCTAAGACAATGTTATTAGCAATATAAATGTGAAATTTAACAATACAAACTTATTAGACTAATTTGCAGTTAAAGTTAAGCTTTAGGGACTATTTCGTGATTTTTCCTTTTCCTCGATCTGAAGCACGATCTTGATATAACACACGAATCATTCAATTTCTTTATTAAATCATGAAATTGAAATCATTGCATAAATTTAAGTCCTTTTTGGAAAATTTATGAAATTGCCCCTAACATTTCATTTTAATTAAATTTAGTCCTCAAACCTTAAACGTGCAAAATAACTATTTTTTCTCCAAACCTATACCAACCAAATATCCAAGGGTGTTTACCCAAGCTCTACATAAAATTATTTCACAATAAATACATGAAAATTTACCTTTTTAACAATTTAATCCTCAAACCTTAAAATAATAAAAAACCACTTAACAAAATCATCAAATATAACAACCAAGCTTACAATACTTCCATAAACTTTCAAGAATAAGCTCATTCGTCAATGGCAAGAATCATAACATTTGACAGAATCACAAATTGGTCTTTGGGTTAGCTAGATTAAGCTAATACGGACTCAAAAACATAAAAATCACTAAAAATAGACAAAATCTACTCACTCAAATAAGGAACCAAAGCCAACCAAAGCTCTCTCTCTAATGGCTCTTTTAGGGTTTCGATTTAATCAGGAACAAGAAAGAAGGAAAATGATGAAATTTTAACTTTTACTTTAATTTAATTACTTAACTTACATAATTACCTTTTTGCCCTTTTTAATTTACATGAAATTTTGCCTTATAAGAAGTCAAAACCATCCATATAGCTTATAGATGGTTTAATTACCATTTATATGCCTTAACTAATCCTCCAATTGACAGCTTCTACTTCTAATTAGTATAATTCAACTTTTGCACCTTTTTCGATTTAATCCTTTTCATTTAATTAACTATCTAAACGATTTATTTTCTTGACCAAAATTTAGTATGACCATAATGACATCATAAATATTAATATAATAAATTTTATGACCTGACTCGTCGGAGTTATGGTCCCAAAACCACTATTTTTGACACCATTAAAAATCAGGCTGTTACAACTATATCGATCCTTATTACCAATATGCAAACCTTGTTCAAGTACATGGAGTCATACAAGAAAGCATGGTGGGAGACACAGATGGCAATGGAGCAGTTGTACTGTGACTGGGATGTGTCATACAACAAACTTCATGCATGGATATTTGCAATGCAGGAGTCCATTTCATGTATCATGGTTAATTTCCAAACACTACCTTGCAAGGGCCCGGACAGTGAACTGTAACTGGGTAAAAGAATTTTCCACTAGTTATTCTAGACATTCGATCCATTTGTTAGGGTCTTCTACTAGTGCAAGCCACTGGTACAAGTTGATGCTACATGACTTTATGGTAAATATATTCAAATACTCCTGATTGTAGTTGTACAAGAGAGTAACTGGAACAAACTACGAATCACCTTTGCCATCGTGGAGTAGGAGAACTTTGGATTTTTTCCTGATGAGCTTGCTAAATTATACTGTATGGCAAGATAACATTTGCATTATCTTTAATAGATCGAAGGGACTAGTTGTTGTGATTTGGCCTTCTAGGGTTCCGTGGAGGTCTGTTTACTATATCTGCCACATTGTTGTCAACTTCCACCGAGAATACAAAAATAAAGATTGGTGCAAAGAACTTGTGAACATGGCTAAAAACTCCTATTTATAATTTTGTTTTTAAATAGTTTGAATCACTTTACTAAAAGTAATTCTAACGTGTCATATCATAATACATATGTTGGGTATGTGTTGGAACCATGTTGATTCAGGCATAGGCTGGCAAGGCTTGAGGCTGATATGGTGGGGGTAATTAATCCTTTTTGGCAATGGTTAGGTAGCATGGAGCCATGGTAATGGGCTCAAAGTTACGATGATAGGTATCAATATGGTCATATGATGACCAACCTCGTAGAGGCAATTTTGAAGCGTACACGTTATTTTTCAATTTTAGTTGTTTTCTTAGCTACATTTTATAGGTTGGCAACATTGATTCCAAGAATGGGCTGAGACAAGTAAAGCAGATGGAGGCGGGACACATGTATGTAGAGGAGGTTAGGAAGGCCATGGAAGTCAACACTTTGAGGGCGAAGTCGATTAATGCAGAACTATATTCCCAGAACTTGGAAACTTTTCGAGAGCAACAGTACATCGACCGTCACGCGGGGGTCCCAATTAGTTCCTACGTAGTTGATCTGTAAAATAGGAATATGAGTGCGGAAGGTTCTAGACGCTTCGAAATCCATGTGCGCATGTCCATGCAGTGTGTGCATCTGCCATTCTGAATGTTGAGCAATATATTGATAAGGTGTACATGCTAGAATGCACATTGCGTATTTGGGGGAATGTGTTTCCCGTACGCAAGATGTCTCGACTTGGGAAGTGCCTTCGCTTGCATTCGAGTGACTTTCAAATCAAGGACTACGTAGGGTACCCAAATTTGCCTTGCCTACTTCTCTTCCACTATTCTTTTCTTTTTTCCGTAGCTTATTCGAATCAGGACACAATGTTGAATAAGTCAATGCCGATTGCTTCAAGAACAAGAAGGAGGCGACAAAAAGCACTTTGTGGTGATAGTAGCAAGCAAAGGAAGAAGACACTAGCGGTTTAGGAGGTGTGGTTAGCAACAACAAATATGGCAATGCCACAATCTTCCGTCAATAATAAAGTGTCTTTGGATTTTAAGTACTAAACACGAATCACCTAAAATATGCTATCTAAATAAGTAGTTTATTATTTATTTAAACTTAAATTAATTAATATTTAAAAATAGAATATACAATATGTTAATCTACGTCAAAATTAATAAATTTAAATCTAAAAATTTAATTAGATTTTTCAAAATTTCAAATTTAATAATGTTTATGTATTTAAGTATAAAAAAAATCAGTTCAATTTAATTAAAACATAGTTCTAAATAAGTAATTTTATAATTTTATTTAAACTTAAATTAATTAATTTTTAAATTACAATTCACATTATATTAATCCACTTCAAAATTAATAATTTTAAATAAAAAATTTAATCAATTTCGTTTAAATTAAAATTAATTTTTCCCAATTTAAATATATTAAAAATAAAATAAATAAATTTAGTTAAAATATATTTCATTAATTTATAATAAGTGAAAATTAAAAATTTTAGAATTGAAATTATAAAAGAATAAATATAAACTAAAACATATGCTTACTAAATGTATTAGATTTTATTTAAACACTAAAATTAATAAAATTGAATATATTAAATTTTACATGACATTGTCACTATATTTAACGTACCATATGGCAAAGTCAACATAGCATTATGTTTTTTTGTTTTTTAAAAAAAAGCAAATTTCAGCTTTGATAATTTTTAAAAAAAAAATCCTATTTAGATGATTTGATTTTAATAATTTACAATTTTATCATTAACATTTGTAAATTGATTAATATTTTGTTCTGACAGCCCAGATTTTTCATGTGTTGGTCAAAATTTTTCATGATGTAGTACTTACCATTTTTATTCTAAACATGATTTTTAGTGATTATATATAAATTTTATCTTCTTTATATATTTAAATATTTTTATAAAATTTTATATGTTTTTTTTTTCAAAATACTATAAGATTTTTATAAATTTGTAATTGTATGCATTTTTATAAATTTATAATTTATATACTTTTCAAAATATTATTAACTGAAACTGATCTTTTATAAATAAAATAAAAAAATAAAAATTAATTAAGACCAGAATTAAAATGATTCTGGACACTCAAAATGGGTTTATTATTGACAATGGGTTAATCATTGATATTTTTGACTGAGGAAAGGATATCACCTGTTTTGTGTGGAAATCAATCTCCAGAATTATAGTTGTGAATAATAATAATAATGAGTAGTCAAATTTGAATGCATTGGGAGTGGGTTGCGTTTACAGCCTTCTACTCTGATATTTCCCATATTGTTTAGCCACTTTTATCTAATATTATAAATAAATTAAGAATTGTTTACGTTTTTTGTTTATAAAAAAATAATGGTGGGTTTTAACTGTGTTAATTATTGATATTGTAATTATGATGTGTAGTGTGATGATTGTTCACTTCATCTTTTAATTATGAGATCAGGAGTTTAATCTTCACTCATGAGAATGAAGCGTATTTCATGACAAGTCGTTTATCAATTTGTAGAGCACTCGTAAGGATGGATTAGTCATTGCTTATCCATAATGAATATCATGATTTTGACAAAAAAATATTGATAATTGTGAATAATAATACTTTTGAGTAGTCAAATTTGAATATTTTAGGTAGAGTTGGGAGCGGTGTTCCTTTGATATTTGTTTATACATTTGTCCAAGTTGAAGGAGGAAAATGAAGGGATTAGTCATCGCTACCGTTAGTGGACCGTCTGGTTTCTACTAAAAAAAAATTGATAATGTGATTAATAATATTAATAATACTTTGAGATGTCAAATTTGAATACTTAGGTAGCGTTGGGAGTGGGAAACCTTTTATATTTGCTATTAAATTTGAGCACACATCGGGATTGAACTAAACAAGCAAAAATTCATTTTCGAAGCATCAACCTACTTCACAATGGATCATTAACACTTGATATGTAACACCCTAAAATATATAGGGTTACAAGTAATAATTTACTAAGAAATGAGCCTTAGTCATGATGGTTAAGAGCATGATATACTCTTTAGAGATCTTAGGTTATATCCACTCCTCTCCCATTTCTTTGTTCTATTTTTTAGCAAACTAGAATGAAAATCACCCTAACATAAGTATTAAATGGAGTAAAAAATGGGCAACTGTGGACAACAAACCCATTGGTTAAGCATCACTCCACTCTCCCTTTACATCCTAGGCTTAAGTCATGACACTCACCCCCTATTTTCCTTTTACTTTCGGAAAAGGGGAGAATTAGCCAAGCAACCCCACCCCTCAAATTTTGAAGCCCTAGGTATTTAACTTTATTTTTTTTTTGTAATTACAATAGAATTATACCTTCATTTTCCAAATTAGATGAATTTTTACTCTTCCTTTTCCTATTTCTTTCCCATTCTTCTTCAATATTTTCTTTTACAATTATTTTCTTTACATTGTTGAAATTGTAACACCCTAAACCCGACCTAGATTGAAAGATTAAGTCAAGAATGTTACATCAACAACATAGAGAAAACCATACTACATTAGACTTAAACCATAGCATCCAAGTCTTGAAAATCATCAGACAATTAACATAAACAATACTGAAACACACGGCAAAAATAAATATCAAGGTTAAGAACCACCACACGTATCTATAAGAGAAGTCCTAGACTTAAAGGTCGAAAGTAGCATACCAATAGTCACTAATATAAAGTCATAATCAAACCTAAGGATGACTGAGTCCCTCGTCCACCGGCTGTCAATTATGAGAAGGACCTAAAATTCATTTAATCTAGTCAGTACAATGTATATTGATGTGTTGCAAAGATTCACGAAATTCTACGTACAATAATAATTCAGATATCATGAATAGTTCAGTTGATATAGTCAGTCAAACTCAATTAGATGAGTAGCTCTCTACAGTTCAGATGCATGGCCAAACAGATTCAGAGACCGTTTTAGATGGAAGTACAGTTACAAATACAGGTACGCTATCCTCGTCCCTTACTCACCATCTCTAACTAGCCCAACACACTGATAACTCTTGAAAAAGAGTTATACAACAAACTTTTGCTGGAGTTATTTGATTGTTCTTAAGTAAATTGTCATAGCATTATTAGTGTTTTTACGTATTTTTGTCTATTGGAGCTGACTTGAGCCTTAATGACAAATTTTTTATATTTTACCCTTTTTGTTGTGGCAATGTTACGCTTTTTGGTATGTAAGGTGAATGGATGTAAGGAAGAAGAAGGAGTACAAAACCCATCAGAGAAGCATTGTTGGGGAGCGAAAGAAGTAGAAGGACCTTACTGTTAAATGCTTTGGCAATACCAGGCTCATAAGATTCTGCTGAAGCAAGCCGATTTTGTTGTGGTTGTGCACTAGAAGGATCTAGGGAGGCACTAGAAGGTCCCTTAGAAATTTGGATTTGGCAATGTGAATGGTGTGACAAAGTTCCTACAAAAGAAGAGCTCATGAACAAAGAAAGGAGGAATCAAACAAAGCAAAAGCTAAAATGCTAGTGTTTATACTCTAAAAAGAGGAGAATCTGGAGAGTCACACTAGCAGATTAGGTACAGAGGCGGAGTTGACAGCTAACGTTGGGAGCGGAGCCTCGATGAAGCAATCGTAACCACCTGAGGAACGATAAAGTAAATCGGGATGAGAGCCTGATGTTATTTTTGGGTTTCAACTTAGTACTCTTGATTATTAATTCTGAATGTTGAATGTTCTAAACAATATTTTGATGCCCTTGATAACCATTCAAAGGGTTGGATGCTTTGGATCTTTAAATTCTGTTTTTATGAAATGTTTGTTAAATCTTCTTCTACTAAATTGCTTCATTTGAATTTTGTTCTTTGTTTGTAATTCTACATGCTTGCAATCCTAGACATAGGCTATTGTTTGTCATGTGCATAATCTAAACTGAAAGTAGGATAGATTTGATGGAGCATAATTCGGTGTTATGATCGGGTAATTCGAAAGATACCTGTAGTGACTCTAGACATAGAGCCACATTCAAAAGGAGTGAGTTAAGTTTTGTTGGGAAGATTCACGCTATAGACATATAATGTGGATTGACTGTAAAAATTTCCATGACATTGGTAAACCATTGCTTAATCATTCTGGGTAATTCGTAGAGCAGAGATTTGCCATAAAATTTGTAGATCTGAAATTTAGATATGAGGAGTCCCAGTATTAATAATCACAACTTAGTCTTATAATTAGATCTTGCCATCATTTTTGCTAAGATTGATAAGTACTTAGTAGATTTGAAGTCTCGCTTATTGTTTGATCAATTTACTGTGTTTTCACATTGTTATGACAATCAATTGCAATTACAAACCTATCTGTTATCACATTTATTTGTTTACACAATTCTTTTGTCAACAATTTAAGGAATTTCTTCTCAAAACCAATCTCTCTGTGGGTACAATACTTGCTTATCACTTTCTTACTTGAACGTCAAGTACACTTGCACATTTGTTACAACAATTCATAATTACATGCAATAAGTTTGTGGTACCGTTGTCGAGGAGATCAATGTATTTCAGTAAAAAAATTTTAACTTGTTAGGACAACATTTGTTTTTGTTATTTTTAATTTTGTTTTAGTTTTTGTTTTTGTAGATTTTTTTCGTAGGTTTATGAGTTGTTTTCCAATAGATCCAAAAATTGAAAGAACTTTGAGAAGATAAACGAGAGAATTACAATAGTAGCAAGAGATGGAAAGGATTAAGAATAGAGATACTCCTAAAGTTCCTATTCCAAAAGTTCATAATCCTGAGGTAAATATTCCTAGAGTAATTGATCATAGAGATCGACCAATTAGAGAGCATGTAGTGTCGATTCTAGATGATTTAGGTCTAGGCATTATGAGGCCACAAATTCAAGCTCCTCATTTTAAGCTTAAGCCGATAATGTTCCAAATGCTAAAAACTATTGGGTGATCTGTCGGTTTTATACCCAGCAGATTGAACTAGTTTTCACACTTAAAGAGCTTGAAACCAAGTATTTTCTTTGTGTTCTCATAGGATTTAACTTAGATTCTTCTTTTGAATAAATTGTGTAACCTAAGTGCTAAAATGTTGTTTTATTGTCTTTAAGGTCGATTGAGGTCTAAAGGTTAGCTAATGTACTTTGTGAGTGTGTAACAGACCATAAGAAGTTGCACAAATATGAAGCTGATCACTTCGTCACAACATAGGATGATCTACGTTGCAACCACGGGACCAGACTTAGAGATTTCGAAGACTAACTTCTTTGTCGTGACATACATGGGCTATATCGTGACAACGCTTGTAAGATGACACTACACACGAAGACTAATGGATTTGTCGTGACACAAGTCCTGGTGTGTTGCGACATCGACCCCTTGACGCAAAATTTGCACAAAGTGAAGGGCATTTCGATCTTTACAATGCCATTTAAACACGAAGGATGGCAGCAGACCTAAGGTTAATGAAAACAACCGACCAAGGCTATAAATAGGGCCCTTAGCATTAGGTTTAAACATACCATTTTTAGTTTTCAGTTTTACTTTGTATTTTAGTTTTAGAAAAGAGATTGTAAAACTCGCATAAATGTTAGAGGAATTTTTCCCAGTAGATTGTCAATACAAATCAAGTTTCTTTTTCATTCAAGTATTTAATTATATGTTTCTATATATATTTGTTTTCATTATGATTAAGAACACCATGAGGAACTAATTCCATTTTGAGGAATTAGAGAGTGAAATTATGATTATTTAATTATTGTTTAACAAAGATTTTTACATTCAGATCAACTGTTTGGGAAAGGAAGAACATTAAACAAAACTGGTCTAATTTTTCGCAACCAGAATCGGCATAATTGGCTTTAGCCAATTCACAATCACCTTAGACAAGATCTTATAATGGGCGATGCACAAGCTTATAGGATGGAGTTGAGTTACAAATTTAGGAACAAATCCTTTAGGTATTAGGACAATGAGCGTTTTATTAAAAAAGTGTTCCAAAAAGCTATTCTCAAAAGCCGAGGAAACCATCTCAAAAATTGAATCCCTTACAGAATCCCAATGAGCCTGATAAAATTGCGCATGTAGTCCATCAATCTTTGGAGCCTTCAAAGGAGCCATCTCAAATAGTGCACCCCGAACCTCTTGTTTGGTCAAACCACGCTCCATTATCTTTGAGAGCTCTGAATTAATAATCGAAAACCCGTTTTGAATCGACAGCAACCCACATTAATACCATCATCATTATAGAGTCTCATAAAAAATTCCACTACCACTCTCTTAATTTGATCTTCATCATAAGACCATTCTCCATCTTCTAATCTCAATGCCTTAATTTGATTCATCTTTCTTCTTCAACTAGCCAGGGAATGAAAATATTTAGTATTCCTATCCCCAAGCATAAGCCAATCCCTTCTCAATTTTTGATTCCAAAGTAACTCCTCGTCATCTCACACCCTTTCTAGATCAGCTTGCAGACTCTTTTCTAAATCAACCATCATCCTTGTTTGAAATCACTCAACTGATCTTTATGCCCCTATAATTCGAGCTATTAACTGTGGTTTCTTGGCGATAATATGTCCAAACACCTCCTTATTTCATACTTTGCACTCCTCACCAAAGCTCTGAATAGTTCTCCCCAAATCATCACACTGTTTCCAACTATCACTCACAAGATGACCAAAATCCTTATGATCCAACCAACAACTCAAAAAATGAAAGGGTCTAAAAATCCTTACAGGTTCATGATGACCAACATTTATAGTTAAAGGGCGATTGTCCTATTTAATCTTATGGATGTGATACACCAACGTATTCGGCAACAATCTATCCTAAGAACCATTACATAAAGCTCTATACAACCGTTAGAAAACCACATCCCTGTTCCAAGTAAATTTAAGGCCTTTGAAACCAACATCCTTCAGACCAAAGTCAGAATAACATTGTTGAAATAGCGGACACGAAGCTCTCATTCTCCTCGACTCCCTTTCTTCTCATCATCATTCAATATACCGTTGAAATCACCAGCTAACAACCATGAGCCCTTAACACCGTGAGTAATATGCCACAAAGCTGGCCAAAGCTCCCTCTTTGAACTCCTACTCGGACTACCATACACCTAGTAAACTAAACCCGATCATCCAAAGTAGGAAGCTTCACTTTCATATTAACGAACTGAAAATCATTCTCCTTGATACCCACATAACTATTTTTGGCTCAGATGATGTACGGGAGCTCGGATTGTTTTGCACTAAGTTAAGTATGACAAGATCTATCGGGTTTGAATACTCTTTTTGGCACTCATTTTGGTTTTTACTAAATTCGTCAATAAATAATAATTTCTACATGCAAAACTGATTTTTAACATTTTAATGTATCTCCGCCAGATTCGATCCTAAATTTTAGGCTGAGATTGGAGTGTTACATTTAGTGGTATTTGAGCCCGATTGCAAAACACGGGCTATGATTTTTGGGGTTCAAAAATGTCTTTGAGAAGTGTTTTGAGTAAAATTGAAGTTTTGATTGAGTTTGGTAACGACTCATATAAAGTATGTTCGGGTTTTGATTATTTTTGAGTCTGTAAATAGAGAATCTGAGTCTCTGATGCCAATGTTGTAAGTATCTTTACTTTAGCTGTGTTAAATGAACTAAAACAAACTACACTGTCCTTCTTACTATGTTCTGGTTAAGACTGTGTGACTTCGATGAAAACCTTAGATCAAAACATCAAGATTAAGATGAAAAGTAAACCTAAGCTAACTCATAGAATTTTTGAAACTGTAAATAGCTAATGAGTATAAGTAGCCTTATTGTGTGAGGGCATGTTAGATATTGGAGATGGACTCGAGCTAAGTTATTTTCTTCAGATAAAGAGTTTTGTTTGAAAGTTTATGAATCGATTAGGACGCTCGCATTTGAGGGCAACAATCATGAGACGTAGGCCGTTGCGATACCCTGGGTAGTGTTGACTAATCTACAAGAGTTGATGAAACCCAATTTAAATCGATGGGTTGAAAGTATATGATTGAACAACTTCAGACTATGAGAGGAGCACGAGTGCTATTAATTTGAATCCGCGACCTAAAGATCATCAATGATTCTTGTGATATGTTGTTGTGATAATTTGAAGTGTTGAGGAGTAAATTGTTAAAAATATTGATAAGAGTGAATTGTGCAGTGTCAGTGTGGTAGTTTGTGTGACTGAGAATGTTTCGAATTTTATTGTTTAAGGATGGAGAGGACTGTGAGAATTTCGATAACGAAATTCTTTTAAGTGGATGAGAGTTGTAACATCCCAAAAACCAGGTTAGAAGAAATTTAGTTAGTGAAACCAAGAGTGGTTATTTTTCAATTTTGAGTTAAAATTTTGAAAGTTTTCAAGTAATTTAATCTAGTTCAATGGTTTAGTGTTATGTGTGAGTGTGCGAGGTTTTGGGTTTGAACTTTGCTTCTTAATTGTTTTCCATTTTATGAACCCCTTACCTTTGGACATTTGAGTTATTAGTGATTTCTGATTAATTGATGACAATGATGAGCCTAGCGGTTCAATGGTTAAGTTTCTTTGTACCCTATGGTTTGGTGTTCAAATCTATGTGAAACTAATAAGAGGATATTTTTATTTATGCTTCCTATGAATCGATTTTTATTTTTAAAACGTTAATTAAACTAGTGAGTCCCGAATGAAATCTCACCTAGTCCTGTTATACGCTTTTTTCATTTCAATCTTTAACGCCATCCACCCTCTCTTCCCTTTCCGAATTGTCATGGAATGTATGACTTCCTAAGCTACAACCACGTTATCCATTATGTGTCTCCTACTAACAAAACTGGTCTAATTTTTCGCAACCAGAATTGACATAATTGGCTTTAGCCAATTCACAATCACCTTGGACAAGATCTTATAACGCATGATGCACAAGCTTATAGGACGGAGTTGAGTTACAAATTTAGGAACAAATCCTTTAGGTATTAGGACAATGAGCGTTTTATTAAAAAAGTGTTCCAAAAAGCCATTCTCAAAAGCCGAGAAACCATCTCAAAAATTGAATCCCCCACAGAATCCCAATGAGCCTGATAAAATTGCGCATGTAGTCCATCAATCTTCGGAGCCTTCAAAGGTGCCATCTCAAATAGTGCACCTCGAGCCTCTTGTTTGGTCAAACCACGCTCTATTATCTTTGGGAGCTTTCAATCAATAACTGAAAACCTGTTCTGAATTGACAGCAACCCACATTAATACCATCATCAGTATAGAGTCTCATAAAAAATTCCACTACCACTCTCTTAATTTGATCTTCATCATAAGACTATTCTCTATCCTCTAATCTCAATGCCTTAATTTATTCATCTTTCTTCTTCGACTAGCCAGGGAATGAAAATATTTAGTATTCCTATCCCCAAGCATAAGCCATCCCTTCTCAATTTTTGATTCCAAAGTAACTCATCGTCATCTCACACCCTTTCTAGATCAGCTTGCAGACTCTTTTCTAAATCAACCACCATCCTTGTTCGAAATCACTCAAGAGATCTTTGTACCCCTATAATTCGAGCTATTAACTGTAGTTTCTTGGCGATGATATGTCCAAACACCTCCTTATTTCATACATTACACTCCTCAGCAAAGCTCTGAATAGTTCTCCCCAAATCGTCACACTGTTTCCAACTATCATTCACAAGACGACTAAAATCCTTACGATCCAACCAACAACTCACAAAATGAAAGGGTCTAAAAATCCTTACAGGTTCATGATGACCAACATTTATAGCTAAAGGGCGATGGTCCTATTTAATTTTATGGATGTGATACACCAACGTATTCGGCAACAATCTATCCCAAGAACCATTACATAAAGCTCTATCCAATCGTTCAAAAACCACACCCCTGTCTCAAGTAAATTTAAGGCCTTTGAAACCAACATCCTTCAGACCAAAGTCAAAACAAAATTGTTGAAATAGCGAACACGAAGCTCTCATTCTCCTCGACCCCCTTTCTTCTCATCATCATTAAATATAGCGTTGAAATCACCAGCTAACAACCACGAGCCCTTAACACCGTGAGTAATATGCCCCAAAGTTGGCCAAATCTCCCTCTTTGAACTCCTACTCGGACTACCATATACCTAGTAAACTAAACCCAATCATCCAAAGTAGTAAGCTTCACTTTCATATTAACGAACTAAAAATCATTCTCCTTTATACTCACATAACTATTTTTGGCTCGGACGATGTATGGGAGCTCGGATTGTTTTGCACTAAGTTAAGTATGATGAGATCTATCGGGTTTGAATACTCTTTTTGGCACTCATTTTGGTTTTTACTAAATTTTTCAATAAATAATAATTTCTACATGCAAAACTGATTTTTAACATTTTAATGTATCTCCGCCAGATTCAATCTTAAATTCTTGGCTGAGATTGGAGTGTTACATTTAGTGGTATTTGAGCCCGATTGCAAAACACGGGCTATGATTTTTGGGGTTCAAAAATGTCTTTGAAAAGTGTTTTGAGTAAAACTGTAGTTTTGATTGAGTTTGGTAACGACTCATATAAAGTATGTTCGGGTTTTGATTATTTTTGAGTCTGTAAACAGAGAATCTGAGTCTTTGATGCCAATCTTGTAAGTATCTTTACTTTAGCTATGTTAAATGAACTAAAACAAACTACACTGTCCTTCTTACTATGTTCTGGTTAAGACTGTGTGACTTCGATGAAAACCTTAGATCAAAACATCAAGATTAAGATGAATAGTAAACCTAAGCTAACTCATAGAATTTTTGAAACTGTAAATAGCTAATGAGTATAAGTAGCCTTAATGTGTGAGGGCGTGTTAGATATTGGAGATGGACTCGAGCTAAGTTATTTTCTTCAGATAAAGAGTTTTGTTTGAAAGTTTAGGAATCGATTAGGATGCTCGCATTTGAGGGCAACAATCATGAAACGTAGGCCACTGCGATACCCTGGGTAATGTTGACTAATCTACAGGAGTTGATGAAACCCAATTTAAATCGATGGGTTGAAAGTATATGATTGAACAACTTCAGACTATGAGAGGAGCACAAGCGCTATTAATTTGAATCCGCGACCTAAAGATCATCAATGATTCTTGTGATATGTTGTTGTGATAGTTTGAAGTGTTGAGGAGTAAATTGTTAAAAATATTGATAAGAGTGAATTGTGCAGTGTCAGTGTGGTGGTTTGTGTGACTGAGAACGTTCCAAATTTTATAGTTTAAGGATGGAGAGGACTATGAGAATTTCAATAACGAAATTCTTGTAAGTGGATGAGAGGTGTAACATCCCAAAAACCAGGTTAGAAGAAATTGAGTTAGTGAAACCAAGAGTGGTTATTTTTCGATTTTGAGTTAAAATTTTGAAAGTTTTCAAGTAATTTAATCTAGTTCAGTGGTTTAGTGTTGTGTGTGAGTGTGCGAGGTTTTGGGTTTGAACTTTGTTTCTTAATTTTTTTCCATTTGATGAGGCCCTTACCTTTGGACATTTGAGTTATTAGTGATTTCTGATTAATTGATGACAATGTTGAGCCTAGTGGTTCAATAGTTAAGTTTCTTTGTACCCTATGGTTTGGTGTTCAAATCTATGCGAAACTAATAAAGGGACATTTTTATTTATACTTCCTATGAATCGATTTTTATTTTTAAAACGTTAATTAAACTACCTGAAGCTTTTTTTTTGGATGGGGGAAGTTTCATTTTGCTTCCTAGATTTTCATTGAGTTTTAACATCTAGTTCGTGGGGATTCTCTTTACCTCGTGTCATCTTCTCTTTTGTCATTTTATGTTCAATCGATTCTACACGGCATTGACTTCTCCTTCTTGGTTTAACTTGTTTGACGGTAAGTTTCGATTCAAGATCTTGTATCGAAGTTCTTCGGCGTAACTTCAGTTTGGATGTTAAGTCAAGCAATTTGATTTGGTTTAATTGTCTGATCTGGTCATTATAATGTGTTTTTTTAGGCTTTGGAATCATCTATGTTGCTTCTATATAGTCGTGTAACAGGTGGGTATCAAAACCCCTTTAGATTTATTGTGTTTTTTTGCGTTTTTTCCCGTCGAAACGGTGTTGTTTGAAAGCACATAGGGGTGTGTCAAAGGTTAGTGTCATTAAAATAAGTTGGAGGAGGCAAATGGTTTGGCACACGAGCGTGTGTTAGGATGTGTGTATGTTGTTTTGAGGCACATAGGTTGGCACACGGACGTGTGTCAAGGTGTGTGTATATTGTCTAAGACACATGGGCTGACACATGGGGGTGTGTCAGGGTGTGTGTATACTGTTCTAGGGCATATGGGCTGACACATGAGCATGTGTCAAGGTGTGTGTATATTGTTTTCAGACGCATGGTCTACAATAAGCTATAAACTCAATATTTGTGATCTGTCAGTTTACAATATGCTTTATGTACGTAGGTTACATTGATATAAGAAACTTATTAGCGACTCGATAATGAGTAATGTGACTTTGTTTGGATGCCATATAGTTTGTATTCTGTTTAGGTGCGATTCGTATTTTGTTAAGCATACAGGTACGCTTCTGTGTTACTGTTTTGATTAAGGATATGTGGTATATGGATAACTATACGAAACGGTTACGAATAATCTCAGCACATTGTTATATTGAGATTGTATGATCACGTCTATTGGTAGATTATACATATTTTTCATATGTTCTCAGAACCTGCATGGTTTAGGAATATGAATTGAAAGAAGTTATTTGAACTGTTTCAGTGATTGAACCATTTGAGATTTATCTGATCTTGCAGTGAAATTGTGAACACTACAACCTGATATACTGACACTATATGGTGTGTAGGCCTGGATAGGTATTATATACTTATATGGTGTGTTGGGTTGGACGCTGATGGTGTATAACGGATGGGGATATCATGTTTGCATCTGTAACTATATTTGTATCATATCCGCATCTGTAATTGTATATGTGACATGACTGTATTTGTAACTGTATTTGTATTATATTTATGCCGAGATCTTGTATTCATATTATCTGACCTTCTGCGATGTGTCTGAAATGAATCTATCTCTGCTTTCGTGGTTATGTGTTATGTTTGCTTATTGAGATCTGAAGTGACAATGAGTTCAACTTCACGTAGGATTCCTTTGGTTCGTAATTTGACAACTCTGCGATACTCTGGATCTGTTCGATATCGATTATGTAAATGTCATTAAGTTTACTTATGTTATTACAATTTAGTTGTATTTGATTTTGGTTATATACCAAGATTGGTAACTCACCAGTTGTCTTATCCTTATCTGTTCAGGTAGATATCTGACTTGGAATCGGACAACGTAAGGAAGTTCAGATTATCTTGCACTGAGTTAACTATGACGAGATCTATCAGGTTTGAGAACTATTTTGGGCACTCATTTTGGTTTTTACTATATTCATCAATAACTAATAATTTCTACATGCAAAACCGATTTTCAGCATGTTAATGTATCTCCACTAGATTCGATCATAACTTCTAGGCCGGGTTTGGGGCGTTACAGAGATAGTTTAGAGTTTTAATCTGATAAAATAACAAATGGGGAATAATAAATAATAATTAGAAATAAAAAAGATAAATTCTATTAGGATTTGAAAAGGAGTAGTTTGAATTCTAGTTAGGATTTAAAAAGGATTAATTTGAATTTCAAATTAAAATAAGTATTTAAAAAGGTAGTGGAATTTTAATTCTATTTGAATTTTTAAAAGAAAAGATAAAATGTTATTTTAAATTACGATTAGAAGATAAAAGATATATAATTTTAATTTTATAAAAATGTTATAAAATATTTGATTTTGAATTTTTTTTAAAATTCTAACCCCTAATGTTTGGAATGTTACATATGTTAGGGTGACTTTCATTCTAGTTTGCTAAAAAATAAAACAAAACAATTGGAAAGGTGTGGATAAAACCTAAGATCTCTATGGAGTAGACCGTGCTCCTAACCATCAAGACTAAGATTCATTTTTTGGTAAGTTATTACTTCTAACCCTATATATTTCGGGGCGTTAAATATCAAGTGCTAATGATCTATTGTGGAGTAGGTTGAAGCTTCGAAAATGATTTTTTGCTTGTTTAGTTCATTTCCGATGTGCGCTCAAATTCAATAGCAAATATAAAAGGTTTCCCGCTCCCGACGCTACCTAAATATTCAAATTTAACTTCTCAAAGTATTACTATTATTATTCACATTATCAACAGAGATGGTAAAATCTGATTATGTTGATGGAATGTTGAATGTAGAACTACATGTAGTGTAAATTGGAGTATAGACTTAAAATGCAATGTAATGACTTGGAATCTATGTATTTTGTGTGTTGGCTTAATGCATATTTGAAGTTATGTATGTTTGTGTTGATAAACTTGTGGTTTGGCATAATTCTTAAGATTTTGCATACTTGTTTTGGTATAACTCATGCATGTATTAGTAGAAGTACAGGGTAGGAGAGAGGTTGTTCACTAACTTGAGTTGTATCAGTAGTTGCATTTTAACGTATCGGTAGTTTGTATTCTTGTATCGATAGAAGTTGTAGGGTGAGACTTTTAGCTCTCTAGAGTTTTTAGTTTCGGTAGAAGTAAGACTTGTTTTGGTAGAAGAGACACTTGTATCTATCGAATTGACTCTTGTATCGATAGAAGTCTGCACTATTCCTGAACTGTTTATTGACTTGTCAACTACCAATACTTATCCAACAGGTATCGGTAGAACTCTCCAGAAATGTTGGAAATGACCTTTTTGCCCTTGTTGAATTGTGTTTATGATTAAATGACGATATATATAACGTGTGAAGTGCAATTCTTTAATAAATAAAGCTGAATAACATGATGTTAAAGTAAATTATGATAAATGAACAGTAAGACATCGGAACCTTAATCGATGACGATTTTTAGGTTTTTGGTGTTATATTTAATGGTATCAGAGCTTGTGGTTTAGTCGTTTCTCGAACAGTTATGATTGTATTAAATGATTTAATAGTGCATGCCATATGAACCTGAGATTGTGTGATACAGATGAAACCGATCTAAACATAGTTTTTGCAAATAAAAGTAAAGATGCCCGATTCTTAAAGAAAGGAAACCAACAAAGTAAACAGAAATAACTCGACGAGTGATTCCGGGGTTAATCATGGGGCACCTATATTACCGATAACAAAAAGCGAAGCCAAAAACATATTCTTCGGCTTAATGGGACAGTGATTCTCAAAATTTATGCAGAACAATTGTATGGCGCCACCTCCTCTACCCTCAGCTACACAGCCTACTGCCCAACCTGTGACACCTCTTGTAATGCCACCACCTCCTGTTGTACTAGAACAAAGGCGTCGTATTCCAATAGATAGGGTAAGAAAGTATGGGGCAGAAGAATTCTGTGGAAATATAGAAAATGATCCATCTAGAGTTGAGTATTGGTTGGAAAACACTTAAAGGGTACTGAATGAAATGGGTTGTCCGCTTGAAGATTTTGTGAGATGTGCTGTTTCATTACTAAAAGATTAAGCTTATAATTGGTGGGCAATGATTGTAGTAGTGATGTTAGAAAACGAGGTTACTTGGGAATTTTCCAAACAGAGTTTAAAAAGAAATATGTTAGCAAAAGTATTTGGATAAAAAGAAGAAAGAATTCCTAGAGTTGAGATAGGAAACAAGACTGTAGTAGAATATGAACGAGAGTTTATATTTCTCAACAAATATGCACGGGAGATTGTACCTAAAGACGAGGCTATGTGTGTCCAATTTGAGGACAGTTTGAACGATGAAATAAAAATGATAGTAAGTGGTTCAAAAATACGACCATTTGTCGTCTTGGTAGACAGAGAATAGAAAATAGAGGAAGTATACCACCAGAAGAAATAGAGAGAAGGGAGTTTGAGATTTTGGGAAAAAGAATCCTATTAGAACTTTCTTAATGCCACCACCAAAGAAATTCAGAGATAACGAAGTTCGAGGAGTAGTTTCTCCCAGCTTTTTAAGTAAGAGCTAATAAGGATTACCAGAATCCAGATTTCAGAATCGGCCAGCTGACAATGTGGCCAGTGTTCGTAACATGCCAAAATTGGTGTGTGAGCATTATAAAAGAATCCATTTAGGTGAATGTCGGTTGATTAAGGGAACTTGTTTCCAATGTGAAGGTACCGATCACTTCATGCAAAATTATTCGATGAATTCTGAAAAAAGGAAGATCGAAACGTTAACCCTCTAGTGACACCACAGAATTGTAGACGCCTGGGGCAGAATAGCAGTGCAGGTGGAAATCAAAATGAAAACAGAGATAATGTAAAACAGGTCAGAAGCTCGAGCACCTGCAAGGACTTATGCCATTCGAGCTAGAGAAGAGGCTATCGCTTTTGATGTTGTGACTGGTATATTCTATCTTTTTAATGATATTATGTGTGCTTTGATTGACCCGGGATCGACTCATTCATATATTTACATTACCTTAGCTACTGATAAGAAATTGCTTGTTGAGTCGATTGAATTTGATGTGCAAGGCACAAACCTATTGGGTTATAGTGTTATTGTTAACTTGGTATGTCGTAAATGTCCACTGAAAGTTCAGAGTTGTGAATTTTTTGCTGATCTAATGTTATTGTCATTCACCAAGTTAGACGTGATCTTAGGCATGGATTGGTTATCTGAGCACGATGCAGTTGTAAATTGTAAGTAACGACAAATTAGTTTGAAATGCCCGACAGGTGAAGTGATTACAATGGAGTCTGGCAGGTTGAACAGAGAAACCAGAGTGATTTCAGCTATTTCATCATAGAAGATGGTTCGTAGAAACTGTAAAGCATTCCTGGCATACATGGGCTTCGGGAATCGAGTTGAAATAGGTACTAATTGTCAATGAGTATGCAGATGTGTTTCTAGAAGAATGATCGGGTTTGCCACCGACCAGAGAGGTAGAGTTCGGTATTTTTTGTTACCTTGTACCTCTCCGATCTCAATTTCACCATACAGAATGACACCCATCGAGTTGAAATAATTAAAAGCTTAGCTACAAGAATTGTTAGATAGAGGGTTCATACGACTTAGCGTATCACCTTGGGGTGCGCCTGTGTTATTTGTGAAAAAGAAAGATGGATCGATGCGAATGTGTATAGATTACAAGAAACTAAATACAATGAAAATCAAGAATAAGTACCCATTGCCTCGGATAGATGAGTTATTAGATCAACTAAAAGGTGCAACCGTATTCTCTAAGATAGACCTCCAGTAAAACAAGATGCGAGTGAAAGATTTTGATATAATGAAAATTGCATTCAGAACTTGGTATGGTCATTATGAGTTCCTGATTATTTTGTTTGGGTTGACTAACATCCCTGCAACTTTTATGGATTTGATGAACAGAGTATTTCAGCCTCAGTTGGACAGGTTTGTGGTTATGTTTATTGATGACATATTGATTTACTCCAAGATCGAATCAGAGCATACTCAGCATTTGAGAGAGGTATTACGGATTTTACGAGAAAAATAATTGTATGCAAAATTAAGTAAATGTGAATTCTGACTTCAAAAGGTTGGATTCTTAGGACACGTACTATCTTCGAAGGGAATACAGGTTGATCCGAGCAAAGTCTTGACTATTCTCAATTGGAAGGTACCGAAGAATGTCTTCGAAGTACATAGTTTCTTGGGATTAGTAGGTTATTATCATCGGTTCGTGAAAGATTTCTCTATCATAGCTTTGCCGATGACGAAGTTGCTACATAAAAATATCAATTCGTTTGGTCTAATAAGTGCCAACAAAGTTTCGATCAGTTGAAAAAGTTGTTAACTGAAGCTCCGATCCTGACGCAGCTAGAGTCGAGAAAAGAGTTCGTTGTTTACAGTGACTCATCTTTAAGTGGGTTGGGATGCGTTTTGATGCAAGATGAGAAAGTGATAGTTTATGCCTCCCGACAGTTAAAACCTCATGAAGAGAATTATCCGACTCATGATCTGGAGTTAGTTGCTATAGTCTTTACATTAAAGATTTAGCGTCACTACCTTTATGGGGAGAGATGCCATGTGTTTATTGACCATAAGAATTTGAGGTATCTAATGACGTAGAGGGAGTTGAATTTGCGACAGCGTCGATGGTTAGAGCTGTTAAAAGATTATGACCTTGTGATTTTACATGTGTCCGAGATCGTACGACTACACGGAGTACCAGCCTATATTATCTTCGATAGGGATGCACGTTTTACCTCGAGGTTCTAGGGTAAGTTGCATGAAGCTTTAGGAACCAGGCTGGATTTCAGCATTATATATCATCCGCAAACGGATGGTCAATCAGAGAGGGTGATACAAATTCTTGAAGATATGCTACAGTGCTATATACTTGAGTTTGAGGGTAGTTGGGAAAAATATCTGTTGTTGGTAGAATTTGCATATAATAGCAATCAGTCTTGTATTAAAATGGCATCTCTTGAAGTATTATACAGTAGGAAATGCGAAACACCTTTGTTTTGTCAGAGTTGAGTGAGCCTAAGTTAATTGGAACTGACTTGGTTCATAAGACTAAGGACAAGGTGCGGGTAATTCGTGATTGTTTGAAAGCAGCATTTGACTGACAAAAGTCGTACGTAGATCTTAAAAGAAAATATATAGAACTTGTAGTGGAAGACCGAGTTTTCCTGAGAATTTTACCTTGGAAAAAGGTGCTACAGTTTGGCAAAAAAGGAAAGTTAAGTCTGTTGTATATCGAGTCATATGAGGTCATTGAACAAGTTGTTCTTATAGCATATAAGTTGGCTTTACCACTGGAACTAGAAAGATCCATAATGTATTTCATATTTCGATGCTGAGATAGTACAGATCAGATCCTTCCCATGTGATTACACCTATGGAGGTTGAGATTCAGCTGGATTTGTCGTATTCAAAGGAACCGGTTAGAATACTGGCTCGCAAAGTAAAAGAGCTGAGGAACAAGAGAGTACCACCGGTGAAAGTATTGTGAAATCGTCATGGGTTAGAAGAAGCCACTTGGGAGACAGAGGCTTCGATGAGATCATAGTACCCTAACCTATTTACTGGTAAGAAATTTCAAGACGAAATTTCCCTAAGGGGGGAGAGTTGTAACAGCCCGATTTTCAGTGGTTTCGAGACCACAACTCCGATGAGTCAAGACATAAATATTAGTTATTTTCTATTCATGGTATCATGAATGTCATATTAAATTTTGGTTAAGAAATTTTACCGTTTAAATTGTTAATTTAATAAGAATGACTGAATTGTAAAGAGTACAAAGGTAGAGTTCCATTAATTAAGGGCACTAGATGTTAATTGCATAATAAGCTAAAGTCCTTAAAAGGTAAATATGCCATCCTCAATAAGAGTGGACGGTTTTGACTAGGTTGAATGAAAAATCATAAGATTTATTGAGCGTAATTAAGTAAATTATGAGAAAACCTATTTTAGTTAAAATTAAAAGAATTAAACATCATTTTCGTATTCTTCTTTTCATCTTTTTCTTTAAGAAAAACCCTAGAGAACAACCTTACAATCGGCCAAGCTTTGTGTTGAAGATTGACTAAGCAAACTTCGTCCATTTTAGTAATTTTTATGTTTTTGAGTCTGTATAAGCTTAGTCTAGCTAACCCAAAGACTAATTTGTGATTTTGTAAAATGTTAAATATTTTACCATTGTTGAATACGCTTGTTATTTGAATTTTATGAAAGTTTTGAAAGTTTGATTGATAGATTGGTTGATTTTGTTAAATGATTTTGATGACTTTTGGGTTAAGGACCAAATTGATTGAATGATGAAATTGTGTGTACTTGATGTGAAATAGTTGGATTGTAAGGACTTGTATGAGGGATATGAACATTCAACTGATGTGGGTTTAGAAAGAAATAAGTTATTTTGCATGTATAGTGTTTAAGGACTAAAATGAATAAAAGTAAAAAGTTAGGGGTAAAATCATAATTTTACCAAAAAGGATCGAATTATGTTATATGATCTGATTAAGTGTTTTAATGCAAGAAACTGAATGATTTGTGGATGTAGACTACGATCGTGTTATAGATCGCAGAAAAGGGAAATTAGCAGATTAGTCCCTAAGTCTTTCCTCAACTGCAATTCAATCCGGTAAGTTAGTAATGTAAATTTTACTTAATATTTCTTGTATGTATATTGTCAATGTTTAGCAAATCGGAAGAATTTGGCATTGAAGAGATCAAGGATATGAAACGAAAAAGATAGTACGCTTTATGTCGTTGAAAAAGTATCGACACGATGGCTGAGGTACCACATATATTACGAGTCCTTGACAGCTTGTGTGAGCAGCATCGTGATTCAAAAAAAGAGATATGAATCCATGGTATATTTATACAGAATGACCCTAGGGCCCACATGTTGAGCATAGACCTCAACGCGGTGCTTGCACTCAAGTTCCCTGGGTACCAGATATAATATTTGCTCACTGATTGGGGGCAGATTCATAGTTTAGAGAGTTATTCACTGGGCAAAAGTTCTAGAATAAGGCAGACTGTATTTTCCAGCAGGCAGTATATTATGAATGCGTCGATGGAGTACAAAGTCATGAAGTCTACACTGACTTTATATCTTAGGGAATACTTGACGACTGAAGAAGGGTGTAGCTTACGGGTTCGGGATGCATTAATACAAAGGACTCAACCGTGGACAACTTGAAGATTAGAAGGGCCCTATACATGCATGACTGCACGTATGATGCAAGACCACTGCAAACTGGATGTGAAAATAATATGCAATTACGTCATGCCATTGGTAAAAGACATGCCCACCATTACTGTATCGATCCTTATCACCGACATGCAAGCCCAGTTCTAGTGCATGGTGTCGTACAAGAAAGCATAGTGGGTGAAACAAATGGTAATAGAGTAGTTGTACAGTGACTAGGATGTGTCATACAATGAACTTCAAGCGTGGATATCTGCGATACAGGAGTGCATGCTAGGTATCGTGGTTGATTTCCAACATTGCCTTGCAAGGGCCTAGAGGACGAACTATAACCGAGGAGAAGAATTTTTCACCAGTTGTTTTGGACGTTTGATCCATGTGGATGAATCACCTTTGCCATTGTGGAGTCAAAGAACTGTGAATTGTGAGAATTTTTATTGATGAACTTGCGGAAGCATGTTGTCAAGCAAGATAACATTTGCATTATCTCTAATAGATTGAAGGGACTAGTTGTTGCGGTTAGGCATTCTGGGGTTTCATGGAGGTCTGTTTATTGCACCTGCCACATCGAAGTCAACTTCCACTAAGAGTACAAGAACAAAGACTACTAAAAAGAACTCGTGAACATGGATAAAAAATCATGTTTAGAATTTTATTTTTAAATAGTATGAATCACTTTACTAAAAGTAATTCTAACGTGTCATATTAGAATACATACGTAGGGTACAAGCTTGAACCACATCAATTCAGGCATAGGCTGGCCAGGCTTGAGGCTGATATGGTGAGGGTAATCAATCCTTTCTGGCAGTGGTTGGGTAGCATGAAGCCGTGGCAATATGCTCAAAGTTACGATTATAGGTATTGATATGGTCATATGATAACCAACCTCGTAGAGGTGATTAACTCCGTCTTGAAGCGTACACGTCATTTGTCAATTTAAATTGTTCTCAACTATGTTCTACATGTTGGCAACATTGATGCAAAGAATGAAAAAAATGGGTTTGGGCTAGTCTTTTGCAAATATGAAAGGGTTTGGGTAAAATTTCAGGCCTAGATTTTAGGTCGGGGTTGGGCTTGGGCAAGCATAAACTATGTTAATATCATGCTTAGACTCGACCCGATCCATGAACACCTCTAGTTAGATCATCAAAGTCTTGTTTTTAACAATTGATTTTGATTTTTGGTTCTTTTTCTCTTGTTTTTTCTTGAAACAAAAAATGGCAAGAAACCAAGAGCCTAGAGAAGGTTAAAAATGGTGGAATCCAAGTGAAGCAGATGGAGGCGAGACACATTTACGTGGAGGAGGTTAGGAAGGTCAACGCTCGGAGAGCAAGGTTAATTAATGCTGTAACACCCCAAACTCGAAAATCATCATCGATTAGGGTTCTGATGTCTTACTGTTCATTTATCACAATTTATCTTTCACACCATGTTATTCAGCTTTATTTATTAAAGAATTGCACTTCACACGTTATATATATCGTCATTTAATCAGAAACACAATTCAACAAGGGCAAAAAGGTCATTTTCGACATTTTTGTAGACTTTTATCTGTACCTGTTTGACAAGTATCGATAATTGACAAGTCAGTAAACAGTTCAGAAATAGTGTAGACTTCTAACGATACAAGTGTCAATTCTACCGATACAAGTGTCTCTTCTATAAAAACAAGTCTTACTTCTACCGATACTAAAAACTCCAAAGAGCTAAAAGTCTCACCCTGCAACTTCTACCGATACATCAAAACACATAACTACTGATACTTGTAATTCAACTACCGATACAACCCAAGTCAATGAGCAACCTCTCTCCAACCCTATACTTCTACCGATATATGCATGGATTCTACCGAAACAAGTTTGCAGAATCTCAAGAATTATGCCAAACCACAAGTTTATTAGCACAAACATACATAACTTCAAATATGCATTAAGCCAACACACAAAATACGTAGTTTCCAATTCATTACATAGAATTTAAGTCTATACTCTAATTTACATTACATGCATTTCTACATTTAATATTCCATCAACATAATCAGATTTTACCATCTTTATTACAAAAAAACAAAAGATAACATCATCCTAGTACATGCCATAAGATCTAATGATGCAAGAACTACTAACAAACTCCGCGATAGTGTGACTTCGCAGGGATGACGATGATTCGATCTTCAATCAGCAAAACGATCTACAAAACAACAACAACATTTTTGGTAAGCTTCATAGCTTAGTAAGTTCGATAGTTTAAGGAGTTACCACCATTTGTAATAAGCAACAATAGCTCAACCGAGCCAAGATATTTCCATTGTTCTTGAGTTAATTAAAACTTCATTTCCCTGTCTATAACTTTCCGTTACCAATACTCGATGCTGCTCACACGAGCTATAGAGGACTCGTAACATATGCAGTACCCTAGCCATTGGTACGGTGTCTGTCTGTAAAACCCTTCTCCACGCCCTAATTGTCGATATCGTCTGGGACCTCATCCGCATCAGATCACTAAATTCTTCACCATTACGATGAGAATGATCATCATTATTGGACCCTTCTTCACCATCTACATTGGTGCTCATCACCTCTGGATGTATCTTTATCGCATGTAAATATGATGTGTGAATTGTGCAAAGGTGCATGTCAAATCAAGTAATATAGTAGTAAGAAAGTTCGTCTCCACAAGGATTAGATAGGATTAATTCAATTTAGTTATTACTATAAGGAGTATGAACTATGTTTTGGCAAAGATAATAATAGAAATGTGATGTCAAATAAATTGATAATAATGTTTTCAAAATTTAAATCAACCAACTTATCAAATTGCAATGGAAAAGATACTAAGATAAAGTTAGGAGGGTTTACGCTGTTGAATGGGAAGGTCGAGGTTATTAGGAATCTACCCTTAATAAACCAATAATGCCTAGGACAAAATGTAAATAAATTGTTAGCCAGAATAAGATTATAGTCGTGTCTCGAGAGCAAAACTACAGTACTCACCCTAGACATATGTATATATCTTAAATGTGATACCCAACACTAATTTCTCCTTTTTTATTGAACCACTGCTCCTTTTAGTTTATTATGAGTGTTTGTTGAAATGCCACTTAGATAGTTAAATTTTTTTATATTAACTAACCTAACCTTTCGGAAGTGGGTTATGTTTATGAACATGTAATAATTTCGCCTATATTAGAGTATTGTGGATGCAACTTAACAAACACAAATTGAATGAAACAGTAAAATAATTTAGATCAACACTTCAACATTACAGGTAAATTAGAGTATCATCCAATAACCCAACCCAATGAGTTTTTAGCTCATGGGTTCATTAATCAAATCAGAATTCGAAATATCATTCAACATCTTAAACATTTTAATCATTCAAAGAAAAAAAGTAAGAAACAAAGGAAGAACTTTAGGATTCACACTTCGTCGATCCAGCTCTCAATGTTAGTGCAATAATGTCTTGTGTGGATTGAGATGAATGCTTCTTCTTCCTTGCACTCAGCTCTGTTCCCAGCCTCTACCGCTGCCTCTCTTTTCACCTTATATATATAACTCCAGAAAAAGCTCTATATTTTCTCACTGATCCTTCTGGACAGGTTCCTGCAGTGACATCTTTGTGTGCAATCTGAACAACTAATGCAGCAACATTAGTAGTAAAATATGGCAAAATTAAGGAAAACTAGGCCAAGGTCCACTGAGTTAGAAAATGCAATGTACTAAACTAAAAAATGCTAAAATATGTACTAAGGATAACTAAATGGGAACAAATTATCTAATAAATGGGGAGAAATCATATGTTCTTTTTAGTATCATCACTCACGTTTTTTCAGCTCTCCTTTTTCTCCGATTCCTTGTACCTTTTATTGAGCTAGCCAGCACACAATCTATGCTCCCCCTTTTTCAGGTGGATTCTTCTAGTGCATTGTACAATTGGCTAAGATGACATGCTTTGAGTGTTGAATCAGCGGTTTCCTAGAATTGTCGTGGCATTCAAGTTGACAAATTATTCAACCTTTTGCCATGGTAATACTTCACTCCTTGGTTTCTTTTCCTCCTCCTGCATGTCCTACTCAAAACATAAACAACCCATTTCCACTAACAAATAATAGTAACATATAATATCATTTAAGCACATATTAACCTTCAACATGCAATATTCTAAAAATGCAAATAAAATCTACTAAAGTGCAACTAAATTTACTTAAGTACAAACAATTAACCCAATTTAAAGGTCTGAAATATAACTTTTTCAAGAGTTATCAATCTCTAGACGGTGTCTCAAGATAGGGTTGTTTTAGTAACTCCTACCATGGTTTTGATTTTAGAATTTGCAATGTCCCTCCATAGCCTGATTGATCTTCCCATTCGATGTTAAGATCAAACTCAAACACGCGATGTTGACTTATTGGAGGGACATTTTGTATAAGCTTGGGATCGACTAACTTAGTGAATAACTCAACTGGTCGGGGTTCTCGATCCCAACCGGGTAATAAATTGCGATCATAGTGCTCAGGTAATCATCATCTACAAGTTCCATCTCCTCAAATTTCCACAGATCTGAGGGAATTAGAAATTTGTAGAATAATCTTGACATCATCTTCTAACAATGGACAACTATTTTTGCATTGATCTTTCGTTTTAGTTCTTCTAGCATTACAGTCTTATTGAATATCATCCCTACTTTTTGGCGACCTTGAAATACACAACCTTCTTCAGTTGTTTGTATAATTACTCCATCGAAATGAATGTATACCAACAACATTTGGTTATTCATTTTCAACAAAACTTGTTTTCTCTTCACTTGAACATAGATATTTCCTTCTTTTTTTTCTTTTTCTCTTAAACAGTTATAGTAACCAAAACTCAACAATAACCTGGACTAGATGCATATATAGCCTGGTGGTACTGCCACACAGTCTGCTGACACAAAAAAAAAATTTCCCTACAACTAGTGTTGGCAAAGAGAATGTCGACACTAAAAAACAATCTTTTCCAAAAACAAAGAGCTATGGTACTAGCAACGAGAAAGCCGACACAAAAAAAATTATTTTCCTCACACCGGTGCTAGCATGGAGAACGTTGACACCCAAAAAAAAATTATTTTTAAAAAACCCACACCAGTGCTAGCAACAAGAACCCCGACACCTAAAAAATAATCCCCCTAACACAAGTGTCGAAAAAGAGAACGTCGACTCCAAAAATGCAGTGACACGCGTTTTTTAAAATTTGAACCGATTCCGGCAATGTGAACACCGACACCTATTAAAATATTATTTTTATATCCCAGAATACCAGTGTTTTTAATGTATATTCGAAAAAAATACATACTGGTTCCATCGAACATAGTGGTGGCCCTAAAAAAATCATGTTTAATCATCTTGCAATCATTACATGATGATGGAGAGTGGTGCAGGGGGTGAAATGGCCGGCACCAACATGCACTGTAAAAAAGAAGTCATTTTCGTACAAAATTTTACACCTGGATCATTTTTATAAATAATCAATTTTGAAAAAAAAGCCTGCATGGCGTGGTGCATTATTAAAATTTGTCAGTTTGTCTTCATTGAAGTAATTACCATTCGTGTAGAGGTCCAAGAATAAATAACTCTTCAGTAAACAAAGTTTGATCATAAATCATCCCGGATACCTTAATAAGGAATTATATTTGCATTTTAATTATTTAAAATAATATAATAATACATATTTTTTACTTGAGAATATCGCTAAAATAAAAACGAGTAAAAAATAATAATATAAATAAAAATCATGAAGATAAAAAGTAAAATAAAAATAAAAGGATGTGAATCTTATTTTTACTGAATAAACATTAACAACTCATTAAATTAACCATAAAATATAATTTATTTAAAAAATAAAGGGACTAACAACATGTACTAATGTTTTTTTAATGTCAATCATGCCTTATCATTATATTCAATATTTTTGTACGTATTAATGTTTGCTAATGTATGTATCAACAAAATTTCTTCTATATATACATGTTCGCATTGTTCCAATTCATTCTCCATACCAAGTGATAACGATCTATTGAGCAGTAGTTTGAAGCTTCGAAGATGGCTTTTTGCTTGTTGAGTTCATTCCCGATGTGTAGCTTCCCCATACACTCAAAATGGAAAAGCTTCTCATATGATAGGTCAAGCTCCCGTAGGTTAACAGTTTTTTCTGCCTCACAAACTGATGCTACAAAAAAAACTTCAATTGAAGATGCCACCATTACTAGACGATCGGCTAATTATCACCCTTCAATTTGGGATTATGGTTATGTTCAGTCACTCAGAAATGATTTTGTACAAGTATATTTCACATTCTTAGTGCATTTATACGTGGCAGTTGACACCATTTTTGTTTTCCTTTTCCTTTTTTCCTTAATAAAGCTAAATTTGGAGCAAGCTAACAAAAACTTGTTGTGACCTGTGTGTATAGGATGAATCGTACAAGGAACGAGCAAACAAACTGAAGGAAGAAGTGAGGATGATGCTTGGAAATGTGGTGGATCCTTTGGAGAAACTTGAGCTTATAGATGCCTTACAAAGACTTGGCTTGTCCTATTACTTTGAAGCTGAAATAAACCAAACTTTGAAGAATATAAGTACCGATCGTATCGGTACTGCTGCATGGAAGAAAGACAATTTATATGCTACAGCTCTTGAATTTAGATTGCTTAGACAACATGGGTATAAGGTGGATCAAGGTAAAAACAGAAATTAAAAAATCGGATGTATCAATTTTTATATCTAATTTAATGATACTTAACATTGAATCATTTTCATCCACTAGATGTTTTCACCTGCTTCTTGGATGATGTTGGAAACATTAAATCAAGCCTTAATCAGGATTTCAAGGGACTGCTCAACCTGTATGAGGCTTCATACCTCTTATTAGAAGGTGAAACAATGTTGGAGAATGCAAGAGAGTTGGCAGCTAAACTTCTCAAACAATATTTGAAGGAGAACAATGATCAGCAATATCATTGGATGCTTGTGGGCCATGCCTTAGAGCTTCCTCTACATTGGAGGATGCCAAGGTTGGAAGCTAGGTGGTTCATAGACGTGTATGGGAAAAATAAGGACAAAAATCCCATTATCTTAGAGCTTGCCATTTTGGACTACAATATAGTCCAATCTATACACCAGGAAGATCTTAGAAATGCTTCAGCGTAAGTATGCCTACTACATAGTAGTTCAAAATCATCTCGCATATGTTTTAGCACAGGTACGATTTCATTTTTTTTTTTTTGACTTTTATTATTTAGATGGTGGGAGGAACTTGGTCTTGGAAAGAGGTTTAACTTTGCTAGAGATAGGCTTATGGAAAACTTTTTATGGAGTGTGGGAATGATAATTGCTCCTGAGGATGGAAAAAGTAGAATATTTCATACAATGGTCAATGCACTAATAACAGTTATAGATGATGTTTATGATGTTTATGGAACCTTAGATGAGTTGGAGCTCTTCACGGATGTTGTTGAGAGGTTTGCACATCTGACCTTATCTGCTCTTGACAATTCTTACCAATGTTCAATGAGCTTTAATGTATATGTTGGTGTAATTTCAGATGGGATATAAATGCACTACAGAGTCTTCCAGACTATATGAAGATATTTTACCATGCTCTTTACAATTCCGTAAATGAAATGGCTTTCGACACTCTTAAGGAACAAGGGATAGATGTCATTCCCTTCCTCAAGAAACTGGTAGTAAACCAATTTCTAGTCTTTCTCTTGCTTTTCCTCATCAATTCTATCTGATTTGTGTTATTCATTCAGTGGACAGATCTTTGTAAAGCATATTTGGTGGAGGCAAAATGGTATTACATTGGATATAAACCAACCCTACAAGAGTACATCGATAACGCTTGGATTTCTGTAGGGTGTAGTTTAATACTTGCTCATTCCTATTTGGTAACCGATCATATAACGGAAGAGGGATTGCGCAACATCCAAGAAAATTACTCCGATTTAATATATGGGTCTTCCTTAATTATACGATTGACGAATGATTTAGGGACATCCTCGGTGAGCAATATATAGTTGTGAACTTGAAAATTCCATTAATTAATTACTCTAATGTTGATATAATTGCCTTATTTTTTTTTATTTTTGGGCTAGCATGAGCTAAAAAGAGGTGATATTCCTAAATCAGTCCAATGTTATATGTACGAAAGTGGAGTATCTGAAGAAGAAGCTCGTGAGCACATAAGGAAGTTAATTGACGCAACATGGAGAAAGATAAATGAGGATCAAATGGCTAAACTTCCTTTCTCTCGGAAGTTTATTGAAATTAGTAAGAACATTGCTAGAGTATCTTTATTGATGTACCAAAATGGGGATGGCCATGGTATTGAAGATAAGGAAACCAAAGATAGAGTGTTATCATTATTTATCGACCCAATTTCTTTGCCTAAATGATTAAGAACATTGGAATTATTTCCATAGAGGATCAAGAAAAATTGTTTGGTTTTAATGTAATCTATCAAATCAGTGTATGATCTTTAACTATGATTTACAATAAACTGATGGTAGTGTCAAGACTATCCTAGTACATGTTGTTCCCTTTAGCTTTTGATGGTTTATGTTTCTCTTTGTTGTTCTATTTATGACTCTTTTAAGCTTTTGCTTGGAACTCTATTCTTATAAAATGAATGCTACATGTTCTCTAAAAAAATGAGAGGATAGAAACGGAAAATGCCAAATATACTCATGACCCATGACCAAAACAAATTTATTATTATTATGTAATTTTTATTAATTTATTTTTAATAAAAAATAGAATAATTATATATAATTTAAAAATTTTACATAAACTATTAATATAAATGATTTGACTTCAAACTCTTTTAAGTAGCCAATTTAAGCAAGCAAAAAAAAAAAAAAAAAAAAAACTGAACATGTTGAAATTTTTTATTATTCATGTGTTTGTTACTATTTATTAGAAAAAATGATAATGTAGCAACATCTACCATATGTTAAAATCTATTTTTACAACGTTTAACATGCCACATTTCCGCATAGCATTATTACTTTAAAAATGTTTTTTCCTAAAATTTAAATTACAATTTTGATCATTTATCCTTAAAATAAATTCTATTTAGGTCATTCAACTTTGAAAATTTTATAATTTGGTCACTAACTTTCTTATGTGATGGATTCTTTGTTTTGACATTATAAAATTCTCATTTTGGATTAGAATTTCTTGATTGGTTGATGTAGTATATAATAAACACTTAAATATAAGATTTGGATATCAAATATTTCACTAATAAATTTGGATGTCAAATGCATGTGTCATAACATTGCTACACCATCCAATCGTTAGTCTCTAATGATTATGTGACCAAACTTTTTTATGTCTGCCCAAATTTATATTTTTAATAGTTGAATGATTAGCCCAAATTCCCTTTTTTTTGGTAGAAAAAAGACAGCTAAAAGCGATTACAAAACGAAATTAAACAGAAACAAGATTAATCCCGCTACTATATTGATGTAAGAGTGGACAGACTGAAGATGGAGGGTCTCGAAAAAGCTGGATCGTAAAATCATCAGGGGTCATATGTTTAGTCATGAAGTCTGCGACTGTATTAAGATTCCTTTGACATGTCATAGCCGAATCGTCCAATTCCTTCTCAAAGTCTGGTGTAGGAGGCGTATTTCCACTAAGTTACTGTTGATACCTCCACTTAACTGAAGAAAATTAATCAAGAATGCATTATCACTCTCAACCTCAATTCTTCAGCTAAGAATTAGCCCAAACTCCTTAAATCATTAAATAGTTATCAATGTAATTTATACATAAAATAGGGTAAACTTCTTAACTAAAAAATAAGCAATTATAAAATAGTAGCATATGATAAAATAATAAATAATTGATAAATAGTTGTAAATCTTAATAGCATAACACTAGATAATAAAATTGTAGTAAAAAAAAAATACTATAACAGTACATGATAGATATTTGATAGCATAAAAATAAATTATTGATTATATACCATAATTTTTATAATATCAAAGTGTAGTTATTTTTTTAAGATTATAATGTAATATTTAATAGAATAATGTGTTTATATTTTAAAAATTTATTAATTGGGTAAAATTAATGTAAAACTTTTAATAAAATTTTAATCTCACTGTAACCATTATTTTTACACTAACCGCAAGTAAATATACTGTCCATCCAACGGGCTCTAAAGCTAATTAAAATTTAGGTAAACTATACAAATGGTCACTGAATTATGCTCACGTTTCTATTTTAATCATTCAACTTTAATTTTTTTTTTAATTTAGACACTAACGTTCAAATTCTTCCTATTTTGGTAACTCGTCATTAATATAACCTTCCCAATCCGATCTAGACAGTAGACTTGAGTTAGAGAGATCACATTTGCCGCCGAGGTGACTCAATCTTTTTTTTTTTCAAGTCAATTTTCAATACTTAAACCTATATTATGTAAGTGAATATCTCATTTAAAAACTGACACGAGTTTTAGCATTGAAAAATAAGTCCATAATCTACATATATAATAAACTTGTTTAAAATAATTTTAATAAATAAATACCATCTTAATTAGCTAATTCTAAATAAATAGTAAAAATAAAATAATCTTAAATCACTAATGACAGTAAACAAAATTAATAAATAACATGCATCCTAAGTGATATAATAAAAAATAAATGTCTCATACCACGTTTTTAGTAAAATAAGACAATAGTAATAATATTAATAATAAATGGTTGACGAGAACAAGCTGAGGCCCTTCATGCATCAAGTCTGCGCCTATTCCGTTAGCTTATCTAGAAAGATGGGAGAAATGGGGGAGTGAGCATAACACTCTCAGTGGGAGACCCTTTACAATAAATCCAATCAATATTTGAACATATATATCAATAATAATCACATTTACTTAGAAATTCTAATAATTTGATAATTAAGTTTATATCACACTAGATAAGCAAAACAATCAACATTCAAACGAATTCAATGATAGTAACACAATCACAGAGTCATAAAAGCTTTCACGTTGCACATTTATCAATTCGAACGACTCATCATATATTTTATAATGAGGATGCATGGTATGTTCATGCAATAGTCGTATAATGTATCATATGGCATTCAAAAATCCTATCCTTGACTGCTACACACCAAATAGAGAATTTCCCAGAACCCCTCTTCCTTATTACTCCACTTATACTTATAGATGCAGACGTGTTGCCGTATGGCTAAGAATCCACAACCCTTCATAGATAAAAGCTGTCAAAGAAAGTTGTGAATACTCCATATAAAAGTTACAGTTGGAATCTTCTAAGCTGTGAATTCACAGAGGGTGAAGACAAGTTGTCGTACAGTTGAGGATCCACAATTCCTCGCAGATGAAAGCTTTCAAAGGAAATCATGGATGCTTTGTACATATAGTCACAGTTGGAATCTACTTAAGCTATGGGTACACAGTAAACTTATAACTTATAACATATAGTGCATTTATAAGTTGTGATTTTTGAATTTTAATGTAAATTGTCACCAACCTTACTATTCTGAGAACTTGGTTGACCACCCCACGTTCAAGCTTGTTCCAAACACCTACAAGGGTCGATCTTGCTAGAAATTCAACGATCTAATGACTCGAGTTTCAATAACTTGGTGAAGAATAATTAATGAGGACTTAATTGAGTTTTCAAAATCTTTAGGAATATTTTTCAGTAAAACATAAGGGTTTTAAAAGAGCTTTGAGACAAAGAATAATGATAGAAAACTAGGATATATAGAGAGAGAGTTTAGGGTTTCAATTAATATAACAGATAGAGAATTTTAGTAGAATTAGAAAAGGAATAGAATATAAATAAAAAAGGATAAGTTTTAGTAGGATTAGAAAAATATTACTTTGAAATTCTAATTAGGATAGGAAGTTAACAAGGTGATGGAATTCTAGTTAGGATTGTAGTTTTTCCAAAGTATAAAAGCTTTATTGCAATTTACTAAAATTAAGGGCATTTACCGTAATTTTACTAAATTTGAGGACATTTATTGTAATTTTTCAAAAATGGCCAAAATTATACGAAAGCAAAAAGAGAACAAACAAACTCAAACCTAGGTGTGCAAGAGAAGAAGTAAGTATGTTAACCATTAGGATACTACCCAAATCATGTTCTTTATCTATCATATGTAGTTCTTGTACGAACTTGGTTTCCATCCTTAATTGCTTGAAGAACAAAGAAGAAAAATGCAAAGATTGGTGTTTGTACCATAGCTTCGTAAGAATTTTAACAGCTACTTAACCATCAAGTCTAAGACTTATTTTTTGTTTATTTTAGTCACTTAATTATACATATCTATTTTGTGCTCAACTTACCTATTATTTATTAATTTATACTTTTAATCAATTATTTAACTTATTTAACTTTTATAGTTTTTAATATATTCCTATTTTATTTTATAATAATTAATACTCTTAGTCAAGACTTATTATTAATATTTTAATTTATTTTTACTCTTTTTCCAATTAGGTCCTAATTAAAACACATTATATTTTTTAAATTGGACCTTCTAATCAGGTTTTGTTTTAGATTAATACAATAACACCTAATTATTCTAAACTCCTAAATTTCAGGGTGTTATAGTTAAATTGATAACGGTGAGCCTTTTCTAACTGGTATACTAACACATTTAATTCTCAATACTTATACATTCTATCAATTTGAACCTAATACTAAATAATTCAACAAAGTTAACCTTTCACATTTATAAGTTCTACCAATTTGGTCCTTAAACACATATTCATCATTAATCAAAATTATAAAAACAACAAAAAATAAATTGGAAAATGTTTGTAAGGTGTCGCTTTTGGATGAGGAATTGTTTTTTTTTTTTTATTCATTTTTTTTCAGCTGAGAAAATGGGTAGTCTCCTTCCTATTGAAGCGCATTGAGAATTTTTTTTTTTTTTTTTCCATTAGATTGATAAAATCTCATGAAACTGTACTTGAAACGACCAAAGCACATCAAGAACAAAATGTGGACATTGCAAAGGAAAGAAGGGATAAGAAGTTCTTCAAAATCCTCTCAAAGTTGAGTACAAGAAGAACATTGTGCTTATTTTTCCAATTAAAAAACTAGAATAATAATCTTTCATTGCTCTTTTTTTTATCCCCAGTTTATTAGCAAAAAGAAAGTGATGATAGGCGGTGTTTGGAATCATAATGGTTGCTCTTATTGAATAAAGGATCCTTTTTTCGTATTCCTTTAAGGTGTTTTTAGAAAGGAGAGACGTTGAATCCATATATATGGATTAAGGAAGCGGTGGCGAAGGAGCCAGTGGTTCAAACCTTTACCGGCGGAATCGCAGCACTACTCACCAAATTTATAGGTTTGAGACGTAGGAACACTGCCAACCTTTCTTTCTTCTTTTGGTTTTGTTTTCTTCTCTTGAATAAAGAATCTGTTTTGTTTTGTTGGTGAAAATGTGAAGGATGTTCAAGGAATGTCCACACCCAGACAAGAAGAGAAGGTTGCAATTGGGTAGGGAGTTGGGATTGGCACCAGGGCCAACCAAGTTTTGATTTCAAAATAGGACCCAAATGAAGGTTTATCATCATTGCAGTTATGGCCTATGGGGCTTTTTATTTTTTATATTTGTTTCATTCTCCTTTTATTCATACACTTTTTTTTGTTATAATTTTTATCAGGCACAACACGAAAGAACTAATAATTGCACTCATTTGATTTTGAAAAGGAATTAGAAGTAATAAGCTAAAAACAAATCAATTGAAAAGTAATAATTTGCCAATGTGCTTCAACAAGAAGAAGACTACAAATTTTTTCAGTTGGAAAATGAATGAAAAAAAAAATCAATTCCTCACTTAAAAACAATGAGATATTTCCCAATTAGAGTTTCTGTTGTTTTTATAATTTCTATTTATGATGAGGATTAAATTGATAGAATTTATACACGCGAAGGATTAAATTTATTAAATTTTAGAATTATGATCAAATTGATAAAATATGTAAGATTGAGGATTAAATGTATTATTATACCATATACAAAAAGCCTTCCAATTATCAATTTAATGACGGGTGACCAAAATAACAGCGAATACAAATATTAACGCCTAAATTGAAAATATTTAAAGTTGGATGACCGAAACAGGTATGCATATATAGTTGGGTGATCATTTGTATAATCTAACCTCAATTTCTTTAAGAAAATATATTTATAAATTGCAAATAAAATGAAAATAAACTATTAAAGTAAAATAATCTTGAAATCTAAAAAAAAAAAAAGAAAAATTAGATTGTATTGTAACACTTTAGACATATGTTTCCCCTACATAAAAAAATAAGCAATGAAACTTCGAATTTAGTAACAGACATCCAAAAATCATTAGAATGAATCACAAAAGTGTGCAAATTAAACCCATTTTCAAATTGCCGACTTATGTTATGTTTTTCCTCAAGCATTTCATGCATTCATCATTCAAAACATGCCAAAACTTCCAGCATAAGTTCAATTTTCACAATCCTCAACAAAATTAACCAAATAGACATAATCAAAATAATGATTCCACAACTCTTTCATTATCAATAAAAATAATGATTTGCAAATCCAGTCAACCACACGAGTTATCCCATTAAAAACCAATTAAGCTCTACAATATTAATTTTGTACTAAACTTTTAAAGACATTAGAATTACAATGCTTGCAACCATAGAAATCCTTTATTCTTCTTTTTCTCTCTTTTTTGTTCTCTTTTCGACCTAAGCATATTATTTACTTGTCTAGAATGTCAAGCGATCTTTTGACACGAAGTGTAACACCATATGCTCGACATGATCATCAAGTCCAGGTACCAGATGCCACAACTGACTGAATAACTTGACACATTCCTATTCGAATTCGATATATATATAAACAACTTAAACCTTCCAGTTTCTTTCTGAGATATATATACACTTTGCATTAGTTCTAATTTCCTACAACCTGACACACACAATAATTCAACAATTATTTACATTTTACAATACAGATCCGAGTAGACTGAGAAAACTTCAACCTTGAGGCGTGGCCTCAGAGGGTGCCCCTCTATATACATGAATAGCTATCGCGCTCCCTTTAACTCTGGCAGAATCTAGCTTGGTTCCTCTTGATTTATCCGGGTCACTATATAACCTTCATTCAAGCATCAATTTTATAAGTTCAAGAGAACCTAGTGAGCTCTATACATAAAAGTGTATAAGATCCCATACTCTGTACTCTTTGAGATATTTATTGGTGTACTTAGATCCTTGATCTGGCTATCATCGTGATTTCTCATTAGGATCTCACCTCATTAATTTCTCACCCACATCCCAAAATCTCGTATTCAATTACCCTGGCTGGCAACACTCAACGTTACCCAAAACAATGCTGTAAACGCCGGTCCTTACCAGAATACATTCTCTTTTCCTTGGGAAATTGATTCTTACAATATAACCCCCACAACACCAGCTCTTTCAGTTTATTCCTTGAGAGGCTTCATTAGACATGCGACTCCTACATAAGGTTGATCAACAGTATCTTTACCGCTTTTCATGGTCTTGATGAACTTCCGCCTTTCACTAGTCTTGGCGAACTCTATTAGTCATTCAAACTTGAGCTGGCATTTTTTTCCCTGATAACTCTAGTAGGTTTTCACCAAACTTTTGGCTACCTCTTGGTGGACCTACATTTGAAATTTGTGTATTGTTTTAGCAAAATTTTGTATCCACTCAAATAGTGTGGGATCCACACATTCCTTGGCGGACTCGGATTGAACATAATATGTATACTTTCTTATCTAAAGAGCCACTTCCTCTTTCAACCCTATCTAGGATGAGACGTCCCCTTGGCCCCACTCATCACCGCCTTTGGTAGATTCTCTTATTATCCCGATGGTCTCTTCTCCCCAAACACACCAAGCTTATTCTTTCTTGTAGCTTATCACACCAGTCACAACACAAACTCTACTTTATGCCTTGCATCTCCCCTGGTCTACTGATCTAGGGACTTCCCTAGTGTAACTTTGTTTTACGTCTTGACAGACTACTTTGTGCTTAGCGCCCGATGGACTACCTATGTTGCCATGGCTAACCCATGATCTTACACAGTATTTCTCATGCTTACTGTCTTGGCAGACTCTATTGGTTGTCGTAGTTGAGCTATGGTCTTACATATTGTAACCTCATGTTTTATTTCCTGGCAGGCTACCCCATGCTTATGTTGGGAAATGTTTTCATATTGTAGTAAACATGTAATTATTCTATTTATTTGAACGATGAATAAATAAATAAAGTTAATTTCACATTTCACTATTATGTCTTTTGTATTTTTTGTCTTTCATATTGTGCATGCATAGTGAAATTGTGACAAGCAAATATTAAGCTTAATTGTCTAAGTTCAAACTGAAGATAAGTGACTTTGTAATGCTTACATTTCGAGAAAGATAACTTACTTCAATAGATAATCTAAATGAGTTCGTAATCCCGTAAAAAAAATTAAAATGAGCGTTTGATTCACATAATGAGAAGGATTATTATGTCGTCTACAATTCCAATTAGGGAGATGGCTAGTCTTGGCTATCAGAGCAGATGACTCCATGGCTGGAGACATAAATGTATTCATTGGTAGAATGATTCATTGGACTAGACCCAAGATGAATAAATTTTGAATTCGTTTGTGAATTAATTCACTTGTGACGTTAATGGTGTGATTTACCTAAATCTTGAGTTAGTCACTGACCATGCGTATACAACTCATGTGCTTTGATATAAGTGGAGGCTTATGCTCTATAGATGATTGACCCCATAGCCGATATGTTAGGTATATATCTTGTGCATGGCATGGCTTTACTAGTAATAATGGAATTCATAGCTCAATTAAAGTGTTAATAATATCCACTCATTGGCATTGTATGGACTGATAAATATGGTACGTGGCCACAGGTTGCTTGTTCTCGAATGAGCAATTTATTACAATCATTTGTTGATAGTGATTACATTAATCATTAAGAAGACACAATGGTGACAATGAGATAAAATAGGATTATAATTAGTGAACAGATTTAACTCAAAGGAATCAAGGATATCATATGAGGGTAACACACACATGACGAAGTCATTAGAAAAAGTAGTTGGATGAATTGCTTTCGTAAAGAGTATACAATAAGGAGTTTCCAATCATGGTACTTCTTGTGGACTGACTCCATGATTAAGTAATTGCGAATTATTGGAGTGATTCCTCTAGACATAATTGTAATTACTAGAGCCTAATCATATATGTCTGATTGGTCCCTCCACTAGCTCATTAAAAGCTCGATCGAACTACATTGAATCAGAAGAAAATTCTACGACTTTAGAAATAATTTAATTGAGTCGATTTATTCGATATGAAATTAAATTAGGTGATCGTGAGAATTGTTCAACTAGAGATTTTGATTAAAGAATTTTCTTGAAAAATTAATTTGGAAAACTAAGTGATTTTTGGAATATTAATTTTGATAAAGTAAAATTAAATTAATCAAATTAATTAAAATAAATATGATATTTTTAGAAAATAATTTTCAAATTAGACAATTGACTCAATCGGTAATTGAACTTATCATATTAACTATTCTTAAAATAATATTATTTTAATAGTTTAATATAAAATTTAATCTAGTACTTATTTTAATAGTATTTTATTATTTTAATATTAAAGTGATTATCTTAATATTAAATTTAATTTAATATTTATCTTGTAAAAAATATTTTATTATTTTAATAAGATTTAATATTACATTTAATTTAATATTTATCTTGATAAATATTATATTAATTTAATATTAAAGTGATTAAGTTTAATCATAGTTGAACTTTCTAAACTCTCCCTATATAAAGAGAGCCTATAGTTATTATTTTGACACACACTTAAATTCAAGAAGAAGTTGTATAGAGAAAATTCTCTAAAGAGATTATTTTAGAAAATCTCTAGAGATATTTTTTTGATTTTACAACTTGACCCAAAAGTTTAGAGAAATTGTGAGTTACCCCACTGGTAATTTTTATGAAATTTTTCTGATTCGAAGCGAGCCCACACTCGACAGACATGAGCTTGAAGATAGCGAAGAAGGCTACTCGGTCGAAGCGCTCATCCTACATAAAAAATTAGATTGTATTGTAACACTTTAGACATGTGTTTCCCCTACATAAAAAAATAAGCAATGAAACTTCAAATTTAGTAACAGACATCCAAAAATCATTAGAATGAATCACAAAAGTGTGCAAATTAAACCCATTTTCAAAGGGACCAGAATTGCAGAATGTCAAAACTATCTCCTATGTCGCGAGGTATCACGACAACGCTTAAGAAGCTTACTTGAAGGAGTGGACTATCTTCTACATCGCGACACGGCTCCTATGTGTTGTGACATTGACCCCTAGTGTAACACCCAAAACCCGAAACCGTCGCCGGCTAGGGTCCCGATGTCACTCAAATCATCTATCACTGAACTTCTTTTAAAATCATGTCATCCGTTCTTACATTATTAAAGAAATACACCTAATACATCGTAAGTTATCATTTATTTATAAATACAATTCAATAAGGGGAAAAAGGTCACTTCCCAGATTTTTTTTTTGGAGACTTCTACCGATAACTGTTGGACAAGTATCGGTAGTAGTCAAGTTAGAAAGTAATTTGGAAATAGTGCAGAATTCTATTGATACTTGTGATAGTTCTACCAATACAAGTGTAACATCTATCAAAACTAGTTATGCTTCTACCGATACTAAAAACTCCAGAGAGCTATGAAGTCCTACCCTGCAACTTCTACCGATACAAGTATTCTAACTACCAATACAAACATGCACAGAACTACCGAAACTTAAAATGCAACTACTGATACAACCTGAGTCAGTAAACAATCTCTCTCCTTCCCTGTACTTGTACCGATACATACAGGAGTTCTACCAAAACAAATATGTAGAATTCTCAAATTTATACAAGTTCATCTACAAAACTTCATTCATAGACATAAGGTGCAATGAATAACACATTTGTGTTTAAATACAACACTTAGCATACATTTAAGTACTAGATTTCATATACAAAATAGATCAAGCATTCAAAATTCATCATTTAATCAAGGTTCTATAAGTATCATAGTCTCAAAATAAGCATATACAAAATATAACATCATCCTAGTACATGTCATATGACTAAGCGATGTAAGAACTACTGAACCAACTCCTGGATAGTATGATGTCTTCTAGGTAATTCGATCTTCAACCAGCCAAAATGAAATCTACAAAACAACCATAATTAACATGTAAGCTTTCTAGCTTAGTAAGTTCTTATGCAGTGAATCATTACTCAACATTTAGCATTGTAACAACAATTAACATCAGAATGCAGAATTTCCTCTTCAATCAATCTTATGCTCTATCAAGTCATAGGTCTTCCTTTAATCATATTCTCATTCTCATCCTGAGACATGAGTCTTCCTTTAATCATAATCTCATTCTCATCTCGAGACATGAGTCTTCCTTTAATCATATTTTCATGCTCATTCCGCGTCACGAGTCTTCCATTTATACAAATTCTCATGCTCAACCCGAGACATGAGTCTTCCTTTTTATACATCAAATGTTTCAAGTACATCCTCATTAGGTAATAATCAGTAGTTCAAATAAGAAATCTAAAAAATGAACTTACGGGATGAAATTGCAATTCAGGTGAAACTTTAGGGACTATTCAATGATTTCCCCTTTTCGTGATTTGTGACCAGATCTTGATCTATCAAAAAATAATCAATTTTCCCATTAAATCATATAATTTAATCAATTTACACATATAAGTCATTTTCAAAAAAAATTATGAAATTACCCCTAAGCTTTGCATTTCTATTCAATTTAGTCCTTTAACTTAAACATGCAAAATAATCATTTCCAATTCAACTCATGCTAGCCGAATACACAAGGGTACTTCCAAACCATCATAAAGCTCATTCATCAATGGAAAAGTATTTAACATTTGACAGATTCACAAATTAGTCCTTGGATTAGCTAGATTAAGCTAATACGGGCTCATAAACATAAAAATTACTAAAAACGGACAAGATTTCACTCACCAAACTCAGCTCAAAGCTTGATCGAATGTAGCTTGGTGTTCTCCTAGGGTTTTTGGTTAGCGGAAGAAGATGAAAGAAAATAAAAATGATTTTCTAACCCTTTTTAGTTTAATTACTTAATGTTTATGTAATTTACCTTTTTACCCTTTAGATAATCACATAAATTTCTATTTAAAATAGGCAAAACTATCCACTTATTCTATAAATGTTCTAGTTACCATTTAGGTGCCCTAACTAACCTTCCAATTGTCACATAATACCTTTAATCAATGAAATTCAACTTTTACACCTTTAACGATTTAATCCTCTTTACTTAATTAACCATCTAAATGATTAAATTTCTTAATCAAAATTTAATACGATGCTAATGAAATCATAAATATTGAATAAATAAAATTAAGACTCAACTTGTTAGAGTTGTGGTCTCGAAACCACTATTTTTGACACTACTAAAAATAGGGCTGTTACACCTGGACACGAATTTCACATCAAATGAAGTGCTTTTGGGTTTTTACAAAGCCACTTAAACTCGAGGAACGGTAGCTAACCTAGTATGGAGGAAAACTGTCATCCAAGACTATAAATAGGACCTCTAGCACTAGGGTTTTACACACCATTCATTAGATCTTAGTTTTTAGCTTTGTTTTAGATTTCCGTTTGAAACGACATTGTAGAAACTCACATAAATGTTCGAGAAAATTTTCCCGATAGATTGCTAATACAATTTTTAGTTTCTTTTTCAGTCTCTTCTTCAATTATATGTTTTCATATATTGTTTTAATGATGATTAAAGAAACCATGAGGAACTAATTTCATTTTGGGGAATTAGGGAGTGACCGTATGAATAATTAATTACTGTTTTGTAAAGATTTTACCTTTCGGATAAACTATTTGGGAAAGGAAGAACATCGAACAAGCACTAAGCCTAACAACCTTAGAAAGTCATCTAGGTGGGAATAAACCCAAAATTGGTATTGCTGTGAACATCTTTTCCCCAAATTGGTTTAGATTGTGACATCTAGCGATAAGTAATCTTTATCGACTTGCTATGCTAGCGGAAGATCGAGAGATCCAACTAGGGTAGTGACTAGTTGATTGGAGGAAAATCTCCAAAAATCAACAATTGAAGAACTCATACGAAAACGACCTAATCTCTCCAAAGTCATTTATAAGAATCTCTACATCTCAGCCATTTTTCTTTTATTTTCTATTTTTATTTTCTCTTTTATTTTATGCTCTTTAAAACCAACTCTTTTATTCCTCTTCTTATTATAAATCCCTAAAGTAAGTACTAATTAATTTTATTCTTTGCAGGGATTTAATTTACTATCGCCTTACACCTCTTTTGGGTACGATCCTCAGAATACCACCAAGTGTTCCATTGTAACACATTATATTTACAACCTAGCCCGTATACTTGCGAAAAGCCTAAATCTACTCCGAACGGGAGTACGTTCAAGGGTGGTCACCCCCGCGCAACAACTGCTATACTCTTGCACTCGAAAAGTTTCCATGTTTTGGGAATATAATTCTGCATTCATTGACCTCACCCTTTGAGCGTTGACCTTCCTAACCTCCTCCACATAAATGTGTCCCACCTCAATGTGCTTCACTTGGATTCCACCATTTTTAACCTCCTCTAGGCTCTTGGTTCTTGCCATTTTTAGTTCATAGAAAAAACAAGAGAAAATGAACCAAAAATCGAGATCAATTGTTAAAAACAAGACTTTGATGATCTAACTAAAGGTGCTCATGGATCGGGTCGAATCAAGTCTAAGTATGATATTAACATACTTTATGCTTGCCCAAGCTCAGCCCGACCCAAAATCTAGGCTTAAAATTTTACCTAAACCCGTCCATATTTTCAAAAGACTAGCCTAGGCCCATTTTTGCCATTCTTTGCATCAATGTTACCAGCCTATAGAACGTAGCTGAGAAAACAATTGAAATAAACAAATGAAGTGTACGCTTCAAGACAGAGTTAATCGCCTCTACGAGTTCGGTCGTCATATGACCATATCGATACCTATCATCATAACTATTAACTTATTGCCATGACTCCATGCTACCCAACCACTGCCAGAAAGGATTCATTACCCCTACCATATCAGCCTCAAGCCTGGCCAGCCTATGCTTGGATTGATGTGGTTCAAGCTTGTACCTTACATATGTATTCTAATATGACATGTTAGAATTACTTTTAGTAAAGTGAATCAAACTATTAAAAAATAAAATTCTAAACGTGATTTTTTAGCCATGTTCACGAGTTCTTTGTAGCAGTCTTTATTCTTATACTCTTAGTGGAAGTTGACAGTGATGTGGTAGGTACAATAAACGAACCTCCACGAAACCCCAGAATGCCTAACCACATTAACTAGTCCCTTCGATCTATTAGAGATAATGCAAATGTTGTCTTGCCTGACAACATGCTTCCACAAGTTCATCAAGAAAAATTCTCACAATTCAAAGTTCTTCGACTCCACAATGGACAAGGCAATTCGTCCACATGCATCGAACGTCCAAAACAACTGGTGGAAAATTCTTCTCGTCAATTGTAGTTCATCCTCTAGACCCTTGCAAGGCAGTGTTTGGAAATCAACCACGATACCTGGCATGCACTCTTACATCGCAGATATCCACGCATGAAGTTCATTGTATGACACATCCTAGTCACCATACAACTGCTCTATTATCATCTGTTTCACCCACCATGCTTTCTTTTATGACACCATGCACTAGAATCGAGCTTGCATGTCGGCAATAAGGATCGATACAATAATGGTGGGCATGTATTTTACCAGTGGCATGACTTAGTTGCATATTGTTCTCGCATTCAATTTGCGGTGGTCTTGCATCATATGTGTAGTCGTGCATGTATAAGGCCCTTCTAATCTTTGAATTGTCCATGGTTGAGTCCTTTGTATTAATGCATCTCGCATCAGTTGCACCCTTCTTTAGTCGTCTAATATTCCCTAAGATATAAAGTCAATGTAAACTTTGTGACTTTTTATTCCATCGACACCTTCATGATATACTGCTTGCTGGAAAATACATAGTTTGCCTTATTCTCAAACTTATGCCCAGTGAACAACTCTCTAAACTATGAATCTGCCCCCAATCAATGAGCAGATATTATATTTGGTACTTAGGGAACTCAGGTGCAAGTAGCGCGTCGAGGTCTATGCTCAACATGTAGGCCCTACGGTCATTCTGTATAAATATACCGTGACTCAAGTTCCCAACCAAAAGGAAGTGTACATCTTGACCCTTCTCCACACCCTAATTTTTTATATTATCCGGGACCTTTTCCGCATCAGAGTCACTAAATTCTTTACCATTATGATGAGAATGATCATCATTATTGGACCCTTCTTCACCATTTACATTAGTGCTCATCACCTCTAGATATATCTCTGTCGCGTGTAAATATGATGCACGAATTGTGCAAGTGTACACATCGGATCAAGTAATATAATGGTAAGAAAGATCGTCTCTACAGGGATTGGATATGATTAATTTGATTTAGTTAATATTATAAGGAGTATGAACTATGTTATGACAAAGATAATGATAGAAATGTGATGTCAAATAAATTGATAATAATGTTTTCAAAATTTAAATCGACCAACTTATCAAATTGCAACGAAAAAGATATTGAGATAAAGTTAAGAGGGTTTACGCTATTGAATGGGAAGGTCGGGGTTACTAAGAATCTACACTTAATAAACCAATAATGCCTAAGAAAAATCTAAATCAATTTACTTCTCAGAATAAATCTATATTGGTTTGCTTCTTTCGAGAGAAAAACCTCAGGATACCTCACCCTAAGCATTATAAGTTTATATGCTTCAGATGTGATACTCAACACTAATTTCTCTTCATTTTGTGTGAACGCTGCTCTATTTCTAGAGTTTACTATGAGTATTTTATCAAACGCCCACTTGCATCATCCAATTTTTATCTAACCTAACCTTTTCAGAATTTGATTATGTTTATGAACATGCCATACATTTACCTATATCTAGAGTCTGCATGCATGCAACTCAACAAACACAAATTGAATGAAACAGTAAAATAATTTAGATCAACGCTTCAACATTAAAGGCAAATTAAAGTATCATCTAGTAACCCAACTCAATGAGTTTTTAGCACATGGGTTGATTAATCAAATCAGAATTCAAAATATTGTTCAACATCTCAAACATTTTAATCATTCAAAGAAACAAAGGCAGAACTTCAGGATTCACGCTTTGTTGATCCATCTCTTAACGTTAATACAGTAATGTCTTGTGTGAATTGAGATGACTGCTTCTTCTTTCTCGCACTCAGCTCCATTCCCAGCCTCTACAGCTGCCTCTCTTTTCACCTCAAATCTAAACCTCTAGAAAGAGCATTATATTTTCTCACGTTGTTTTAGCTCTCCTTTTTCTTTGGTTCCTTGTACCTTTTATTAAGGTAGTCAGCACACAATATATGCTCCCCCTATTTCAGGTGGATTCTTCTAGTGCATTGTACACCTGGCTAAGATGACATGCTTTGAGTGCTGAATCAATGATTTCCTAAAACTGTCATGGAATTCAAGTTGACAAATTATTCAACCTCTTGCCACGGTAATACTTCACTCCTTAGTTTCTTTTCCTCTTCCTGCACCTGCTACTCAAAACACAAACAACCTATTTCCACCAAAAAATAATAGTAACATATAATATCATTTAAGCACATATTAAGCTCCAACATGCAATATTCTAAAAATACAAATAAAATCTCCTAAAGTGCAACTAAATTCACTTAAGTACAAATAATTATCCCAGTTTAAAGGTTTGAAATATAACTCTTTTCACGAGTTATCAATCTCTAGACGTGGTCCCAAGATAGGGTTATTTCATAAACTTTCACCATAGTTTTGATTTCAGGAATTTGTGATGTCCCTCCAAAGCCTGATTGATCTTTCCATCCGACATTAAGATCAAACTCAAACTCGCGATGTTGACTTATTGGAGGGACAATTTGAATAGGCTTGGGATCAACTATCTCAGTGAATAACTCAACTGGTCGGGGCTGTCGATCCCAACCGGGTAATAAATTATGATCATAGTGTCCAGGTAATCAGCATAAGTTCCATCTCCTCAAATTTCCACGGATCTGAGGAAACTAGAAATTTGTAGAATAATCTTAACATCACCTTCCCACAATGGACAACTATTTTTGCACTGATGTTTCATTTAAGTTCTTCTATCATTATTATTGAATATCATCCCTACTTTTTGGCAACCTTGAAATACACAACCTTCTTCAGTTGTTTGTATAATTACTCCATTGAAATGAACGTATACCAAAAACATTTGGTTATTCATCTTCAACAAAATTTGTTTTCTCTTCACTTGAATATAGATATTTCCTTGTTTTTTTTCTTTCTCTCTTAAACAGTTAAAGCAAGCAAAACTCAACAAAAACCTAGACCGAATGCATATGGTGGTACTGCCACACAGTCTGCCGACACAAATTAATTTTCGAGCCCACCTTTCTCCGACATCGGCAACCTTCCGTCCAATATGTCGTTCGTCGTAGGCTGTCTCTCTCCATTCCCTCCTTACGTCCATGCTTTTTGGCTCATCAAAATTTTCATTCTCGCCTAAATACTCCCGATTTCCAGAGAGTTTTTTCCCCTTAGTTCTTAACTTAAAATTAATTCCTCCGACTAGCTTCAATTCTGCTTTTAATGCCAAAGGAAAAGGTTGCTCATCCTTCAGTACTTCCTTCATCTTAATAGGGATATCCATACAGCTTGACAATGTGTGCCCAAGAACACCACAACCAAAGCAAAGGCTTGGTAAATTTTCATATTTAAAGGGGAGCCACTTTTGATCCTCTATACCAACTTCTATGAAGATACCCCTACGAAGAGGCTTTTGCACATTTTACAACTTTTAGTCGACAATAATCACCTTTAATTTTAGTTTGATTCGAACCTCCGAACATGGATCCTACCGCCGACATTAAATCCTCCTTGTTGCATTCAGGAGAGCAATGCCTTACTTTTATCCAGAAAGGTGACATGACTAACCGAATCTTGCTTCTTTTTATTGGAGCGGTGAGCCTTTCAAACAAAACAACTTGTTTGTGAAACAACCAGGGTCTCCTTGCTAGAATCAATTCAAGATCTTCCTCCTCCTCAAACCATATTGAAAATAAGTTTTGCCCTAGTGATTGGATTTCAAACTTTTTCCTAGTTTTCCATATACTCGTCATCTGTGCCTTAAAGCTATCCGGGTTGTAGAGTTTTTTAGTCCATACAAAGCATATCAACATTGATTTTGTTCCCGGGAGAACCATTGAACTTTTCACTAATAATCGAATCCATTCTTCTTCCAACAGCGCAATCCCTCTTTCCATCCTGTCAATCGTCTTTGAATTTCCTCTTCTTGTAGTCATCATCGCTCGCGCCCTACAACTCAACCACAAGATTAAACTGTTCCTCTGAGAAACTTTGGGAGAGAGTACTCTTGACCTTTTCTTTCGAATTATAATGTAATATTTAATAGATTAATGTGTTTAGATTTAAAAATTTATTAATTGGATAAAATTAATGTAAAACTTTTAATAAAATTAATAAGTGTTTAAATTATATTAGGTTAATTCTAAAAAATCACTTTTTAGGCATCCAATAATAACGTGTCACTTTATATTTTTTAAAGGAATTTCTAATCAATATACACTTTATAACATTAGATTAATTCTCCTTAACAATATTTAAATCTTAATTAGTGTTAATTAATCAATCAGATAAATTAGAGTAAAATTTTTAATAAAATTAATAAATAGTAATAGTAAATTAAGGTTTATGAGCTTTTTTTTCAATTAAATTTATTATTTATGATATGATGGGTTAGAATTTAGAATTTTAAGATTTATAATTTGGGGAAAGGGTTAGATTAGGATATAAGCACGGAATGGCTCTAGAGTTTAGGGTTTTACACTTTAGTATAAAAATAAATTAATTTTATTAATTTTAATGTTAAAAATAGTAATAAAAGTCAATTTGATGTTTCGGATGTATTATATTGTTCACGCACCCTACAAAAATATAAGGTGGCATTTAATTATTGGGTGCTTAAAATGTGAATTTTTAGTATCATCCTAATTTAAGTTAAACTCATAATAAAAAAATATTTTAATTAAGAAATTGACAAAAAGAAAACTAACAAAAAAAGTCTAAATCTGTAACGATCTGAAGGTTAATTGTGTTGAAAATTATGGTTTTGAAATCTTGGTTTTGTAAATCGAGCCCGTATATATTTTTATTAAATTCTTACGGATCTATGTTAGAAATGAATTGAAATTTGGATAAATAATTTTAATGGATTAGTGATAAATTATGGTACAAGGACTAAATCGCAAAAATTGTAAAAGTTAATTTTATTAATTTCTAATATTTATGAAGTTTAAATATTAATGGTCGGAGGAATAAAATGGAAACTGGACCCTCCTAGGTTTCAATGGACGGCAATTGCATGATGTATGGTGGAATTTTAGTTAGATTTTATATGTTATAATAAGATTTAAGTTAGTAAATGTAGTTTCTCTTCTTCCTTAACCGATTCCACCATTGAAGAAATGGGGGAGAAGCTTCAAATTTTCTTCACACATTCGGCCCTTGAATGTGGAGGAATATAAGGTATGCTTTTCATAATTTTTTATGTTTTTGATATCGTTGTAGCTCAGTTTAGCTAACCCGTGTATTTATTTTCAAAATTGTTAAAAGTTTAGAAAAGTTACCATTGAAGAATGCTTGAGATTTTGATGTTTAATGGTTTGTTTCAAAGCTTAGTATTAGAAAAAGACTAAATTGTGAAGTAATTGGTAGTTTTGTACAATAGGGACTAAGATGTGAATATTTCAAAAATTGGTGTGTAAATTCTGTAATTTTTATAGTAGATTAGATTAGAAGGGTATAATTGAAATCAAATTGAAAAATGAAGTTCAATTTTGGAAATTATGCTAGTCTCGATTTTAGGAACTAAATTGAATAGCTTGAAAAAGTTATATAAATTTGTAATTGAGTGTATATTTGATTGTGTATTGATGAATTGTTGTGTTGTGTTAATCCGTAGTTAACATCAACTCAGATTCTTCTAAAAAAAAGGAAAAGACAAAGTCGTCGATGAATAGCTCGAAAATTTTGATTTGTCTCTATAATCCAAACTACTTTGAATTATTGCATTATGAATTGTTTTTTATTGGTAAGATCATAAGGTGAGCTGGTGTTGATAAAAAAAAATTAGTTGAATTGATTCAATTTGGATTAATTGATATTATAAGGACTAATTTGAATAAATGTGAAAATATTGTATATCGTTATAAATGAGAAATTGAAGCTATATTGTAATGAATAATATTGTCACGTGTATGAATCAATGTCTTGATAATGAGATTGTGGTATGAACTGAGATATTGAATAATAAATGGAAATGAGAAATTGATACTTTATTAATTGTTCGGGTTAAGTCGATTATAGTTGATATGCGATATGATAGGAAAAGTTTAAGGTTATTTCGATTACGTGTCGATGAAGAATTGAGTGTCAAATTACTTCGATTACAGGCATGAGAAAGAAGCTTGGGAAGGTTCGGGTATGGGTTCTCAAGTTTCTCTTCTACTTCGGATGGTGGAAGGTCGAAGAAAGCATGAAAATGGTTTAACATCTTTTATTAATTAACATATAAATTATTTAATTAATAACTTAATATTTAATTCACCAAATTAAAACACATGACCGTCTAGAACTCAACAAGTGGCTCCAGTGGAAAAAAGGATGTTGTTCATTTTAGGAGTCTCGGATTCGAGTACTTATGTGTGCAAGGTGTGTTTACGTTGTCAATGGATTAAAAAACTATGAACAGATACTACCATGTAATTGTATCAGTATAGTAAAAAAAACACATGGTCGTCAACCATCATATAAAATTGGTTTAATTGTCACCTTAGACCTTAATTATTACTATTTAAAGTCTTTTAGCTAATAAAACTAATACCGATTAACTTTTATAGTTCTTGCGATTTAGTCATTTTTCTTTAATTAATTATCAATTCATCAAAATTACCAAGCCAAACTTCAATCCACTTATACAAAAACTTTGTAAATATTTAAGAAAAATAATTATGAGCTCAATTTTTGAAAATGAGATCCTGATGCCTTATTTTCCAAAATCATTGACTTTCAAAACACATAACTTGTACCTTGACTGATTAATCAATTAATAAAATATATCAGATAAAAAATCAGCATAATACTATATTTGCCTCATCAATATTAATTACTAAAATTTACGAATTCATTCGTCTGAATTGTGATCTTAAAATCATTATTTTTTATACCACTAAAAAACATGCTATTATAGTTTTTCCTCAAGCATTTCATGCATTCATCATTCAAAACATGCTAAACCCTCTAGCTTAAGTTCAATTTTCACAATCCTTAACCAAATTAAGCAAATAGACATAATTAAAATAAAGATTCCACAACTCTTTCATTATCAACAAACACAATGATTTGCAAATCCATTTAACCACACCAGTCATCACATTAAAACCCAATTAAGCTCTACAATGTTATTTTTTACTAAACTTTTAAAATCATCTGAATCAAACAATGTTCGCATCCATAAACAATCCTTTATTCTTAACTTCTTCTTTTTCTCTTTTTTTTTTTTTGTTTTTTTTTTCCGACCTAAGCATATTATTTACTTTTCTAGAGTGTCACTCGATCTTTTGACACGAAGAAAAATGACAACCCAAACACCCCACCTTAATTACTCACCTAGTCACAACTCTAGATGACTATTATATCTACTCAAAATTGTTACGATCAAGGGAGCAAAGGAATAACTTAGAATATCACTCGATTTTAATATGCAAAGATAGATGACAACCCAACACCTAGCTTCAATTATTATTATTTTTATTTAAAATTTTATTTTTATCAAGAATCCTACTCAATTCTAACTTTATATTTTAACTATGTAATTTATTATTATATTTTTCATTAATGCTTTGTTATTACTAAAAGATAATTTAATTAAATTGTATAATTATTCAGTGTCTTAGCTTAATAGGGAGATTGTCACACAACTAAAATATTTCAGGATTATCACGAAATTCTTATCTTTTAAGCTTTTAATTTATCAATTGAATTTTGATTTTAAGTTCTATTATTAAATTTTAAACTATTTGGAGATTTGTGTAAATCGTTGCTCAAGTGTCGATTTAGTGAATAGCTAAGTAACTTGGTATTCCTGAAAATTAATCTATAATGTTATATATTATTTATGAAAAAATATGATATTTTTATCCCTGTTTATACTAGAATATCTTTAAAATTTGTAACATATATGTTTGAATTATCTAAATATTATCATTCTTGTACTTAGAATTTATCATTGGATTATTTTTGAATAATTTTTTTTTGTTTAATTATGTTTTGGTGTATATAAAATATTTGGAGAAAGTATGCTATTGAATTATATTTTTTGTATTTGGAATATGTTTTATGACAAGGCAATATAGTTTTCATGTTTTTTTTTAGGTGAATTGCGATAATAAGACAAAGCCCGAACAACAAACGCGATTAACGTGATTCGAGCCTAGACCACACTTGAGGCGACGAACACCCTTAACCATCAAGTCATCACATGGGGTTCAATTTTCATGTTATTTAATTTGCTCTTGATATACTAGGTTCCAACTCTGTCAATGGGGGTTAAATGTTAGTTATGTCTACATGTATTCTATGCTCCTATGGTTTTTGTTTCGACTCATTACCATTGAGGTTAATTTGCCGCCAGATTAAAGGGTGATCTAGCTGGTAAAAATAGAGATGATTTTTATCTATTTAAATATTTAAAATTTACAACAATTGGTTGATTTAGAGAGGGAGATATGTGATAAGAAACGACGGTTGGGCAATTTGAAAATTTGCAGTCAGCAAGTATCAATGATATGCAAGCTCATGAGGCTTATATTAGAGTTAAGGGTGAGCTTAATGGAATGTTGGAGCAAGAAGAGGTTAAATGGAAACAGAGGGCCAAAGCTTTTTGGCTTAGATAGGGAGATTCGAATTCTAAATTCTTTCATTTTCATGCTAATGCACGTAAGAACAGTCGTATTGTGGCTCTTAGCAACGACAGTGAAGGGATGGGGCGTTCGGTCAATGACTATTTCCGAGCTTTGTATCGAGATGAGGGATCATGTTACGAGTCGGTTATTCAGTTCGTGGAACGAGAAGTGACAGATAGGGATGATGAGATGTCAGCCCTGTTTGAACATGACAGATAGGGATAATGGACCTGATAGGATGAATCCTGCTTTTTTCGAGAAATTCCAGAACATTATTGGGGATGGATGACATTGTTAAAGCTTGTACTCGTTGGTTACATGTAGGCTCTTTTCCGCAAACTCTGTAAAATATTCTTATTGTTCTTATCCCAATGATTTACGCTCTATTGCACTTTGTACTGTTTTATATAAGATTGTTGCTGAAGTACTCACTAATAGATTGAAAAATGTCGTACCTCATGTGGTTTTTGAAAATCAGTTACAGAGATTGATTACTGACAATCTTTTAGTTGCCTTTTGAGTTAATCAACAATATGAAAAGACAAATAAGGAGGTCGGGTAGTAAAATGGCTTTAAAATTAATATCAACAAGGCTTGACAGAACTCATTGGGGTTCTTTATAAGTTATGATGGGTGCTTTTGGGTTTAGTCAGAGTTGTATCGATTTAATTATGATGCGCGTTGCGGATGTCAATTACTCTGTTCTTTTAAATGATGGCGAAGTCCAGCCTATAATTCTGCGGGGAGGACTTAATCAGAGTAATCCATTATCTCTGCATCTGCTCATCTTGTATGTAGAGGGTTTCTCTTGTCTGTTTAAAGATGCGATGGATCGAGGGATTGTTACTGAAGGTAAAGTCTGTCATCATGGTCCTATGATTTCCCACTTGCTTTTTGCGGGTGATTCGTTTTTTTTTTTTTGACGCTTCGGATGCCAAGTGTAGAGCTATAAAGAAAATTTTGAACAAGTGTTGCGAAGTGGCCATCCATGCATTGGTGAACCCAACTTCTACATAACTGCGAGCTCACTTAAACATGCAAGCTCTACTAAAGATGCGAGCTCAACCAAATATATGAGCTCACCAATAGTGCGAGCTTACCAAACCTGAGAAGACACTAAAGGTGCGAGCTCTATCAAGAGAATCCATACCTGCAAGCTTATTACTCTGCAAGTTGCCAACTTACCAACTTGCACTGAAACAATGAAAATTTTTTATAAGACATTTTGGTTACTGATGAGACTAAAATCAGCCAATGAAGAAGCAAGTTGTATGAATCAAGTTCCAAGATTAGTCAAGCTGTAATTATTTTATTATTATTCTTAACCTATATAAAGCATAAATGTTCATGTAAAATATATATGGGAATGAAAAATTAGAAGTTTATAATCCATATACTTCTCTGTTATGTTCTATTGCTTTCTATCTCAATACATTCTTTCGTAAAAAATCCAACAAGAAGTACGAGCAAGCAATAAATTTTAATAAAATTGAGATTTTTTTAGTTCGAATATTGATCAGAGTCATGGACTAAGGCTTTCCGACATTTTGGGGGTTTACTTGCCACTTAATCATAGGAGATATTTGGGACTACCTCCTCTTGTGGGTCGAAGTAAGAAAGCAATTTTTTTCAAGTCATAGAGATAAGTCGTGGCAACAAGTTCAGAATTTGCATAACAAGTTTTTGTCTCGGGCTAATAAAGGGTGTTACTCAAGTTGGTGGCTTAAGCAATCTTTGCTTATACCATGAGTGTTTTCTTGTTGCCAATCTCATTGTGTGAGAAATTGCAAAGGATACTGAACTCCTTTTGGTGTGGTTTAAAATGTGGTGGAGGGCATCAAATTCATTGGTTTATGTTGCGAAGTGGCCATTTCTGCAGTGGCGAACTCTTCCTACGAAGCTGTATATTTCCCTCATGGAGACTCTAATTTGAGCTTTACTTGAAAGAGTATATTTAAAGCTGAAGAGTTGTTGAGTAAAGGGCTAAGATGGTGTGTTGGGTCCGACCAAAATATTCTAGCCTACAAAGATCCATGGATGCAAGTAACTAGGCGTTGCGAGTTTGTGATTTGATGGTGGAGAGTGATACGTGGGATGTTCAAAAGGCCCAGGATAGGTTTGTTGTTGATGATGTTGAGGATATTCTTAAAATCCCGATCACGTCTAGAGGGAGGGAGGATAAACTGTTGTAGCATTTTGGTAAAAAGGGAATGTACCGGGTTGAATCTGCCTATCATGTAGTAAGTTATCTTTATGGAAGTATGTTAGAGGATATCATGACAGATAATTGGAGGCTCTTGTGGCACTTACGTGTTCCACAAAAGGTTGAGGAATTTATGTGGAGGGCCCTGTGGGATGTTGATACGATTCTACCTTTGCAGACCTATTCCACGAGAAAGTGGAAAGCAAAAGCACGTGACAAGGAGCAGATAGTGGAAGACCAACTCTAGCTTTCTCAACTACTTGGCTTACATGTTTCCCACTATTTACACGGCCCTAAAGAGGAATTACAACTCCCTCTTTAATTGCCAGACGTCTCCCACAAATATTAGGTTGTTTTTTAGGGATTTAGTTTTATTTTCCAACAATAAGAGTCCAAGCTATTATTACATATTGGCCTAGATATATTCTTAGGAGGCAGTGGATTATTATTTGAATTTCTCTTGTTTATTGATTGTTATAGTGTTAAGATTCTTCACTACTACATTTAATAAAAGTTATCGTTCTCTTTTCACCATTTCTTTCTTCCCAAAATTCTGCTCCTATCACTTTGGTACCAGAGCAAGGTTCGATTCAAAATGGCAAAAACTCACAACATCGCTTCCCATAACCAACCACTCAACCCTCCAACCGATCCAAACGTACCCATACCACAATTTGACAACCCAAATAATAACCCCATTGGCGTACAACTTGCATCAATTATTTCTCGGCTAAATGTAGTAGCTCTTAAAGCTAGGGCTAAGAATGCACCACATTTGGACTCTGTTCTAGAATTACCTAATAGAGGCAAGGCCAAGAAAGGCTCCACTAGTACAAGAGAGCCTCGACGATTCGTATGGTCAGAAGTTGAAGAAAATGTTGCTGACAATCCATGGCCACATCAAAATTTTCAGGTTCGTCCGCATACAAAGATGGATTTTCCAAAATTCGAGGGTGGAGATCCTCGAGGGTAGATTCCTAAAGCAGAATAATATTTCCGCTACTATTAGACACCGAATGAACTGAAGGTGGACATAGCTGCAATGTATCTTGAAGGGGATGCACTAGACTTGTTCTCATGGCTCAACAATGAACGAACTTTAGTTTTTTGGGACGAGATAGTTAAGGCGTTTCAAGAAAATTACGGCCCTGCTGAGTTTCAAAATTCAGATGAATACTTATGTGATATTCGCCAAACAGAGACCATTCAAGGGTATAGGCAAGAGTTTGTAAGAAGGTCAGCAAGAGTATCAAATTGGCCAGATCATTATTTATTAGGTGTTTTCCTTCATGGGTTATGAAATTACCTTAAAGTTGATGTAAGGATACATAAACCACAAACCGTGTACTAGGCTATGAGTTTGGCCATGGAATTTGAGTCTAAATTAGACCGAAACAATACGGCCAAAGGGTCTAGTTGGTCCTCTTCCTCACGGCTTCACAGCAGCATCAACATAGGTCCTTTTTTACCACATGAAAACCAATCCACTAGAAGTAATATCCACATAGCCATACGCACCCACACATCACCGTCCCGGTAAACCATGCATCTAAATACATGTCCATTGGATGTTGAACGGAAAAATCAAATTTCCAAGGGTTTATACTTCTGTTGCAACAAGAAATTTGGTCTTGGTCACAGAAGCAAAACAGGTACTTTCTCCTTGTTGGAGATTACACACGAAGACAAAAAGGCTGGAGAGGATGATAACACTAATCATGAAGATGAATCTAGTGATGCAGTAAATGATGATCCTGAGAAAATCAATTTCCATGTAATTCTGGGTAAATCAATTGGCACCATGATGAAGTTGAAGGGAATTCTTAGCAACAAAGAGGTTCTTATTCTAGTGGATAGTGGTTCAACTCACAATTTAGTGGATGAAGCTATTGTTGAAGACCTCAAACTCCCAGTACAATTTATTCCTCCATTCGGGGTTCAGATAGGAAACAAAGATTTGATCCATTACAATCCCATTTGTCGTGACATTGAGGTACAACTACCAGGTCTGAAAATTATGCAAAATTACTTTCCTTTTAAAATTGGAGGTGCTAATCTTGTTTTGGGTATTCAATGGCTTGCATCTCTCAACACTGTACAAGCTAACTGGAATGATATGTTTTTAATCTTTGAGTTAAATGGAAAGAAATTCAAGCTGCAGGGAGTGCCAAATAAAACACAAGATGTTTCGTTCCAATATTTGGCCAAAGAGGAACTCACTTCAGGTACCCTTCCTACCCAGAATCAGGTACTTCAAACCATATTTCATGAATTTGCGACTATTTTCAAGGAACCCAAAACACTTCCTCCTTTCCGTTCACACTCTCATTTTATACCACTTGTCCCAAATTCCAAACCACCAAATAGCAGACCTTACTGGTATTCATATTACCAAAAGTATTAAATTGAAAATCAGGTTTCAAACTTACTTGCTTTAAGCTTCATTCGCCTAAGCTCCAGCCCTTATGCCAGTCCTATTCTTTTAGTCAAGAAAAAAGACAATACTTGGCGAATGTGCGTCAATTACAGATCCTTGAACCAAATAACCATACCTGACAAATACCCAATACCTAATATAGATGAGCTTTTCAATGAGTTACATGGTGCATCCATTTTCTCCAAATTTGACTTGCGTTTGGGATATCACCAAATCTGAGTCAATCCTACTGATATTGCCAAAACAACGTTTCGGACTCCTTCAGGCCATTATGAGCTTGTTGCAATGCCATTTGGCCTTACCAACGCCTCCTCATCCTTTCAAGCTGCAATGAACGATCCTTTTCGACCTCATCTTAGAAAATTTATTTTGGTTTTCTTTGACGACATTCTCATCTATAGTGCCTCAATTGAGCAACACAAACAACATCTCCGAATGGGTCTTGAGCTTCTTCGAGACAATTAGTTTTTTGTTAAAGCTTCAAAATGCTTATTTTGGCAAACGTAAATATCATTTGTGGGCCATGTGGTTTCAGCAAGAGGTGTTGAGGTTGATCAAGATAAAACTCAAGTTCTTCAAGCTTGGCCTATGCCATCTAATGTGAAGGCATTACGTGGGTTCTTGGGCTTAACAGGATACTATCATTGATTTGTGTAGAATTATGGTGTTACTGCTCGACCTTTAACTAATCTCACCAAGAAAAATGCTTTCCGGTGGTCACCTACAGTTGACAAAGCCTTCCAACAACTCAAAAATGATCTAATTTCAGTCCCTATCTTACGATTGCCAAATTTCAATCAACCATTCACAGTTGAATGTGATGCTTCAACTGAAGAAATTGGTGCCATATTACTTCAACAAGATCATCCTATGGCTTATTCTATTGAATTTTTGGCCTGCAATGCAACAACAAACATGCAACATGCAAGCTCAACTATACAGTGCATTTTGCTTCTTTTGAATATTATCAGTTTAGCCATTTCAGTTTGTTTGTAATTTTTTGGATAGGATCAAAGTTTAATTTGACAGCTTAGAATGATTACCTTTTGTTGCTTAGGTGCAGATTTAGGTTGATAAGTCAGCTTGTTTATTTGTTCAAGTTAAGACATGTGATTTTTCATGTAATTAGGGGGTTAGGTAGGATAATTGTTACTATCTTTGTAGCATACATCAGTTTTATTTTTCCTTAATGAAACGAACAGATCAATTTTTTATCATTCCCTTGGTGTTTTTTGCTCTGTAATTTTTCTTTCTTTGTGGCTTGAAAACTCAACATGGTATCGAGAGCCTGTCATCTTTAAGGGCCTTTTGCTTGTTGTTTGTTTCTTTGTTGAGTGTCTGAAAAGAAAAAGAAGAAGCATTTTTTGTTGCTGTAAAAAAAATAATTTTCTCACCTCCTCCACCACCTATTTTTTTTGGAGAAAATTACAACATATGGGTTGTGAAAATGAAGACTTATTTTGCTAGCTCATGGCTTGTGGAATGCAGTTCAAGCTGATGAAGAACCACCACCTTTGAGAGCTAATCCTACAATGGCTCAAATTAGACAACACAATAAAGATTGTGCCAAGAAGTACAAGGCAATGTATTGCCTGCAGAATGGTGTTTCTGATGTAATCTTCTCTAAGATCATGGTTGCAACTCTCCAAAGCAAGCATGGGACAAGCTCAAGGAAGAGTTCCAAGGGTCAGAGAAAATCAGGCAGTAGTAGTTGATAAATTTGAGAAGGGATTTTGAGAACCTCAAGATGAAAGAGTCTAAGACCATTAAGCAGTATACTGACAGGATAATGGTGACTGTTAACAACATCATACTCCTTGGTGATGAGTTCACTGAAAAGAGGATAGTTGAAAAGGTTATTACAACTCTTCCAGAGAAGTATGAGTCAAAAATATCTTCGTTGGAGGACTCTATGGACCTATCAGCTATACCTTTAACTGAGCTGATCAATTCTCTTTATGCAGAAGAGCAGAGGAGAGTAAACAAATTGAAGGATCATTCTGAGGGTGCTTTTCAAGCTAGAGGCAGAGAAAACTCAAGCTCAAGCTACAAGGGAAAGAAAGCTTTGTCAGGCAAGAAAGAAAAGCCTAAAAGAGAAGCTAGAAGAAGAAGGTTCCCACCATGCACTCACTGCAAGAAGACTACACACTTGGAGAGGTACTGTTGATACAGACTTGATATCCAATACAGGAGTTGTAAGCAACTTGGTCATGTTGAAAAAGTTTGTAAAAACAAACTGAAAGCTCTACCACAGCAGTAGAATTAGGCTCAAACAGCTGAGGATGTTCAAGCAAAAGAGAAGCAAGTCTTCATTGCCTCTTGTTTTGCTACTGCAACCAATGTGAAGAAAGATTGGTTGATTGATAGTGGTTGTGCACATCATATGGCATCTGATGAAGGGTTGTTCAGGGAGCTGGATACTAGTTATGTCTCCAAAGTTAGAATAGGAAATGGAAATTTCATTGAGCCTAAAGAAAGGGGTAAGGTGGTGATCAGCACTAATTCTGGTAACAAGACAATCTCTGATGTTCTCTTTGTGCTTGATATTGATCAGAATTTGTTGAGTGTTGGTCAATTGCTTGAAAAGGGCTACTGTCTTTCCTTTAAGAATAATTTGTGTATGATAGAAGATTCATCTGGTCAAGAATTGGTAATTGTGTCCATGTTGGATAGATGTTTTGTTTTGGATGTAAATCAGCTAGATGTAAGGGCATATGCTAGTCAGACTGATGAGTCTTGCTTATGACACAAAGAGATTGGGGCATGTGAACTATAAGTCACTTGATCTGCTGCACAAGATGGATTTGATTGAGGATATGTCGAGGATAGAGGTTCAAGATGTTGTTTATGAGGTGTGTCAGCTTGGAATGCAAACCAGACTGCCATTTCCAGCTAATATGGCTTCAAGAGCTCAAGAAAAGCTTCACTTAGTCCATACAGATGTTTGTGGACCTATGAAGACTTCCTCATGGAGTGACAGTAGGTACTTTATGCTGTTTATTGATGATTGTACAAGGTACTATTGGGTAAATTTTTTGAAGTACAAGTCAGAGGTGATTGATTTTTTCACCAAGTTTAAGGCCTTAGCTGAAAACCAATTTGGTTGTAAGCTAAAGGCACTAAGATCTGATAATGTCACTAAATATGTATTAGTTAAGTTCCAAAAGATTTGTGAAGAAGTTGAGATTTTGCATCAGTTGACCAACATTTACACACCACAATAGAATGGTGTTTGTGAGAGGAAAAATAGGATAGTTCTTGACATGGCCAGATGTTTACTGTTTGAGAGCAAGCTGCCTAACAACTTTTGGGTTGAGGTAGTAAACACTGCTGTGTACTTGCTCAACAATCTTCCAACCAATGCTGTCAAAGGCAAAACTCCATTTGAGGCTTGGTTTGGACACAAGCCTTCAATCTCTCATTTGAAGGTATTTGGTTGCCTTTGTTACACTTTGGTTCCAGCAGAGAAAAGAAGCAAGCTTGAAGAGAAGTCAAGGCCTGGTATTTTTGTTGGTTATAGCAACACAAAAAAAGGCTATAGAGCCTTTGAACCATCCACAAAGATTGTTGTGAGTAGGGATGTAAAGTTTAATGAAAGCTGTTATTGGAAGTAGAGTGGTACAGATGTAAGTCTACCTGAACTAGAGCAGCAAGGTGTTGAGTTAGAACTTGTTGAAGATAAAGCTCATGAAGAGGAAGACTTTGATGATCTACCTGTCAGGGGTACAAGATCAATAGCTGACATCTATGAGAGGTGTGATTTAGCTATTTTTGAGCCCTCAAACTTTGATGAAGCTGCCAAGAAAGACTATTCGAAGGATGCCATGCAAGCTGAGATGGACATGATACATAAAAATGGCACTTGAGACTTAGTTAATAGGTCTGTCCATAAAAAATTCATTGGTGTAAAATGGGTGTTTAGGACAAAATACAATGCTGATGGATCACTGAACAAGCACAAAGCTAAGTTGGTTGTGAAAGGATACAATCAATAGCATGGAGTTGATTTTTCTAAGACATTTGTACCAGTTGCAAGATTGGATACAATAAGACTACTGTTTGCTTTGGCTGCTCAGAAGCAATGGAAGGTACGTCAATTGGATGTAAAGTTAGCATTTCTGAATGGTTTCCTCAAGGAAGAGATCTTTGTTGATTAGCCTGAAGGTTTTAAAGTTCCAAGTGAGGAGTACAAGGTTTAGAAGCTTAAGAAGGCACTTTATGGCCTTAAGCAGGCTCCAAGGGCTTGGTATGATAGAATAGACACTTATCTATCAAGGCTTAACTTTGAAAAGAGCTTAAGTGAGCCTACCCTATATGTTAAGAAAGTTGAGCATGAGACTCTATTGATCATCTCACTATATGTGGATGACTTGCTTGTGACTAGAAGTAAAAAAGAGCTAATAGATTAATTCAAGAAGCAAATGAAAGAGGTGTTTGAGATGCTTGATTTGGGGGAAATGACCTATTTTCATGGCATGGAGGTCACTCAAACTCAAAATGCTATATTCATCAGACAACAAGCATTTACCTCCAAGATTTTAACTAAGTTTTGTATGGAGAAGTGCAAACCTGTTAGTACTCCAGTTGCACAAGGAGAGAAGCTGTCCAATAATGGTGACGTTGAAAAGGTTGATGAGAAAGGCTATAAAAGCCTTGTGGGTAGCCTGCTCTACTTGACAGCAATAAGACCAGACATCATGTATGTTATAAGTCTCCTTTCTAGATTTATGCATTATTGTAATGTCTCACACTTTAAGGCAGCAAAAAGGGTCTTGAGGTATGTCAAGGGAACTTTAGACCATGGTGTGAAGTTCGTGAAGAGTGATGAGCTCAAGTTGATTGGCTACTCAGATAGTGACTGGGCAAGGTCAGTTGATGACATGAAGAGCACTTCTGGATATTTCTTTACTCTTGGCTCAGGGGTTTTTGTTGCAGCTCAAAGAAGCAGCAAATTGTGGCTCAGTCAACAGCAGAAGCAGAGTATATTGCAGTTGTTGCAGATGTTAATCAAGCCACTATACTGAGAAAATCGCTAATGAAAAGCAATTTGAAGCTACTGAAATCAAGGTTGATAATTAGTCATCAGTTGCCATAGCAAAGAATCTTGTATTCCATGGCAAAACTAAGCATTTCAAGATCAGATATCATTTTGTTAGGGAGGCTGAGCAATCGAAGGAGGTAAGTTTGGTTCATTGCAGTTCTGAGAACCAACTCACTAATGTTTTAACTAAGCCTCTTGGAACTTTGAGATTTGAAACTTTGAGAAGTAACATTAGTGTCTGTTGCATACATGCTAAGCAGGAGTGTTGAATTTTAGGCCTGCAATGCAACAGCAGACATGTAACATGCAAGCTCAACTATGCAGTGCATTTTGTTTCTTTCGAATGTTATCAGTTTAGTTGTTTTAGTTTGTTTGTAATTTTTTGGATAGGATCAAAGTTTATTTTGACAGCTTAGAATGATTACCTTTTGTTGCTTAGGTGCAGATTTAGGCTGATAAGTCAGCTTGTTTATTTGTTCAAGTTAAGACGTGATTTTTCATGAAATTAGTGGGGTTAGGTAGGATAATTGTTGCTAGCTTTGTAGCATATATCAATTTTATTTTTCCTTAATGAAATGATCAGATCAGTTTTTAATCATTCCCTTGGTGTTTTTTGCTCTGTAATTTTTCTTTCTTTGTGGCTTGAAAACTCAACAATTTCAATAAAGGATTCTCCTTATCTAATCGCCTAAGGTCTACTTATGATCGTGAATAACTGGCTCTTATCTTGGATTTACAAAAATGGAGGCACTACATTTTAGGCCGATATTTCTTCATCAAAACTGACCATTACAGTCTGAAATTTCTTTTAGAGCAACGTGTTACTACAATAGTATAGCAACGTCTACTCATGAAGTTGTTACCATTGGACTTCTCCATCATTTTATAAGACTGGGAAAGAAAATAAAGGAGCTGATTCACTCTCCCGTCATCCTCAATATGTAGATTTTTTTTTGCTTTGGCCATTCTAGTATCACTTGACTTTACGAACTTACAAATAGATCCTTATATCAGTGCAATTATGACGTCTCTGTCCACAGATTCGACTCCTCATCCAAGTTTCCAAGTGTTTGACCAGAAACTATATTACAAGAATCGTTTGGTAATTCCTGACAATGCCTCTTTGTGACAAAAGCTTCTATCAGAGTCTCACAATTCTTTGCCTGCGATTCATGATGGATATCTCAAGACTTTGAAAAGGCTTTCTTCAAACTTTTTCTAACCGAATTTGAAGCAAGATGTGAAGCATTATGTTCAAAACTATCTAACATGTCAGAACTACAAATATCATACTTTAGCTCCTGCAGGTCTTTTGTAGCCTCTACCTATACCAGAACGAGTATGAGAAGATATTTCTTCGGATTTCATCATCGATCATCCTAAATCTAGAAAGTTTGATGCAATTCTGGTGGTAGTCGATCGCCTCAATAAATACGCCCATTTTGTACCATTATCACATCCTTTTACTGCGAAAACTGTTGCTGAACATTTTTGCAAGGACATTATCCTACTTCATGGCATCCCCAAATCTATCCTCTCTGATCGAGATGCAATATTTCTTAGCACTTTTTGGCAGGAACTTTTCTAGTTGAGAAGAACTTGTTTGTGAATGGGAACTTCTTACGACCCACAGTCGGATGGCCAAACAGAGGTGGTCAGTAGATGTTTGGATGCCTACTTATGATGCTTCACTCATGAACAACCTACAACATGGAGTATGTTCCTTTCTTGGGCTGAATATTCCTTCCATATCGGATTTCACACTTCAACACCAACTACGCCCTTCAAGATTGTATATAGGGGATATCCTTCTCCACTTCATCCCTTTGTTTAAGGAGAAACACACAATGCAGAGCTAGAAAAACAACTTCTTCAACGTGATGACATGTTACGCCTATTGAAAGCAAATTTATGGAAGGCTCAATCTCGCATGAAGGCACAAGCTGATTCGAAGCGTAGAGAATTGAGTTTTGCCGTTGGTGATTCTGTCTTCTTACGTGTCCAACCATATCATCAACACACTCTTGCTAAGCGACGGTATGAGAAACTTTCTTCTTGATTTTTCAAACCCTACAAAGTTCTCAGGCGAATTGGATCAGTTTCTTATGAATTGGAACTGCCAGCTTCATCTAAAGTTCACCCAATTTTTCATATTTCACTACTTCGTCCAACTCTTGGCCAAACATCAGCTTGTCCACCAGCTCCACTCCCTATTACTTCTAATTGGGAACTGATTTTGTCTCCTTCTAAAATATTGTCGCATCGTTGGATTAAGGTGGCAGGAGTTCCTACTCTATAACTATTTGGCCAATGGGATGGTCGACCACTTGAAGAATCTAGTTGGGAAAACTATGATCTTCTTGCTGGACAATTTCCTTCATTTCACCTTGAGGACAAGTTAAATTTTCAAGGGGGAAGTATTGATACGGTTCCACCTTTACAGACCTATTCCAGAAGAAAGTGGAAAGCAAAAGCACATGACAAGGAGCAGATAGTGGAATACCAACTCCAGCTGTCTCAACTACTTGGCTTACATGTTTCCAACGATCTACACGGTGCTGAAAGGAATTACAACTCCCTCTTTAACTACCACACGTCTCCCACAAATATTAGGCTGTTTTTTAGGGATTTAGTTTTGTTTTCCAACAAATAAGAGTTCAAGCTATTATTATATATTGGCCTGGATTTATTCTTAGGAGGCAGTGAATTATTATTTGAATTTCTCTAGTTTATTGATTGTAATAGTGTTAAGATTCTTCACTACTACATTTAATAAAAGTTATCGTTCGCTTTTCACCATTCCTTTCTTCCAAAATTCTGCTCCTATCAAATGTGCTCCTGTCTAAGGAACGATTGAGAGAAAGGGGTTTTGATGTGTCGTTAATGTGTTCTTTTGTCTTGTCTTTCAGCAGTATGGCAGTGTTGGGGAAATTTTGATCGTCTTAATTTTGTTAATTTTGCTGCTTGTTTGAAGGACTTGAAAGACTCGTATCCCAGAGTGAAGATTGAGCAGTTTTGCAATTCGTTGGAGGCTTTGGTGCGTGAGAAATGAGGTTGTCCGGGAGAATGGGAGGTTTTAGGGCCATTTCCTCCACTGTACCTAAGGTGGAGTCAACGTCTACAGCAGTGTCGTGGCATTGTGGGGTCGATGCTGCTATTTTTGAACAGGAACTCTGTAGGGGAACAGGTATCATCCTTAGGAGGACCGTTGGCAGCTTTGTTATGGCCATTTCTTCGAATGCTACGGGAATCATTAGCTTTAAGTGAAGCAATACGTTGGCTGCTTAGTAATCAAGAGGATGCTGGAATCGTCGGATGATGACTGGCAAGTACGGATCCAAGATTTTACTCCAAGTTGCAAAACTTTTAACTTTTTTTTACTCCAAGTTGCAGAACTTTTAACTTTTTTTAATGTAAAAAATTGTAAATTCTTGTTGGATATTTTCTTTTCTTATCAAATAAATTAATTTAATTGTTTTAAAAAGCATGAACGATTTAACTATAAAAAATTTAAAAAATCACATTATATAAAATTAAATATTTCTTTTCAATATGCAAAAAAGAATAATTAATATTATAGTAAAAAATTCATAAATATCATTATAATTCCAAAAATAAAATTAAAAAAACTTGACCTTAGTCCTATTTCTAAATACTAGGCATCTTAAATTGCACCCTCGGTTCTTTTATAAAACTGAACTCATCAATGATAGAATTTGTTGAAAATTCTCGAGCTATCTTTTTTTTTTATGTATGCTACCAAGTGAGTTGAAAGAAAATCATCCTTCATTATGTTGTAACAATATTTATCGAGAGATATTTTGCATAAGAAGATGAGAGGAAGATAATTTGTATTTTTTTACTCTTCTTTTCTTTTTCTATCAATAGTGCCAGCATCTTACCAGAAGAAGATGATTCCTTAGCAAGTCATACAAATCAAAGTACAAAAAAGTCACTAACCTAATATGTATGGTTATGAGCTAATCAACTAATTTCGGAATTTAACTTTAAAGTTCATATTGGATCTCTAAATTTAATTTTTCAAACTCCATACATTAATTTATTATTATTATTAAAGTTTCATAATTAAAAATTGAAATATAATTTGTTAATATAAAATATAATCTTATAACTTAAGGAGACAAATTATATAAAATACAATTTAATCAACGGATGAATGTTATATAATGTGAACATCAAATCTAAAATATATGATAATTTATATATAAAAATTAAAAATTTAAAAATCCGCAATCCAAAGGAGATTGAATGATTTAATAATAATGTTTTTAATAATCAATCAAGCCGTCAAAATCATGTTTTTTGTTGAAGCTTCTAGGATCATCAACTTTGTATTGATTTGGTAGATAACATGGCAATCGAAAAAAGATTCCAAAATTTCTAAAAATTATAAAAATAAAGTTAAAAAATATATAATAAATAAAAACTATAAAATTTTAAGAAGAGAGTTTAAAAAACATCTTTTTAACTCAAAAATTATAATTGCAGCTCGTATAACTGCAAATCAATGTTTAAGTGGTTGCAATTTTCGGTTGTGATGTCTAATACTAATCATTTCATTCAAAATTTGTCAGCTGTTATTTTTATATAATTTTTATAATTTAACAATTATTGTTTGTATAAAATTCTAAATATACATGATTTTTAAATATAATTTTTAAAAATCCAAAAAGATATAAATTACTAAAAATACACACTTAGAATGAATTAAGACAAATAAACATATAAGTCCAATTGTATCTCAACATTTATTTATCCAAATTTATTCTGAACGTGAAATCAAAATATAAAAAACCTAAAAATTTATAACATGCCACATCATCAACTGTCAACATCAACTATCGCACATCATTTTCTAACTTTATTGTCACACATCAAATGCCATAACAATTTTCAAATTTTTGTACCTATCAACGGCCAAATCATTAATGTCAATTACCACATCATCAATTAACAGACTTTTTTTTTATAATTAAAAGAAGGCATCAAGCTGCCTTACATCAGGAAAGTCTTATATATGGTTCACCAAATTTATCTTCAGATAACAACTTTCTAACGTGAAAATCAACAATACGAAGGTTGCCCTCTGTTGTTCTAGTTGTTCAAGCTAATGAGTCTGCAACCGAGTTTCCTTCCCCTCTCACAAATTGAAAAACAATTAAGACAAATGACTTTGAGGTAGCAATGATTGATTTGACTAAAGTCTTTGTTGAAACCCCTGTCGAGAACTCGTTGACCATATCCACCGCCATTTTGCAATCACTCTCAACCATTATCTGTCAAAACCCATGATCCTTGGCTATTTGCAAACCATGAAGCATTGCCCAAAGCTCTGCATTAAGAGCTGAACCTCGACCAATAAAGCTTTGATAAGCTACAACCCAATTACCACTCAAATCACGAATAACCCCTCCAATTGCCGACCACCCCTCGTTGATACTCACAACTCCATCCGAGTTACTTTCACTTATCCATCTCTAGGTGGCACCTACTTCACCAAAGACAACCTACTATTCTGCAACTTAGTGCACCTACTATTAGCCTCACTAACATACAGTGCATAACATTCAGTTGCTATACCAAACTGATCCACCCTTACCCTTGCTTGCTAGAAAATAAATGCATTACGATTCATCCACAACTTCCAGCACACAACAGTAAAGATAATATTGGCCTCCACATTAGTACTACTCAATCTAAAATGCCCATTAAGGTTCGACAACAACCACGCATTAAAATCCATCTCAAAGAAATCTCTAACATAATTTGTATCATCTGTTAAATTTCTCCTTGCTCTTTCACAATTTATAAGAATCCGCTTTTTTTTAACCAAACACAGAAAATGCTTAATTCTTGGTGGTAAAGCAACCTTCCAAAATAACCACCAATCACTATTACTCTGAATATTCTCTTGTATTGTTAGCGAGCTATACGCGGATTTGACCGAGAATTTCCCATCCATTGTCGACTTCTAGCAACACAAATCAGCACCAACTCATCCCTCGAAAGGTGACAAGCCACGATGTATTCCAATATATTCTTACTAAAAACTACGACAACTCAGTCATCTTTCAGCATCCATCACTGTCCACAAAGTCTCTCACCTTCACATTTGGTAGAATATATTTCACATAGAAAAGGTAATCATGAAGGATTCCCAACCTCAGAACCCATTCATCATGTCCAAAACTAACTGTCCTGCCATCTCTTATCCTCCACATCATCTTATCACGAAAATACTTCCATACCTTTGTTAAGGTTCTCCACAGACAAGAACATCTACTCCTTGAAATATCTTGGGGACAAACCTCAAAAACTTTGTACGTATTCCTTAACACTCTAACCCAGAGCGACTCCCCTTTCATAACAATATTATATGCAAGTTTCATAAAAAGCGATGCATTCTGAGGCACAAGCCTTCTAAGTCCATGACCTCCATGCTCTACCGATTGGCAACATTCCTCCCAATTGACCAGAGAGATCTTTCTACCCTTACTTGTAGATCCCGAGACAAATTGGCAAACAATAGCTTCTATTTTTTCACATATCCCAACGGGGATCATGGCTACCTGCATAAAATATCTCAAGATAGCTAAAAGTATCGAATTAGACAGCACAATTCTACCTATCATAAACAACATTTTAGCATCAAAACCATTAAGCTTAGCCTGTACTTTATCCACCACGAACTGGAATGTGTTCTTTTGTACTCTACTATGAAACACCGAGACCCCTAAATATCTTCCTAAATCCTCAGTGTTCTGAAATTTAAACACAACCGTAATTGCAGTTCTTATTGCAGCAGCAGTATTCAAAGAAAAATGAATCATTGATTTGCTAGCATTCACCTTATGCCCCGAGAAAACATAGAATTGATCAAGAACCTCCTTCATGACCCTCGCATTCTCCACATTAGCTTTCCGAAACAACACTAAGTCTTCGGCAAAGAATAGATGCGATAGTTGTGGACCCCCTCTTCCCAAAACTATCGATTTCTAATCTCCATTCGACACCCTCTTCCTAATCGCATGTCCCAAAATTTCCATTGTCAGAATAAATAGATACGACGAAATCGGATCAACTTGTCGTATACCTCATGATGGTTTGAATTCTTCAGTGACACCACCATTCCATAGCACCTGATAAGAAGGAGTTGTCACACATAACATTATCACTGCAATGAGTTTACTTGGTACCTTAGCATCAACCAGTGAGACTCGAATGAAATCTCACCTACTCTTGTTATACGCTTTTTTCATTTCAATCTTTAACGCCATCCACCCTCTCTTCCTTTTTCGGATTGTCATGGAATGTATGACTTCCTGAGCTACAACTACATTATCCATTATGTGTCTCCTACTAACAAGACTGGTCTGATTTTTCGCAACCAGAATCGGCATAATTGGCTTTAGCCAATTCACAATCACCTTGGACAAGATCTTATAATGCATGATGCACAAGCTTATAGGACGGAGTTGAGTTACAAATTTAGGAACAAATCCTTTAGGTATTGGGACAATGAGCGTTTTATTAAAAAAGTGTTCCAAAAAGCCATTCTCAAAAGCCGACGAAACCATCTCAAAAATTGAATCCCCCGCAAAATCCCAATGAGCCTGATAAAATTACGCATGTAGTCCATCAATCTTCGGAGCCTTCAAAGGTGCCATCTCAAATAGTGCACCCCGAACCTCTTGTTTGGTCAAACCACGCTCCATTATCTTTGAGAGCTTTGAATCAATAACCGAAAACCTGTTCTAAATTGACAGCAACCCACATTAATACCATCATCAGTATAGAGTCTCATAAAAAATTCCACTTACCACTCTCTTAATTTGATCTTCATCATAAGACCATTCTCTATCCTCTAATCTCAATGCCTTAATTTGATTCATCTTTCTTCTTCGACTAGCCAGGGAATGAAAATATTTACTATTCCTATCCCCAAGCATAAGCCATCCCTTCTCAATTTTTGATTCCAAAGTAACTCCTCGTCATCTCACACCCTTTCTAGATCAGCTTGCAGACTCTTTTCTAAATCAACCATCATCCTTGTTCGAAATCACTCAAGAGATCTTTGTACCCCTATAATTCGAGCTATTAACTGTAGTTTCTTGGCGATGATATGTCCAAACACCTCCTTATTTCATATTTTACACTCCTTAGCAAAGCTCTGAATAGTTCTCCCCAAATCATCACACTTTTTCCAACTATCATTCACAAGACGACTAAAATCCTTATGATCCAACCAACAACTCAAAAAATGAAAGGGACTAAAAATCCTTACAGGCTCATGATGACCAACATTTATAGCTAAAGGGCGATGGTCCTATTTAATTTTATGGATGTGATACACCAACGTATTCGGCAACAATCTATCCCAAGAACCATTACATAAAGCTCTATCCAATCGTTCAAAAACCACACCCTGTCCCAAGTAAATTTAAGGCCTTTGAAACCAACATCCTTCAGACCAAAGTCAGAACAAAATTGTTGAAATAGCGGACACGAAGCTCTCATTCTCCTCGACCCCCTTTCTTCTCATCATCATTCAATATAGCGTTGAAATCACCAGCTAACAATCACGAGCCCTTAACACCGAGAGAAATATGCCCCAAAGTTGGCCAAATCTCCCTCTTTGAACTCCTACTCGGACTACCATACACCTAGTAAACTAAACCCAATCATCCAAAGTTGTAAGCTTCACTTTCATATTAACGAACTAAAAATCATTCTCCTTTATACTCACATAACTATTTTTGGCTCTGACGATGTACGGGAGCTCGGATTGTTTTGCACTAAGTTAAGTATGATGAGATCTATCGGGTTTGAATACTCTTTTTGGCACTCATTTTGGTTTTTACTAAATTTTTCAAAAAATAATAATTTCTACATGCAAAACTGATTTTTAACATTTTAATGTATCTCCGCCATATTCGATCATAAATTCTAGGCTGAGATTGGAGTGTTACATTTAGTGGTATTTGAGCCCGATTGTAAAACACGGGCTATGATTTTTGGGGTTCAAAAATGTCTTTGAAAAGTGTTTTGAGTAAAACTGAAGTTTTGATTGAGTTTGGTAACGACTCATATAAAGTATGTTCGGGTTTTGATTATTTTTGAGTCTGTAAACAGAGAATTTGAGTATTTGATGCCAATCTTATAAGTATCTTTACTTTAGCTGTGTTAAATGAACTAAAACAAACTACACTGTCCTTCTTACTATGTTCTGGTTAAGACTGTGTGACTTCGATGAAAACCTTAGATCAAAACTTCAAGATTAAATGAATAGTAAACCTAAGCTGACTCATAGAATTTTTGAAACTGTAAATAGCTAATGAGTATAAGTAGCCTTATTGTGTGAGGGCGTGTTAGATATTAGAGATGGACTCGAGCTAAGTTATTTTCTTCAGATAAAGAGTTTTGTTTGAAAGTTTAGCAATCGATTAGGATGCTCACATTTGAGGGCAACAATCATGAAACGTAGGCCGCTGCGATACCCTGGGTAATGTTGACTAATCTACAGGAGTTTATGAAACCCAATTTAAATCGATGGGTTGAAAGTATATGATTGAACAACTTCAGATTATGAGAGGAGCACGAGCGCTATTAATTTGAATCCGTGACCTAAAGATCATCAATGATTCTTGTGATATGTTGTTATGATAATTTGAAGTGTTGAGGAGTAAATTATTAAAAATATTGATAAGAGTGAATTGTGCAATGTCAGTGTGGTGGTTTGTGTGATTGAGAACATTCTGAATTTTGTGGTTTAAGGATGGAGAGGACTGTGAGAATTTCAATAACGAAATTCTTTTAAGTGGATGAGAGTTGTAACATCCCAAAAACCAGGTTAGAAGAAATTGAGTTAGTGAAACCAAGAGTGCTTATTTTTCGATTTTGAGTTAAAATTTTGAAAGTTTTCAAGTGATTTAATCTAGTTCAGTGGTTTAGTGTTGTGTGTGAGTGTGCGAGGTTTTGGGTTTGAACTTTCTTTCTTAATTTTTTTCCATTTGATGAACCCCTTACCTTTGGACATTTGAGTTATTAGGGATTTCCGATTAATTGACGACAATGATGAGCCTAGTGGTTCAATGGTTAAGTTTCTTTGTACCCTTTGGTTTGGTGTTCAAATCTATGTGAAACTAATAAGAGGATATTTTTATTTATGCTTCCTATGAATCGATTTTTTTTTTTAAAACGTTAATTAAACTACCTGAAACTTTTTCTTTTGGATGGGGAAAGTTTCATTTTGCTTCCTAGATTTTCATTGAGTATTAACATCTAGTTCGTGGTGATTCTCTTTACCTCGTGTCATCTTCTCTTTTGTCATTTTACGTTCAATCGATTCTACGCGACGTTGACTTCTCCTTTTTGGTTTAACTTGTTTGACGGTAAGTTTCGATTCAAGATCTTGCATCGAAGTTCTTCGATGTAACTTCAGTTTGGATGTTAAGTCAAGCAATTTTATTTCGTTTAATTGTCTGATCTGGTCATTATAATGTGTTTTTTTAGGCTTTGGAATCATCTATGTTGCTTCAATAAAGTCGTGTAACAGGTGGGTATCAAAACCCCTTTAGATTTCTTGTGTTTTTCTGCATTTTTTCCCGTCGAAACGGTGTTGTTTGAAGGCACATGGGGGTGTGTCCAGGGTTAGTATCATTAAAATAAGATGGAAGAGGCAAATGGTTTGGCACACAAGCGTGTGTTAGGGTGTGTGTATGCTGTTTTGAGGCACACAGGTTGGCACACGGATGTGTGTCAAGGTGTGTGTATATTGTTCTAAGACACATGGGCGTGTGTATACTGTTCTAGGGCATATGGGCTGACACATGAGCATGTGTCAGGGTGTGTGTATATTGTTTTCAGACGCATGGTCTACAATAAGCTATAAACTCGATATTTGTGATCTGTCAGTTTATAATATGCTTTATGTATGTAGGTTACATTGATATAAGAAACTTATTAGCGACTCGATAATGTGTAATGTGACTTTGTTTGGATGCCATATAATGTGTATTCCGTTCAGGTGCGATTCGTATTCTGTTAAGCATACAGGTACGCTTCTGTGTTACTGTTTTGATTAAGGATATGTGGTATATGGATAACTATATGAAATGGTTACGAATAATCTCAGCACATTGTTATACTGGGATTGTATGATCACGTCTATTGGTAGATTATACAAATTTTTCATATGTTCTCAGCACCTGCATGGTTTAGGAAATATGAATTGGAAGAAGTTATTTAAACTGTTTCAGTGATTGAACCATTTGAGATTATATCTGATCTAGTAGTGAAATTCTGAACACTGCAACGTGATATACTGACACTATATGGTGTGTAGGCCTGGATAGGTATGATATACTTATATAGTGTGTTAGGTTGGACGGTGATGGTGTATAACGGATGGAGATATCATGTTTGCATCTGTAACTATATTTGTATCATATCTGCATCTGTAATTGTATATGTGACATGACTGTATCTGTAACTGTAACTGTATTTGTATTATATCTATGTCGAGATCTTGTATTCATATTGTCTGACCTTTTGCGATGTGTCTGAAATGAATCTGTCTCTGCTTTCGTGGTTATGTGTTATGTTTGCTTATTGAGATCTGAAGTGACAATGAGTTCAACTTCATGTAGGATTCCTTTGGTTCGTAATTTGACAACTCTGCGAAACTCTAGATCTGTTCGATACCGGTTATGTAAATGTCATTAAGTTTACTTATGTTATTACAATTTAGTTGTATTTTATTTTGGTTATATACCAAGAATGGTAACTCACCAGTTGTCTTATCCTTATCTGTTCAGGTAGATAACTGACTTGGAATCAGATAGAGTAAGGAAGTTTAGATTGTCTTGCACTAAGTTAACTATGACGAGATCTATCAGGTTTGAAAATTGTTTTGGGCACTCATTTTGGTTTTTACTAAATTCGTCAATAACTAATAATTTCTACATGCAAAACCGATTTTCAGCATGTTAATGTCCGCTAGATTCGATCATAACTTCTAGGCCGGGTTTGGGGTGTTACAGAGATAGTTTAGAGTTTTAATATGATAAAATAACAAATGGGGAATAATAAATAATAATTAGAAATAAAAAAGATAAATTGTATTAGGATTTGAAAAGGAGTAGTTTGAATTCTAGTTAGGATTTAAAAAGGATTAATCTGAATTTCAAATTAAAATAAGTATTTAAAAAGATAGTGGAATTTTTAATTCTATTTGAATTTTTAAAAGAAAAGATAAAATGTTATTTTAAATTACGATTAGAAGATAAAAAATATATAATTTTAATTTTATAAAAATGGTTTGAATAAAATATACGATTTTGAATTTTTTTTAAAAATTCTAATCCCTAATGTTTGGAATATTACATATGTTAGGGTGATTTTCATTCTAGTTTGCTAAAAAATAAAACAAAACAATTGGAAATGTGTGGATAAAACCTAAGATCTCTATGGAGTACACCGTGCTCCTAACCATCAAGACTAAGATTCATTTTTTGGTAAGTTATTACTTCTAACCCTATATATTTCGGGGCGTTAAATATCAAGTGCTAATGATCTATTGTGGAGTAGATTGAAGCTTCGAAAATTATTAAACCCCTGACTTCGTAATTAAAGATTGAGTGATCAACCACACTACATCTCATGATTACAATTATCAATAATTATCACAGTTAAAACCCACCATTATTGTTTTTATAAACAAAGAAAAAAAGGGAAATTTGGTATCTAAGGAGTAGTTAAATAAAACTTGCTATACAATATGGGAAATGTCATAGTAGCAGGTTGTAAACGCAAATATGAACGAGTCTCCTCTCCCAGTGCAACCAAAGTATGAAAAACATGTGCTGTCAGAAGAAAATATTAATCAATTTACAAATATTATTGATAAAATTGTAAATTATTATTATTAGGTGATCTAAATAGAAATTTTAAAAAAATTTATCACAGGTGTAATTTGATTTTTTTTTTTAGTTATTTGAAGAAAACCATAATGCTATGTCGACTTTGCCACATGGTACGTTAAATACAGTGACAATGTCATGTAAAATCTAATATATTATGTCATTAACTAACAACTAAGTGATTAAAATATTCTATGTTATTAAATTTAGTGTTTCAATAAAATCTAATACATTTAGTAAGCTTATGTTTCAGTTATGATGGGTTATCGTTTTACAATTATTCATATTTATAATTATAAAAGTTACCATCAATATTTATTTTTATATTCTATTATTCTTAAATATCTATTCTTTTAAATTTTCAATTTAAAAATTTTGAATTAAATTAATTATAAATTAATGAACTATATTTTAATTAAATTCATTTATTTTATTTTTAATATACTTAAATTTAAAAAACAATTTAATTTTAAGTTAAACAAAATTTATTAAAAATTTATTAATTTTACACTAGATAAATATAACGTGAATTCTAATTTTAAATATTAATTAATTTACGTTTAAATAAAAATAATAAAAATTACTTATTTAGAACTATATTTTAATTAAATTAAACTAGTTTATTTTTATACTTAAATAGATAAACTTTATTATGTTTGAAATTTTGAAAAATTTAATTAAATTTTCAGATTTAAATTTATTAATTTTAAATTAGATTAATAAATTGTAAATTCTATTTTTAAATATTAATTAATTTACGTTTAAATAAAAATAATAAAAATTACTTATTTAGAACTATATTTTAATTAAATTAAACTAGTTTATTTTTATACTTAAATAGATAAACTTTATTATGTTTGAAATTTTGAAAAATTTAATTAAATTTTCAGATTTAAATTTATTAATTTTAAATTAGATTAATAAATTGTAAATTCTATTTTTAAATATTAATTAATTTAAGTTTAAATAAATAATAAATTACTTATAGCATATTTTA